>OX381717.1:9229894-9644894 GCA_947462335.1 Harmothoe impar | reverse complement strand
CTTCTTTGTTATACTTGTGTCTTGTCATCAGTGACAACATTTGCACATGTGTTTGAGACAGGCAGTCTCTACTTCTTCATTCAAAGAACCCTCAAGGGGCCATTTACCAGTGAACAGCCACTGCTGAACTACCTGCTCAAAGCACCTCCCTGTAAGAATATCTGGAAGGTCTTTCAGGACAGATTTGTGACTAGTTTTTTTTTAAACTCTTTAGTGAAATACCTGTAATTGACAAAGGTACTCATAAAAGCCATAGTTGTTGAATTAGATAATCTCCCCAAAGACGCTGTTTACTACTCATGAGGTCTAAGATAATACCAGGCAATATGATATTTGATATAATTGGGAATATAATGTTAGTTGTATGGGAATTAACTGAGCACATTAATCATTAATGTAAGATTTTCACCCAATTTAGCAAGACATCAAATATCCTAAATTCACCAGGTCGTCTGATTAGTACTCATCATGACCAAAGTACCCATCCCCAGCCTGGCTCAATCCTTATCCACCTTTCTGAAAAGCAATTACATTTTATATGGTTTGAAATCTAATGGTGGTAATATCAGATCTTGGTTTAACGAGGCCCTCAGATCTCTCAATTATCACTCGCTACTTCTCAGTAAATCTCTCAGCATCCAGAATAATCTCAGGGTGAGCCTCTTTGATGTGCTTGGGCTAGATAATGATAATGGACGCAGCGAGACTGTAAACTTTTCTCAAGGCATAATGCACTTTTCCCACTCAACAGCTATCAATCTTGTGAAAATTTAGAGGGTGCGTGAGTGTGATATCACATATATGTATTGATTTATTTATTGACTCAATCAAACATAGTTCTCTTTCAATGCTCACAGAACCTGCTCAACGCTTCATGAACTTTCTCACTCACACTCAATGACCAAATGAAGATTTGAATATGGACCCAGCATACTGTTGGTTTCATAAGAGTGCCAAATAGGTAGTATGAAACCCTGTTGAGAGGAAAATCTAATGTTTTTTTGACTATTTGAATGTCAAACTCTCTCCTCCGCCATGCTATGATTGCTTACATTGTGCAGGAGGTGAGTGGAAGCACTTACCTTAAGTGACATAAATGACCCTTATTTTCAAGGGCTGTAGACTTGAATAGAGTGACTAAATTGTTTGCCACTAGCCCCAATGCCCCTTCTATAAAGTACCTCCTTGAATCCATACCATTCTACTCTATGGCTACATCTCCTCCAGGCAAGCAGTGTAACCAGGAGAGAGGGTCAAGAGTGGAAAAGGAGATGAAATTAGGCGCCACTCTCACCAGGCTCTCACTGTTTACGTGGAAGGTTTAGCTGGTGACAGCCACATTAACACACTTCAGCTGCGCAATGGTGGGTGGGGAAGTACTTATGGAACTAAATGAAATATAACAAAGGTAGAATAAATATGTGTCAATGCTGTATAGTTATAAACACTGCGTATGGATACGGTCATCTTTATCCATTAGCAGATAATGTGTGGCCACTCATACCATTGGGTTGTATTAAAATTCTGATAGGAAAATGATTTAAGCCGTGTAGAGAGGGCCTCCTGATAACTCTGCTGCAAAGTTGGGGTAAGGCCAGGTGAATGCATGTGGAACACCAGACAAAGACAAATAGGTTTTCTTCAAAATCAAATGAAAGGAAAATGTTGGATGATGAACACAATATTACCCCCTTATCAAGGGGGTGAAATGGAAAAAAATCCTCTAAAAATGGCTTCTCATTTTTGTAAACATGAGCAGGGGGGGTACAGAAATCTAATTGTTATTGCATGCATTATGGGGTGTCGTAATGGTCCTAGAACAAAATGGAATTCTTCTAATATATAGGCTGAGGACTTTTACTAAAGTAAGTAGCCAGCAGACCGCTAATGCAGCCTGAGCATCTAACATAATGAGCTGAATGAAGGATTTTACCCAAAATTGATGAAATTTTTTTTTTACCATATTCGAAGCACCCCATGTTTGGTATCAAAGGCTGTGACCTCCTCTGTCACATACCACGTTCTATTTCTGTCCATAAGAAATGTTCATAGAGTAGCAATGGCAACACCTCTTTTTAATTTTTGATATTTCCAAATTGTCTCCTTCTTTTCTTTATTTGTTGTAAAAATATAGAGAAATCTTGCAGTCAGTTCTCGAGGACCATTCCTACATAGGAACAGTGTCTGCAGTTGGTGGTGATAGGGCCTGGGTTGAATACTGTTGTAAACCACAGTCCCTACTCAACCTTTGTCAAAGTATTTATTTTATCACCTGACGAAGGCCCATTCAGGCCGAAACTGTAGTGACGTTTTATTTAGAAATAAAATTTCTAATCTGTCATCGACAAAACATGTGGTTGTTGTGGTTGTGTTTACTGATCAACTTATTATTGGTATAATAGGTTTATCTTTATTAGTTTATTTTATAATCCTATGATGTTGTAACCTATATCACAAATTCGAATATTGCCTTCGTTTTCACTGAGTGATTTTTCTATTATTTCTACAAATATTCATTAACAAATCAGTTCAAAAATATAAATAGAGGGATGGGGTACCTGAAGGTTATTCAGCCTAACACAGGCAACAGGAATGGATGGTAGTCAGAGGGATATGGGCATTTAATGGGGAATTCACTAGTCTAGTTGAAATAATGAAATCATAATACTTGTAATTATTTTTTAAGACTTAAGACAAGTTGGACATTTCACAAAATGTCTATATGGAATTGACATGATTGTTATTTGCTTGATCTTAGCTTTCCCACGATATATTACACGAGGTACTTCCAACTATGCCTCCTTGATCATCTCTGGGAGAATTCGCCAGTCTGGCGAATCCAATAGGAGGAAGGTCTGCCAGATCGAGATTCAATTCGCCACTAGCCATCTGGCGAATGGCTAGCGCGAACCCTGATAAACCTGAAATAATTCACCATGCATTGCATTCATTGATATTCCTAGTGTGTATAATATTCATACCTCTCATGTTAATTTGTATAGAAAAAGTCTATTGCGAACACAGGTTTAAAACCAAGCTTATTCATACACACTAGTAACATGACTCTTATCCTATTGAGGCTATAAACCCCTCCTGTCACTCCAACCCAGACCCTCACATGACACCAATCCTGTAGAGGCGACTGAGCATAGTGCATGCTGGGATTACTACCACTTCCTGTCTGGCACTCCCCCTGGTGTGAGATGATAGAAGCATCAAGACGTCATTTCCGTCTGTCAGGTGCAGAGTCTGTGGATGTAATGAGGACTGTGCTGAGGGGGACTGTGAGAAGCTTGTGCTGGTACATGCTCTAGGGGTGAATGGAGAGGCAGCTAGGGTGTTATGAGCATATGAGGTATTCTATACTGGCACCCATATTGTGGTTCAAGTTAGCGCTCTGAACATAAAGGACAAAGAATTAGAAATAGCAGTTGAGTTGAGTGACAACGAAAAGCAATAGATGAAGAGATAGATAGGGATAGATGGACAGACATACAGAGAGATAAGATAAGCCTCGGACAAGACTTAAAACAGTGGGTCAAGTTTGAAATTGTTGGAGTCCATTTAGCAAACAAGACTTGCTTACTACCTACTTTGGCTAAAAACTAGTAGTTCCAATTACATGGCCATTATCGCGCCAGTCTTTCCATAGCTGGCATGGATACAGATCCTTCAGCCTTTAATGGATTGATTATTTTACAGTCTGTATGGCTTGCTATGCTTACACCTGCAGGCAGTAGAAGTATGTTCAATGGGACAGCAGTTGGAATAATACTTGTGCATCTAACTAACACTATTGGCATTAATTTATCTTGGGGCTGGTTTCTTGAAGGCATAAATATAGATGTGAGACCAAATGTGATGGCTATAGACAAGACTCACAAAAAGATATACAGTTACATGCAGACCCGCCAAAAGAGGCATATACAAAAGTGATACTTAAGGTGAGATAGACTGATACAAAACTGAGATAGACAGACAGATGGACAAAATGGCAGACACAAATCTAGTAAAAAAGGACTAACATGTATACAAAAACAAACATAACAATAGACAGACAGACTGTGTGGTGGTCATTCCAAATATAAATGTAATAAGAAAGTAGTAGTGTAGTACAGGAAATAAAGAGAGCATTATTTACCTGTTTTTTGTGAGGTGGAACAGTGTCTTCTTTGAGAGAACAAGGTATTTACCTCTTACACACCAATCCCCTGCTGTTGGGATATCAGACAGAAAGACCTTGTCACTGTATCTCACCTCAATCCGCTGGTCTGTAGACACAAGGAGGTGACTCCCATCTGTACCGTTTGTCCTCCCACAACCTCTATCAGAGTTCTGTCAATACAGTCATACGTCAGGGAGTAGTACTACAGTGGATGGTTGTTCATGGCTGCTGTAACACTGTTGGGAGTAATGCCATAGTGAGTGGTTGTTAATATTGTTCATAGCTCTTGCAACATTAAATAGACACCTGTTTTTATATATTACAAATCATGCAAAACGAGGCACTGATAATTTCTCTCGGTTAAGATTGTAGATGGCTCACTCTCACCAAATCAGTGCAACTAAAAAAGTGACGTACATGATCGGCGGACGTACATGATCGGCGGACGTACATGATCGGCAGAGTCCAAAATCCGTCTTTTACCCCCTGCACTACGATGTTTAACTCTCCCAACCATACCTACAGGCTGTAATGTATCTTTGGGGAGTTTATTAGAAAAAAATACCTCCCAAAATATTTATAGGGGCCGGAGGGGGGGGGGCTCAATGTGTAACCGATCATGTACGTCACATGACGTACATGATCGGCTTGGAATGTCATGTAAAATTTCCTATTTACCCACTGCTTGACCTGTCTATGATTACACATATTTAGACCTACATCATATGTACACCTCACTATGATTGATTTATTTTTTAAATATGGTCAGAAAAGGTAATTAAAGCAGTCAATAAATAATGGCCGATCATGTACGTCACATGACGTACATGATCGGTATTGAAATGTCATGTAAAATACTCTTACTAGACTCATCTACACATTTAAACCATTTGAAATACCAAGACAGACATTATATGTACACCTTGGTAAGGTTTATAAATGTTTTATTATGGTCAGAAAGAGTAGGGCAGTCAATAATCACCGATCATGTACGTCACCGATCATGTACGTCACATGACGTACATGATCGGCATTGAAATGTCATTTAAAATACTCTTACTAGAATCATTTACACATTTAAACCATTTTAAATACCAATACAGACATTATATGAACACCTTGGTAAGGTTTACTTATGTTATATGATGATCAGAAAGACTGGGGCAGTCAATAATCACCGATCATGTACGTCACCGATCATGTACGTCACCGATCATGTACGTCACCGATCATGTACGTCCACCGATCATGTACGTCCACTGATCATGTACGTCACTTTTTTAGTTGCCCTGATTTGGTGAGAGTGAGCCAGATATCAAGGGTATTGATGCGGTTCTTTTTCTGACTCTAAAGCTACAGAACAAGACATTTAAGAGGAGTGCCTTGTATCAAGTAACAAGAGATGAATTATGTCTGTCTTCTTTTATATGCCCCTTTTAATCCCATTTGCAGTGCTTTTATGATTTTAAATCAACCAAAAAGGAAACCTATCAGCAAAAAGTAAAGGATATGAATGCAGTTCTTTTCCAGTCATGTTTTGCAAAAACAAATTAAAAGTAGGAACAAGATCAATATGATACTAATATCTGCCAAAGTGTTTGGATTAGGTGAAGAAAGGAAAACCATTCCCACATTGTGGTGTCATAGGCTTCTTATGTTGCCTGTAAAAACTTAAGCAGCCATGACATTGATGTAAAAAGATAATTCAGTTCCATGAAAAAGGTAGTAATGAATGAGGCCTATTTCAGTGTAAGCTCTCACAGGGAATCAATAGGCTCTCTTTTTAACAGAGAAAAAAATAACAGATGCAACAAAGACCAACCTAGGGTCGGCAGATGTTATGGTCAAACACTGCCGTTTTTGGGAACTTAACATATGCTTCTTGTGATTATAAATAGTTCAAAATTAATTGTATTCTGTAAAATATCAAAGTTCTGAGTCCCCACACTGCACACCTCTTTGTAAGATCAATAGATGTTGATGGAAAAATTTGTGGTTCATCCATTATCATTACCAGGCTCAGCAAATCAAAGCAGCCAGTGCTGAGATTATGCCGGATTTTAAGAGCTTTGCTCATCGGTAGCAATCGGACGCAATTGAGTGATACCTTTTTAAACCAATTCATCCGATCATTACAACTGAATCCATATAAAATGTAATTGCTTTTCATAGTGGTTAACAAAAATTGAGCCTGGACTGAAATGACCCATACTAGTTTGGTGATGATCCATAGTGATCAGTCAACTGAGGAATTTGTATCATGTGACATGGTTAACTTGTATACCAAGAAAACATAAAATATCCAATTAGTATGAATGGCCACCTCATATCTAGACTTTGAAGGAGGCTGCTTCAGATTTAATTGTGAGAGTTGCTGTTTTAAGTGGGGCCACAATGAGGGTTATACTAGGTCTAGGCTAAGAAATAGAGACATAAATATACCAGTTACTCTTACAATTTGATCAAATAAGAGTGATTTCACACAAGTGATTGGTGAAAGAATATAAAAAAAAAAAGAGTAGATGGCTAAATAAAACGGATCAAGAGGCACCTTAGACCTTTCCCTCCCCCCCCCCCCCCCACCCTTACTGCCATAGTTGTCAATAATAATCCACACATCTTCATCACAGTGATGAACACTACCGCCACTTAACTAAGTAAATGAACAATCCCAAGGTGCCAAATGAACATTGACTACCCTAACCTTAATTGACCTATCAGTCACCTTCTGTCACTTTATCTTGATGTACTAAAGTAGGATAAAGTGAGGAATGTCAGACTTATTGAACAAATACTACTAGTGTACACTTTAACCTAAGTTGCAATTTTGGCCGGCAGGGTTAGACTGGGTATCAATGTTTCTGCCTAACATGATGCTTAGTGTACAGCGTTAGATTCCTGCAGCCACTGCTCAGTATACAGAGACTGATCACCACCACGTGCCTGCTTCCTCTTCTCCTCTATTATCACCCACCATCTTGGATCACCCTATTATCACTCAGCTTTGGTTAATGGCGATTTATGGGGTCCGATGGGGGGATGGGACACAATCGTGGTAGCCTAATGGGACCTACTTCCAACAATATGAGACTCCTCTATGGCTTCAAATTGGATCTGGTATCCATGGTAACCAACATAGGGGCCAGCTGTCATTCTGTTTCATGCAGCAGCCACTAAAGGGCACCATCTGACAGTTGTTGTCTTAAACAGGGATGTTTCTTCAGTAGTAAAAGTCTCTGACCTACATCAATATATATTTGTGTCACTAATCATCTGTATATGTTACCAGTATCAATTTTTATTTAACAACTGTTGAAATTTGGATACATCATAAATTCCTAGGTATCATAGAACATGGTAAATGGACCTTATATTATATCCAACTGAATCTGCCAACCCTTCAAGGATGTCATAGTTATTTAATGTGCCAGGTTCTTTGTCTTCATCAAAGCAGTCCTGGTGAATAAATCACCAGGCTTGCATTGATGCATCATACCTAGCATGGGTCTGGGAATGTGTAGACACTCCTCTTCTCTCCCAACCCACCTCATCCCTTTCCCATAGTCCCTTGCCTCCTGCCGATAACCTCCCTGCCCCCAGGGCATGTGTGGCTGTGGTCATCACCTCTTTTTGAAGTGCTATGGGCAATATCCGGGGACTTACTCCCCTGTGACACCTCAACCATTAAGGGTTGAGGATTTCTCTCAGGCTTCTCCTGTCCCCAAACCATGTCCAGATTGTAGGGTTAGTAGTTAAATGGAATAATTGCTGTAGAATGGAGAGGTAAGGGCTACCGAGTTATGAACAGTTATATAAGCAAGACAGGATTAATGGTCGGATGTGGGGATTCAAGTGTGGGATGATGAGGGTGAGGGAATAGAAGGAGGTGTTAAGAAAAACATAGATAACTACACTACTGTCTGTAAACTCACTGCAATCAACAGTATATGATGAAGTTGTATGTGAAACCTTGAATCACCAACTCATAATATACCCTGCAGAAGTTAAATATTGCACCATGGTACTACAACATCCAGGAGTGTGTGAACACTGTGTTCACCTACTGTACCTTAAGGAGTACATGATAGATGTGGAGGCAGTACTTGGTATCCAGCACACAGATCCAGTTGATAGAACTCATTACTGCAACAAAAGCACATGCATTAGTATTGACAAGTAGGAGTATGAAGGAGGATGGTGTTGAACAGTGGCTTCATATCTGCTCTCCATCTCTCATTCCTAAGGTTTACCATCTACAATATGTCCTATGTTTGTGTTTGTCAGAGCCAGGCACCATGAGCTTGAAATATAGACGATGCCCATTAATAATTCAACTAGTAAATTGCAATAAGTAAATTGACCTTGAATCTGTAACCATCAACATAACCAATTGGGTGGTAGCTGGAAGAATTGCTAAGGCTTGAGTAACACAAAATGGGATTTTCCTCTTAAATGGTAGCCCTAAAATATGCTATACAATGATATACAATAGGATAATGCTAGCTGATATACAAAATCATACAATTCTTTTTTGGTTATCGGACATTTTAAATGGATAAATTCAGCCGACCTGATTTCATTTTGTCCTCCCTATCAGAACAGCCCCTAACCCTATATTGATAGAATAATAGCTTAATATGATAGGTTCTCTGTTGGCATGTTATCCAATCCTATGGGACTGACATGCTCCAAAAGGGGCGGCATTATGCACCAATCCAGCCCTTGAGAGAAACTTGTCTTGGCTGCATCTGTGCATCATTGACACAAACATTAGCAACATGTGCTATCATTAAATGTATTACACCAGTGGACTGTTGCACAGCAAAATTATAATAATATCTTTAAAAATAAGTACAAAATTGATATTTTTAAAAGTATTTTTTGTTGTTCCTTATTGTTCAAAAGGATAGATATGCTATTTAGTTAGAAATACACTTGCAATGATCACTAAATTGAGATTGTCATCATGGCTTTTCTGAAGGCTAATGATAGTGTTATTTGCTGCGCAAATCACCACAGCTTCCCCAGGTGACTGATCATTTCTCATCATGACCAAAATGGCAGCAGCCATGGTTTTATTGTCATTATCGACTGTAAAAAAAAGAGATTCATTTTTAATTGACGGAAGTTGCATCATTTTGATGTCTTGCTGCTTAGGGAAACTTTTAGATCACTCTTTTATCACTCACTGCTGCTTGGTGAATCTCCAGGAATCGTGCATGATCTTAGGGCGAAGGGTGCTTTAAGGTGCTGGGCATTGATCATGATAATGGATGCAACTGTGAGCTTTTTAAATGTGCCATATTTCCATGTCTTTCTGTCTGGCTGCATGCAATCCCAGAAGTCGTAATCTTCACAGTTCTCAGATTTGTTCTCAAGTCTGCTTCAACCATTAACAGAGTATCCATTAGGCAATCTACTGGACTAAAAAAACAATTATCCTTCTTTTCAATATTTATCGATAAACATATTGTTATTCCTAGAATATATTTTGTGCTAGAGAATTAGTTGTGTTGAAGGCAGCTACTAGGATTCATATCTGTGATGAGGTTATTACAAAATATCAATCTATAATCTCCTTCAAGCACTCTTGCTGTGTGAGCTGCTGTCTGCCTGGGTAGCACATTCCAAGGGAGGTTATATAAAGCCAACCTGATGCATTGGGTAATGACATTAAATTTGTTACACGCAATATCAGAATATGCCCAAAATCGGGACTCTTACGGGGTCATGAAATATATCATCTAAAAAAATCAGTTTACTCACAACACCTTATTCACAGCTAAATACTCGTGTGACAGGCATGTTGGTTCTCTCTTACTATTTCACACCTCCAATATGCTGTACAGTATCCTCAAACATCACTGATATATATTTTTTTCTATAGCTACATTAAAAACAGGTAGGTATTCTGGCTATGGTGCGATTTCAGAATTGCCCTGCACAGTTCCGGAATTGTAAAGGGACAATTCTAGAATTGTACAGGTTCTGATTCTGCACCTGACACATATAACACAATAAACCACAGACTATTACCAATTACAAAATACATCAGGACTACCGAAAGCACCTGCCGTGCAGACCTTAACCTTTTTACACTACAACTAAAGAGATTACAAGTAAATGAGACAATAATCTCTGCCCCATTGATAAGGCACCTTGTGCAGGGCTTCTTGCTGATAACACAATTCCAATTATCAAAATGCAGTGGGCGCATCCAAACATGGCTGTAGAAATTAAAGATAAGAGCTATCAGGGGATTTTCTACTGCCTATTAAATGAATCAACCTGATGTAGGTCCAAGTTACTGTATATTAACTTCCAATAACATCTCATAGAAATATGTCTTCATTTCATTAAAAAACAAATCGCATGTCGCTCATCAGTTCTAGGTTAATTGATTATGGGATAAACAGACAAACAAGGTCAGGGCCATAGAAGGATGAGGCATTGAGCGCAAGAGAAAGGTAAGCATGTTTTCTAACATAAGTGTTAACTATCTCTGCTATTAACATTTTCAATAAAAGTTGAATTATATATAAATTTATGTCATTGCATGATATAATAGTAGTCATGAGTATTAGAATACGTCAAGGTGCTTGTGGTTATACAAATTAACTTGACATGGCAAAGGCATCTGCAACCTTTAATCACATTATTGATGATTATAAAAAGAAATACTGCAATGACACATAATTTTATTATAGTTCAGATTATTCGGTTCTAGTAAACAGCTCTTGGACAACAAGATGAAGCTAATTTACCTCTTTAATGGCCGGGTCAGTTCTAACAAAAAAAAACATGTCATTCACACTGTTGTCTAATATCTGGCTGGTATGTGACATTTCAATAAAAATGGCTTTTATAAGAGATTGCAGACACCTATTCGGTTCAGTCCACAATAATTTTGGACCTAATAGTGATGTTCTGTGTCATGAGGCACTTGGTTACCATGAATTTGATAAATAGCCTAGATTTATTTTCTATAAACTGTTTAGCCTATTTTGGTTGGGAGAATGTAAAGAATAGTTATTTTCTATCCATCAATTTCTTTTTTGGAATGACTTCAAAGCTGCAATATTTTAGTGCACGTTGACACCTGTATCACCCCTAAGAGCATGAGGGTTGTGACTCACATTTCCAAAGATCATTAGTTCAACTTGGTCTCAAGAAAATGCTGGCATCCAAAAGCCCACCCCTTCCTCTGTTTCATCACCATTCCCTAGCTTGCAGTATACTCTGATTGATTGGGCTAGTTTACAAATATCCTACACTGATTAACGATTAAATATCCTACACTGATTAAAACCTGACCAGTATGATGCAAAATAATATCTATATTGAGCTTGTCAGCTTTCTGGTTAATGGCAATTAGCAATGTCAGTATCATGTTTCTTACAGGCCAATAAAAGGGCAGCAATGTGATACAGACTGATGTGGGGGTTAAGATGCTACTAGAACCACAAACCAATCATGACAAGATGTATCTGGTACATATCATAATGGGAAGGGATAACAATTGGCATTCTAACCAATGACTGCTAGGTATAATATGAATACATAGCTGAAGGATTCTCATGTACATGTATTGTTACTGATACTGGGAATTAGAACAATTGACTTTGCAAGTGTGACCTGCCATTTTAGTGGTGGGTGATGGGAGAGAATAAGAAGTAAATATTTAGGTGGCATAGGTTGATGTTGTCAGGCAACTGGGCCAGGAAATGTGGGCAGCTAAAATGAATTGTTTTCATAACTGCTTACAATGATGTTGAAAATCAGTGAATTTCTGTATTGGTTATCTATATTTAGGGCCCTATTCATATTTGTCACACAACATCCGACCTGACTTTGAAAAGTATAGGTCATGCTTTTAATCTGTCATGTGTCCCTTTTGGGTAAAATGTCCAGGTGCTAACTTCTCCTTATTGAAGAGAGAGAAAACCCTTCTGAAGAGATGTTATATGAATTGAAGGGCATTTTGATATATTGGAAATCATTCACCTACTTTCCATGCGGCCTGTTCTAACCCAGCTTCTGTTATTGAATTTAACCATGGCAGGGAACACCAGAGACATGTTGAAACTACAAATCATGATGTTATCACCCACCTTGCACCAAAATACTTCGACACTGGACAGAAAAAGCAAAATGGTGCCTTGAAATGGATTCACCGTCTCTGGGCCATCCATTATTGTTATCAAGGTCATGCAGCTTATCGTGGATTATACTGAGATCATGTTGGATTCTAAGAGAGATTTGGTGAGCAGCAGCAGCAGCAATTGGTCATTGAGTGATCTTAGAGTCTTGTTAAGCTGCGCCTGATCAGATGGTGCCACTTCCTGCCACCAAGACTAATCAATGATGAGAATCAAATCAGCTTCAAGATCCTCATTATTCTCCTTGGTCATGATGAGAACTGATCGTCCATCTGAGAAAGTCTAATGTAATAATTGGTACTATGGTTTAAAGGATGACCTTTTTCTGCAGTGAATATCAAAAGTTGAATGTTGTTTAGTACACTATTGTATATTGTCCTCAAAATCATCCATTAAAACTCAACCAAATCCACTTTATATGACTACTGTAGCTATGGCTCTAAGTGCATTGGTGTCTGCCACTTACATTATTTTTTAGTTACCCGAATCTAATTGTGTGTAGAAATAACTGCATTATCATTCTTGCTTTGACAAACACAGGTTTTCCAATATATTGTTTGGCAATTGTTACCTCATCTTCCCATGGATAAATGAACTGAGCTTGGTCAAAAGCATTTGAGCATTTCTGGTACAATACACTACATGTACATTAGAATACTTTGATGAAATGGAGATTGCATACCGCTTTCACTTATGATCACACAGACAATAAAACATAGGTCTTATATTAATTAATTTCCTTCAGTCAAACTGATACAACTATAATAACTTAGGACACTGCCTGTCTATCATCATCTAACTACCCATCCTACTTGTCAACATGAGTCCATCCATTCTTGTTACAGCAATGAACACCATTCCCACCGAATAGACCAGGAATCGAAAGAAACTTACCAAATGAACATTGACTACCCTGAACCTGACTGACCTATCAGTGCCCTTTTCTGACCTATTATTGATGTTCTTAAGTAGGATGGAGTGAGGGAGTCAGACTTATTGAACAAGGCATTGGCCTCCTCTTAAGGCTATAGAACAATCTGGATATAGTGTTAACCACAGGAGAACAACATGTTATAGCATAGCACATACTGAACATACTGATGAAGCAACATTAATTTTGGGTCAGTAAAATTGGCAGAACTTATACAAGGTGTTGTGTGCCTGTCCCCTGTAACACGAGGGGCGTTAAATCTAATCATGTAAGGAGAAGCAATCAGTCAGGTGCAGACAGTCCATCATGCTGTAGTGTTGACTGCAGAGTTCATAGTATAGTAGTTAGGATAAAAAACTTGGTGCCTGAAGATATTCTACATTTTGTCTACCTTCTGTTCAAGCTTTAACTGTGAGTAGACAACCCTCTAGGATATTCATACTGTGGGTACTAGTTAAATACAGTCCCATTATTGTGTATGTTGAACACCCTCCACTACCTTGAGGTGTAGCAATAGTAAAATGTTGACAATGAGGCGAGACATCCATTAACAGCTGAAAGTATTTTTGCTACACTGATAATAATGGACCTGGAAATGCAGGGGACAGTCTAGGAATATGCAGGGCAGAGACAGGCTAGGATAAGGCAGGGCAGGGGACAGGCTAGGATTTGGCAGGGCAGAGGACAGGCAAGGATGAGGCAGGGCAGGGGACAGGCTAGGATTAGGCAGAGCAGGTGAGAAGCTAGGATAAGACAGGGAAAGGGACAGGCTAGGATGAGGCAGGGCAGGGGACAGGCAAGGATGAGACAGGGCAGGGGACAGGCTTGAATAAGGCAGAGCAGGTGACAGGCTAGGATAACTCAGGGCAGGGGACAGGCCAGCAGGTTAGGGACAGGCTAGGATAAGGCAGGGCAGGGGACATGCTAGGATAGGGCAGGGACAGGCTAGGATAAGGCAGGCAAGGGGACAAGCTAGGATAAGGCAAGGCAGGTGATAGGCTAGGATAAGACAGGCCAGGAGACAGGCTAGGAAAAGGCAAGGGAGGGGACAGGCTAGGATAGGCAGAGCAGGTGACAGGCCAGGGGACAAGCTAGGATAAGGCAGGGCAGGGGACAGGCTAGGATTTGGCAGGGCAGGGGACAGGCAAGGATGAGGCAGGGCAGGGTACAGGCTAGGATTAGGCAGAGCAGGTGAGAAGCTAGGATAAGACAGGGAAAGGGACAGGCTAGGATGAGGCAGGGCAGGGGACAGGCAAGGATGAGACAGGGCAGGGGGCAGGCTTGAATAATGCAGAACAGGTGACAGGCTAGGATTACTCAGGGCAGGGAACAGGCCAGCGGGTTAGGGACAGGCTAGGATAAGGCAGGGCAGGGGACATGCTAGGATAGGGCAGGGACAGGCTAGGATAAGGCAGGCAAGGGGACAAGCTAGGATAAGGCAAGGCAGGTGATAGGCTAGGATAAGGCAGGCCAGGAGACAGGCTAGGAAAAGGCAAGGGAGGGGACAGGCTAGGATAGGCAGAGCAGGTGACAGGCCAGGGGACAAGCTAGGATAAGGCAGGGCAGGGGACAGGCTAGGATAAGGCAGAGCAGGTGACAGGCCATGATAAGGCAGGCCAGGGGACAAGCTAGGATAAGGCAGGGCAGGGGACGGGCTAGGATAGTCAGAGCAGGTGATAGACCAGGGTCATGCAGGCCAGGGGACAAACCAGGATAAGGCAGGCCAGGGGACAGGCTAGGATGAGGCAGGGCAGGGCAGGGACAGGCTAGGATGAGGCAGGGCAGGGGATAGGCTAGTAGTAGGATAGGGCAGGGCAGGGCAGGGACAGGCTCGGATGAAGCAAGGCAGGTTACAGGCTAGGATAAGGCAGGGCAGGTGACAGGCTAGGATAAGGCAGGGCAGGGCAAAAAAGGGCAGGGGACAAGCTAGGATAAAGCAGGGCAGGTGACAGGCCAGGATAACGTAAGGCAGGGACAGGCTAGGATGAGGCAGGCAAGGGGACAAGCTAGGATAAGGCAGGACAGGGGACGGGCTAGGATAAGGCAAGGCAGGTGATAGGTTAGGATAAGGCAGGCCAGGAGACAGGCTAGGATAAGGCAAGGGAGGGGACAGGCTAGGGTAAGGCACGCCAGGAGACAGGATAGGAAAAGGCACGGGAGGGGACAGGCTAGGATAGGCAGAGCAGGTGACAGGCCAGGGGACAAGCTAGTATAACGAAGGGCAGGGGACAGGCTAGGATAAGGCAGAGCAGGTGACAGGCCAGGATAAGGCAGGCCAGGGGACAAGCTAGGATAAGGCAGGGCAGGGGACAGGCTAGGACAGCAGAGCAGGTGACAGGCCAGGGTAAGGCAGGCCAGGGGACAAGCCAGGATAAGGCAGGCCAGGGGACAAGCTAGGATGAGGCAGGGCAGGGCAGGGACAGGCTAGGATGAGGCAGGGCAGGGGACAGGCTAGTAAGATAGGGCAGGGCAGGGCAAAGACAGGCTCGGATGAAGCAGGGCAGATGACAGGCTAGGATAAGGCAGGGCAGGTGACAGGCTAGGATAAGGCAGGGCAGGGCAAAAAAGGGCAGGGGACAAGCTAGGATAAAGCAGGGCAGGTGACAGGCCTGGATAAAGTAGGGCAGGGACATGCTAGGATAAGGCAGGCCAGGGGACAAGCTAGGATAAGACAGGCCAGGGGACAATCTAGGATAAGGCAGAGCAGGTGACAGGGTCCTGTGTAGGCCTATCATGCTCTGTCAGTTTAGACATACACTGTTCATGTATTTACTGGAAATTGATTCTCTTTGTAGCTCTATAGTGATCGATGCCCAGTTTTATACTTGAGACCAGTGGCTCATTTTGGCAGTTTTTTGCCTCACAGATTGCTCCTAGTGCAAAATCCTGACTAGGTGTCAATATATTCTCTATGCCAATGTGTAATATGAGGGTAGAAGACACTGGAACCTCAGTTAAAAAAATTCCTACTGAACAGTTTTCGAGAAAATTAGGGTTTTGTTGCCTATTTTTGCTGCTTTTCCTACATAAACCGTGAACATCAGCATTTCTCAATTTTCAGGTATTTATAATTCGAATTTTGACTTTTTTTTATTCACAGTAGGATTCCTGAGTATTGGGCTATTCTACACAGGGTGTTATTTTGAAAAAATATATATCATTTGATAGTGTATTTGGTCTCCGAAATAGAGGGAGTTTTGTCATACTTTAATTGATTGTTGACAACCCAGTTGTTATTAGGTTCAGTTCAATGCAAGTTGCAAAACAAGTGACTTGCACTTTTTAACTTGACCTCATGTCCACTATGTAGGGCTTCACTATGCATGGGTGTATCCAGAGTCCATCAATAGCATCACGCACGGAGGCAGGTTCCCCAGCTTTTAGCGAGAAAAAAGTTCAAAATTGCAAAAAAGTGAAATTTGCCTCAAAAACCCCTATTTGGTGAGAAAAAAGTTCAAAATCGCAAAAAAAGTGAAATTTGCCCAAAAAAACCCATTTGGCGAGAAAAAAGTTCAAAATCACAAAAGAATTAGATTTGCCTAAAAACACCCTATGACTGTAGCATGAATGCAAACACTCATGGACACAGACTCTTGGACACACAAATAGATATGAACATGGCCTTCTCCTTCATATAACAACCTATGGATTTCTACTTTGATGAGACTGAATATAGCTTTCTGTTAGAAGGACTCTGATACATGGATGTCGATGTCCAGTTTTAGATGTGTACCCATATAGTGCATTGGAGTGCTATAATGTTGGACTGCTGTATATTTCTATGTTATCAAAATTGGAACAAATTACCATGATAACTCTATCAAACATGAGAACTCATGCACCCTATAACATCTGAAGTTGTCATAGTCAATTGTAATATAACAATTACGATGTAAATTGATATTTTGCTCCTCCCCCCACCACTTCCTCTACCCTCAATGCTCTCTGTCATGGCAACCTTGACCCTGCACGCAGACACAGAATATTGGCCCATATTTCTACTTCCTGTCACACACTTCTGTTCACAGGGGCATTGTGGGTGGGGTGCTGAAAGGTCCACCTAGTATTCAAAGGAGAAAGTCACAACACAAAGCCCAGATGAGCCATGCATCCATTCTGATAGCTGACTTGCCAATTTCAATATGACTCTGTCTCACATTGAATCGTTCTGCCATTGTTACTATTCTTGGTGTCTGATGAAAATAAATTTATCTGTGGTATACAAGAGCATTTTATAAAGTGCATCATGGTCAATGTATGATATCTGAATGATTATAGTTTGCGAATCGGCTAGCAGATGGACTGAGATGTTCTTTTTAAATAGTATCATATTGATTTTATAATGCATTTTGGTTATGATTAAAACACAATGTTACACTGTCATACCCTGATGCTGACAATTCATTAAGTGTCTACTAGCACTGTCGTCTCTCCTCAACCACCAGAATAGCCCATTAAAAGCAGACGATTAACCAGATACACACATTTTAGTAGGTAGTTCAAAGTAAAACAACCTCAGAAATTAAGTTTACATGCCCCTTATGAATTCTACTGAAATTGTATCTAATCTTTATCGCAGACCAGTTATTCTATGTTGAGTAAGAACAGATGTTTCCTATTGTAAAACTGTAAGGAATTGCTCACAGAGCATGCACGTTCAGCTCAACAGCTGTCTAGATGTCTAAGAAGACAAAGCTCCAGTCCTGTCCTGCCCAACACAAAGTCATGCAAATCGCCAATCAGGGTCGGCACTCAGGGCACTGAACTCCTACAGTGTATTATCTTGGGGTTAAAGACTAGTAGAGGTTCTGCTCATGACCCTAATGTCTTCAAAAACCAATGACATACATTTCAAACCAATTGAATTACACAAGGGGTGGTAGATAAGAATTGAAGGTTTAAGGGCAGTGTTAGGGCATGCTTAAATTGCAATGAAGAGAAAATACAACTTTGCATTCAGTTAAGGGAAAACCTGTGGTTTATAGTATTTACTACGTTATACAAACATGCTACTAAACTTTTACAGATAAAGCGTACATAGGTTTAAATCTGGAAGGACTGTCTCCCTCATTTTCATTTCATACGACAGAAACATCAAATGAAACTGCTACTCCTGCAGGCCTGTGGAACTCCATTAATTATTGCTAAACTTGGGTGTAACTATGTTATAGATGTGATAATAGCCTGTTATCGCTTAGGTGTTATAGGTATTACAATCATAATAACACTGCATGCTAGGGAGTGGGTACCAGCTGGGACTGGGAATCACTCACATTAAAGATGGTGATGGATGCACCATAACTGTGAACTAACCTACCCAATATGTGCTCACAAGTACTTCCTGTTGAGCCCCTGTACCTAAATCCTCCTCTTCTGTTAGACACTGTACATGATTGTGTAATTAGGAGCCTGTAGTTAACACAGGAGGCAGGTGTGGTCTGGTTGTTAAGTGGCTGTTCTCCAAGGCTGACTTCCCGTCTCTGTCTACATCCAGCACTACCCTGCCACCTGGTGTCTGAGCTATACAATAGTGCCATTTTGGTATAGTATCCTGCTGTAAGGCAAAACCAGTTTTGTTTTTGCCCTGATTTTTTCTGCCCTAACATTGATACTTTACCAGTCTCTGTTCTCAGGTTTCATGCAGGTTTTGATTTCTCTGTTGAGTCTGAAATTCAAAATTCCCTGTGTTCATGGTTCAAAAAATTAGCATATAATATAAGAGTGTCTTTTTAATATCCCAATGCTTATTGGGATTTGAATTATCATTTCAGACCTATCACATGACCATATTTTATGTACACATTGCCCGCCTTCTGTAGCATGAGTTTAGTTTGTTCTGTCATCTAAAACACAAAATACTGAATCAATCAATATGGCTCTCCAATTTAGCTCAACAAACTAACCTTGTGTCAATCCATCTAGAATTGAGGACAGGACAAACATTCACTCAAGCATGATTTGATAGTCTCAAATGTCTAGAATATGGTTGTAATATATGTCTGAGTTGTATTCAAATCCCATACAATATATTTGCTGTACAACCTGAACACATACAAGTTCTGCTTGAAGTGAAGAACTTATCCTGACCTAATTATATTCAATATTAAACCAATCCTCCTCAGAATATTCAAAACTGCTCTTTCTGTTAGGCACATGAAGACTGAAATAGTGTCCTATGATACCTAGATTGATGTATTGATAAGTGACTTATTTATATATCTTTGGCATAGACGTCCATCCTGACTGACTCAATCTAGAGTATGAGGTAACACACCCTATCAAAAAGGAATTTGTTTTTCTAGGTGTTTATTTCCAATGGACTAGCTTAGAGTTCCAACATGAATTATGTAGGAAGGTTGAGGGCTGATTAATATTTCCTGTAAAGTATAATTTTTGATGAGTGGAAGGAGGTAATTGGGTTCTTTGACAATCTGAAATAAGGCGTTGAATATTCCTGAGGCTTGAGACAGATGCTTTGTGATGTAGTATTTTAGGTCCCCGCAGATTAGAAATACATCAAAATGGCCATAACTCATGGCAATGCCCTTGATGGGAAAGTACTCATGTGTGAAATCTGAGACTAATCTATGTGAATGCTGTCACTCCACATCCACTCACATCTCCCTCATCTCAATAGAACTGTCAGGACTAGAGTAACTTTTCAGTATTGGACCAATGCTCGGGTGAAGATTCGGTTCAGAAACTATAATGATCTATTATAAGCCTGCTCAGGATACTGGAAGTGATCCAATCTAAGCTCAAGAGATATTGAGCAACCAAATCACCAGAATCCATCACTGTAATCAGTAACTGAAGGCATTCATGTTGGAATATCTTAGTCAGATTATAATCTCTATTTCATTGAGACATCAATAATCCCAAACCAGGGACTGGTTGTGAATTTTAAATCCTGTTAATGATCCTCTGTTGCCTATAAAGCTTTAGTAGTTAGGTTTGCAGCACTGAGGGACTAAGGCAGGACCCCCCTGGGTGGTGCTGTCCTGGGTGCATCAAAATGAGGCTGTGTCTTGTTGAGGCAGTCAGTGGGCTGACAATACAGACATCCTTAATGGCAAATTAACCAATGGTAAATGCAGCAAAACTCATGAATTGGGACCTTAGACAAGAGGGTGAAACACATGAAATCTCCTTTGGGAATGATCTTCTCCTAAAGTGCTGTTTTTGTGAAGATCCCTATCATCAGTCATTTGAAAACATGTCTTCATGCTCTACTGAGAAAAAACGGTGAGGCATCAGCTGTGCCTTTTTCATCTTAATCTTTAACAATGGAATTATGGCTAGTTGTGGCAAGGTTTTGATTGAAATTGAGTTCATGTTGGATTGGTAGGTGGCGAAGCACAGATACTGAAATATTGCCATGAGGATTCTGGGTCCTAGTCTCATTAATTTTAAGCTGTTTCCAATGGGTTCCTGTAAAATCTGATTTACATACATATTATTGTATCATTTCTGTATGGGCTGGACTGTCAGGGCTGTTAGAGGACTGATACATCACTGTAGTTGGTGGCAGGGACAAATGGGCTGTTACCAGAGAAAGTAAATTAATATGTGACATTTGTAGTCACTGCTATCACAGCTCCATCTCTCATGCAAAACAGCACCATTTCAGCTACGCTCATGCTAGTTCATGAGGATTGCACAGCTTGGGGTTTCTGCTCATTTTCAGGACACATCTTTTTGGGTTTTGGGTTTAACACACTTCTATTCAAAAGTGAATACACTGATCTGCTTTTGTTTAGTTTATTTTGATAAAACTGTTATTTTATTTCCTTATCAAATCTGTAATCAATCTATAACTCAGGATCTTGAAAAAAACACTTTTGTAATGGACTGTAATTGTATACGGTTCCTTTGACATTTGACAGGTTATGAAAGCTTTACAAACAATATAAATGCAGTGCTCAATGGCGGTAAACCGAATGAATCAAAATAGCCTCCTGACGTATATAAACAGGTCTTGATGCATTTCGCAACATTAATATATATATACACTAGTTGTAATTTTAGATGAGTCAGGTGCTATAAAGCCTTCACCAGACAGAGACTACTCAGTATTCAAGTCACAGCTCTTAATTGGACTCCCGAGCTGGAAGACAGAGATAAAGTGATTTGAAAGTTAGATTTTCTCTCTCATTTCCATATTATGTCCAGTTGGATTACAGATAAATCAGATGCTATTGTTTCTCTGCATGCCTGATAAACTCCAATAAGGGATTACATCAATTACCTTCTCCACGTTCATTCTTAATTTCTTTTCACACTATAATCCCTTTGGATGTATTTTATAAAGGTTTAAGATGGCTATAGAAAAGAAAATATTGGCATAAAACATTGTAATGTTAAACCAAACCTGAAATATTATGTAATTGTTTAGTTCTTCTTAGTAAAACATAGTTATTCTATTTCCTGATCACACCTGAAATCAATATATTACAAGTATTCCCAGAATCTTTTTAAGAAAGAAACAATTTTGTGAAATATCACAAGAGGTGACATTTGAGAGCCTATTTTTCAAGCATCATAATATTTCAGCATTCTTATGCATTGCTCCCATTTTGTATTCATAAGTAAACACTGCTACATCCCGTTGTTGCATGTAAGTGACTCTTCATATAAATTCATCTTCTGTGCAGTCTACAGGGTGATCCGTCTATTATGCTGAAGTTCTCAGAGTGGCATGAGGAATATCACATCAGAAAAAAAATCAATTTGCAAATGGGGAACTCTGTACATTGTGCCCGAGACCAGGTATGTCTCAGGAGAGGCTGCAACTAGTCATTCTGTAGGATGTGTCCATGAATGGAGTGACATTTCCCTACAGGATTATAACAGCTCCCCCTGTCCCATCATAAACTATTACCTCTAATCCATATTGTCATCGACTTCCTGCTGAAAGCTATGCCAGAACAGTATCCCGGTATTAGATGTCTGCAGATGTGCCTACGGCATGTTATTTTTGTATCATGGGTTAATAAGTAAAACAATCTATAGATACACTAATGCTCTAAAGGAGGTATGTATATTGGTGTCCATCATGTTAGAGATGTTGATGGGTGCACCATAACAAATTTAAACAACAACGTAGCATAAGTATAAAATAACTAAGCTGGCCATACTCTATGTTCAAAATTGCTTCCTGCTGAGTCTTTACACCTAAAACCTCTGTTGGAGAGAGTACATGATTGAGTAAAATCAATCCTGTGCAGGTGTGGTCTGGTTGTTAAGTGGCTGTTCTCCAGGGCTGACTTCCCGTTTCTGTCTACACCCAGCACCACCCTGCCACCTGGTGTCTGAGCTACTCCCAGGGGTCTATACTGTCACCATGAGTCGCGTATATACCGATAACCACTGCCGCCACAGCTTGTGATCTAACAAGATCTGCAGAGAGCTGCTATTATTCTGCTTTAGGTATGAGACTTTCCATAGAATTTGAATTTGAATTTATCCTTACATGTGTCTCATTTGTAGATGCCCTACTTTGAGAACTGTTTTTCTGAACCCATTCCTCTTGGAGGTTCACATTTTGTATATGGAAGTTTCTGATTGGTCAGGGAATTTGTAACTTCAATTATTCATTGATTACATTGACATAAAAAATGTACAGATTACTAGCTATGCCTAGTCAGTTATTCTCCAAGGCCAACTAGTCACATCTGCATGAAACCAGTATATCCTACAGTGTCTTGTTCAGGCTACCTCATTGGTATCAAAGTGACCAATCCACTTTCCATCCCAGGTGTTCTCTTCCTGCAGTCTAGATAGAAGAATGAAAGCAAAGGGTGTAAACAAGTGTGATTTGATATAATATTTTCGGCACCCTTGAGGTGATTAATCAGCGATGATTATTGGATAGCCAGGTATCCACAGTCTCTCAGGTAACTAAATGTATTCATGTTGGAATATCTTAGCCTGATTATCATTTTCTATTAACCCACCCAACACCAAACCCAAAGCAGGACTCTGCAGTGAATCTAAGACCACATTTATGAGACTTGGACAGACTAAACAGCTTTTATTACTTGGTTTGGAGCACTTTAAAGGGAGTGCGAGAGGACCGTTAGTTGTTTCATCAGTATGAGGCTCTGTCTTGTTGAGGCACTGAGTGGGCCGAAAACAGACATCCATTATGACAAATTAACCAACTTCTAATGCTTTGAAACTCGATGAAATGTGAATTTCAACAAACGATTGAACCACATGAATCCTCCTTTGGGAATCATCTTCTGCTAAGTGCTGTTTTCCTCAATGGGGAAAAGCTAACACTTCATTGGTCATTATGAAGATCCATTCTCTGCTGAGTAACTCCAAAAAGAAAAGCCACCCAGGCATCCATCTTTTCAATTGCAATGAATTTCAGTTCCAGTGAAGTGATCTTAAAGGGGGTTAGGGCTTATTTCAGAGGGTTTTGAATCCAAAGGACACTATTATGGCTTTGTGAGTCATAAAGAACCAAATGAGGTAATCTTTTTAATGTTCTGAGTTAGAGGAATATCACTGTAATTGAAGTGTTAGTAACAGTTACAAAACCATGTATATAGCCTCACAGAAAAAAACATCTGATATTATTATGTATAATAGTGTGTCAGTATTTGGTGCAATTCTGCATAGAAAGATTCACGAAAATGTTCACAGTGACCACTCTTTTCTTCTCAATGAACCTAGGCCTAAAAAGTGAAAGTATGCTAATATTGAAGGTAACCTAATTGGTAAATCATGTCCTCAGATTAACTTGTATGATGAGCATAGAAGATGAAATATTAAAATGGCCTCATTTTAATTTCATGGGTTCTAGGCAGGATAAAACAGTGAGCCTGAATAGCTTAATCTGGCAAACCACATGAATGGGTCATATTTATCACCTGTCGAAACTAAGTGGGTGAGTAATTGACAGCCTATTGTCTTTTGTAATAGTAAATTGCTCACCAGGCTATTAAAGAAATTGTCCAGACATGAAAAAAGTGCATTATAATCTCTCATAGTTTTTAAATAAGGAATAATTGTGTGGTAAGAGACACCCTTCTGATGGAGGCTATTATTTAATGCTTTTGATCGAATTAGGCATCTTCAGGATAGCTATGAATTTCCATATTGGATTTTGTGAACTACATTGTCTAAGCTTTATCGCTGATGTAGATAAAACAGCTGCTCATCTAACAGCCTAACACAGGCTGACATTATTGCAGCTGGTAAACATGTTAAATAGCAAACACTGTAAAAGCTTAGAGATATTAAAGTTTTAGTCCTCATACACCGTATCAATTTCATGAATATGGATGAGGATATAGACATATAAAGTGTTCTGTAATGGTAGTGGTCACTAGATATATGTTGTTGACAAAAGGTTTATTGAGACTTCCAAAATGCACAAAAATGTCCCTGCAAGCCAAACATTTCTCACTAATAACAATGGTTATTGATTGGTTCCAGTCTCATGGAAGTAAAACAAGAACATGTGGATATAAATCATTTTATGGCATGGTGACGTCAATTACCCTACACTCTCCATGACCTTTTTACTACACTCTCCTATGACAGTTTCAGACACTCAGTCACATGACTTCTGTCAATTACTGGCAGCACTCACCCAAGTTCCTCACCCTAGGTCTTCCCTCTTCACATGCCCCAGGTACAAATGAGATCCTGCTATGGGAAAAGCCTGGGGCTGACCATGGACTAATACGGTCAAGGTCAACTGCCATGTGATCAGATCAAAGTCACAAGAACATTGTATGATCTTCCCGTGGAGTGCTGGGTGCCATGGTGTCCGTTTAATTGTTGTTTGTTGTCCGTATCTCTATTATGTGCAGCAAATGGGGCTAGGGCCAGACAGGATGCTCACAATAGGACCCTTAACTAAATTAGATTTGGACTAGTGCCAATGTAATTGTAGGTAAACAGCTTTATTTACACTGCTTCAAGTGATACCCAATTCTTGCAAAACTGTTGCTTGTATTATACATTGTCTGAACCAAAGATTCACATCAGATTACTTTGACAGCAGATTACTTTCTCATTGTGACTAAAGGTGTCTTCTGGGAATTAATCCACATTTGGTGCTAATATTCTTTATTTAGAATGTAAATTTAATGTGTTATGCGATACAGGACATTAAGAGTAGAAGTATTTTCCTTCAAAATAAGATTCTACCAAAATCACCAGTAGCTTAATATTTAAGCTTTCTTGTTTTGAAAATGTTGCAAATGCTTGAACCATCTGTTCCCACAGGTAGCATGGTCATAATAGTTAAGAACAATGTGTGACACCATCAATAATTGTGAAGAGAATATCTAGAATACTGTAATAACAGTTATTTGTCTTGTAAGGCAAGTGATGTCGACAACAGTGCTCAGATGTCTGCTGTTGTCCCTTGATTTGTGGCTGAAGGTCTTGATATACAAATACTGCTTCAAAGGCAGACAAATATTTTACGTTTTGACACAGTATGCAGGTGGCCACAATAGGATATCTTCCTAGTCACCATTGGCAGTGATGCAATCATGGTTTGATAATATCTGCTCAAGTGCAGTAGTTAAAATAAAACGAAACTGCAGTTATCATTAATGTGTCAAACTATCTGAATTCAATGCGTGAAATTCTTTGGTTCCGACCTCATTATAGGAAAACTCTCTTCTGTCTCAATATTCAACGTCAATCACTGACGCTACTACCACATTCCCCAGACACAAATAATATCAGTCACAGGCCAAACCTGACCATCGACTAATAATGTAAAGTGCATCTGCCATATGAGTGAACAGAGTCAGATGACCATTGATGTTACTTCCTGTGGATTGCATGGTTTGGCAGCTGCCTGTTATGCTTTGTCCCTTGTTACTTCAAATTGGGCAAGGTCCAACTATCAGCTGGCACTAGCACCATGAAACCTTTACATAACAAGGGCCTTTGTAGCGTTTAATAAGCAGATTCAGCCCAAATAGTTTGACAGAGAAATCAACAATGCAATAACCACCAAAAAAGAATTCCCTACAAAAATTGGGTTTCTGTATTCCCCTACCTAATGTGACAGATGGCAACACTTTGAGCGATACATGAAGGCATTGATCTGGGCAAAGGGGACAGAGCGAAATGGTAAGATGAATATTTCATCAACATCTGAGTGCTTCTTGGTGGACAAATGTCTCATTATATTGCGTTCATAGTGTTACTGCCCCATACCATGTGGGTCTGGACTCTTGTAATACATCTTACAATGACCTTGATGGTTACCTGATAAGAACATTTTGGGGGGGGGGTTACATTATCATACATCAGGGATAAATACAAAATAGGGTTTTTAACCTGTCCTGTTATGAAGAAAATCATATCTATAGAATCACCACTCTCAGATATTCATTTGCATTAAGACTTTGATTTATTTCATTTTTATTAAATACATTTATACATTGTTTAGTGGCTCTCCAAAGATACACCTAGAAAGAGGGACTATTCCTCTTCAAGGTATATTAGCAATTCTTGTGGGTTTTTTAAGATAATAAGAGCAAATATCTTATAGCCCTGTTTGGTGCATCTCCAAAGTAATCATGTAACAACAGAAAGAGTCGGGAGAAGTCACATCCAAAAGTCTAGCTCTTGCATTATTCTCACCCAACCTACTCAACGAATCACATATGATTTTATTCTTTGTAGGAATATACACAGACCTTACATAGAAGTTTAATTTAACAGACAACCAAAACATTTCCCTTATCCATTGCATACAAAGCTTATTGGTGCTGCGGCCCGTATTAAGCATATGCATGACTTGAGTGTTATCCGTAACAAAAACTAATTCACAATCTTTCCATAAATGACCCCACCTCTTAGTAGCTAATAGGACTGGCCAAAATTCCAACTCATTAATGTTCTTATTATAAGATTTTGGGGGAGGCACCCAATGATGCATAGCCTCTTCATGTAAAGGGCAACGCCCCCCTGGGTCCCACACGCCCATCAACCAGTCTCGGCCATGCTGTGCGGCATAGCCTGAAAAAGATGAGTCGCTATAAACTGACAGGTGGGTGTCAATGGGTCTGACTATTTTTTCAGAACCATTAAATTCTTTAGCAAATTCTAGCCACCATCTAATGTCAGCCCTTGCTTCGCCAGACAATCATATTTTATAATGAGGCTTTTTTACAATATTACATAAGTCGTTAATACGACGGGTGAAGCAGCCGCCACCCTTAACAAACTCACTAGCATGGGCAAGGCTGCCTGCTAGAGACTGCACTTCCTGCTTAGTCATCTTCATCTTCCCTTCTGCATGGGATAATTTCTCTAAAAGACTAGACATTTTATCAGCAGGTAGTGTAAGTCTCATGGCTACACTATCAATTTCAATCCCGAGGAAAACAACTTTTCGGCCAACGGGTGAGTTTTTTTGAATGACAGGGCAAAACCTAAATGACGAATTACCCTAAACAATTTTAATTGCACATTTCTGCAATTCAATTCATCATCATCCATGACAAGAAAATTGTCTAAGTAATTGACAATTTCACTATGACCTTTACGGTACATGCACCGCACAATAAATTCAGAAATAGAATTAAATACAAAAGGACCGGACGCCATACCAAAACACAGTCTCGCGTCAGTATAGGTGACTTCACCTCGTCCGTCCCCCATATCCCATTTCAGGCCCTGATACTGGCGATCGCCATAGTAAATATACAAACCGCGATAGGCATCGCTGATATCTGTGCTACAAAGCCACATTGATTCTCTCAACATATCACACACATCATCAAGTGATTTATATACAAATTTCTCAGAAATTTTATCACAATGTTCATTCACCGGTGAACTCTCATCACCACTGCGTGAGCAGTCAGTTATAGGTCTGATACTGGTTTTTACATCTGACGGATTCTTTTTCTTTGTTATTGCCCCTATGGCATGAATACACTTCGGTTTGGCATCTGCCATCATGATTTGACCTCATTCAATTTCAAGCTTAAGGCGTTCAGACATAAATGTCTTATTATCTTCCTTAAGAATAGAATTATAATTAGCATTTTCATGAGAAAAGGGCATTCAGGGTTTGCAATGCGGAAACCAAATACAGAACCTTCCAACAAATACTCCCAGTTACAGTCTATTTTTGCCCCACATGAAGCATTCAGTAAACATTCTACATGGCTTAAGGGTAATTAAAGACCCGTCAAGTACATATTTACAGTTACAAAAGCCATCAAAACATTTCTTATATACATTGAAAGTAGTATCTCTAGGACCATTAGACTCCTTGATGTTGACTTTAATACAGTCAGCCTTACCCTGCAGCGGCCAGCCATTGTTACATATGTTAACAATGTCAATACCGGGTATAGGTGCTGTCGCAGAAATCAGCTGTTTTGTATTTACAACTAAGTCAACCGGAAATTCTCTCAGTGGGTCAGTACAATCACTACAACTCCCCTCACCTTTACTGCTAATACCTAAGGCAGCGGCCTCTACATGGCTATCCTGAATCTGGTCAATACATACAGAGCAAGGTTTTTTCACAGGTATACAGTCAGTGGCAGCGGCCACAGTTATATTGACACTCTCAGATATAGTAGGCATTATGTAAGACAGTGAGCAGTGGTCCTATGCTTTATGCATCCGGACATTGGGACAGTCAGCACTCTTGTGGGTAGGGTCGTTGCACTTCCCACATACATGAGCAAAAGAACATCGTCTAGAGTCACACCCGCCACCATTGAATCTGTTACAGGTAACTATCTCGCCAGCCTCATTAGTTCTGACACCCTGATTAAACCTACCACTCTGGCCAGATCCCTGGGAGTATGTGCCCCCCCGCCCTTTACCCGGGCCTGGGGGGCCGCGGCGGCCCCTGCCCCTACCCCCATTCTGGGGTCTTGATTCCTGACTCTCTTTTTTTGTTTTCTTGAGACCCTCAGTACCGAAATACCTTTTCTCAACAAATTCAAGCCCAAAACTGAACTCTTCAATATCGTTCCCCCATATACATTCCTCTCTAATGTCTGCGTCGTATTCGGCGTATGATTGTTCATTATAAATGTCACTAGACGCCTTAAATGATATGAAGCCCAACTGAACATATGGTCGTCTATCCCAACACACGCCCAGTTCAGAGAGACGTACATTCACTCGGCAAATGAGAGAGATCTGGGTTCTCTGCCCCTGGTGAATCTCTTTAAATCAAATTTTTTCTTACACCTGGACACACGTTCTGCGGAACAGTCTCTACCTTCACTCCTGAGGTCGAAGAGTCTAGGTGTGCTGGTCCTGGGGTCCGGGGTTGGATCTCTCGACTCCGGTGGCGCTTTGTCTTTGTCTTTGTCTTTGTCTTTCGTTGTCTCTCTGGACTTGCGGCCCATGATCCTGTTCCTAATCTTCTCCTCCAGGGCATCAATCCTGGCCTGCTCCTCCTGTTCCGCGTCCAACGCCTCTAAGTACTCCAGCTACTCTGCCCGGCTGCCAAACTTCTCTTCACTGTGGAGTTCCGCAAGGCTTTTGTTAATGGCCTCCTCGTCCTCCTTTTCGGCCTACTTTGCTGCTCCAGCCGCTGTCTTCAATCTGGAGGACCTCCTAGCCGGTAATGGCTTGTAGTCTGCGTCGGGCACCTCTTTGCAGTTCTTCCCTCTTGGTGTAGCGTGGTCTTTGCCACAGGCGTAACACCATGCTGAGGCCATCTTCAATTAACTTAATTAATGAAGAATCCTTTTATAAGTAGGGAATACCTTGTAGGAATCCCAAATAATTCAAAATATAAAGGACAGTTGGTTTGCTGGCCTATCCATGTAGAGCCACAGAGGAAGCGTCCTCTCAGTGCAAATTTTGAAATCCAACTGTGGCGGGATAATGCGCGTCCCTAGCGACCAACCACACACCCCTAGTGTGTGAACAATGAACTAACACGACCCCTGCGTCAGAGTGTCCTATATAAGGGGGCGTGGCAACTTGACTCTGCAATATACACATATAACTGCCAGGGCTCTTATATAGACAATTTAAAATATTCAGAAAAAGAGTGAATGCCTCACTTTCAAAACATCTTTCATATTGCTTTATAATGTTTTGAATGATGTGCTGTATACACTTTGTAATAGAAATACTCAAGATGTGACCTTCTTGTTAATTAGTGTTTTTTAACCTCATCTTGTTCCTTAGATTCAAAAAGGTTATGTCATAGTTAACACTCCTTATTTGCCTACCCTGTGATTCTGCAGTATTTAATAGTGAGCCTTTTTGGACTAGAATTGTGCACAATTATATACTTTTATTAATTATGCTGTTTATTTCACCTTCATGAATTCCCAGGAGCATTTTAAACAGATCCTTCCCAGTTAAATATACAGTACCACCTAAATCAACCCAAAATCAAGTTATGAAATAAACCCAGTATAGGCTTCCATTTGTCATTTCCTTATTGACTGACAGGCACCCTTATCATAGGAAAGCCATTGAAAGGGAAATCCAGATGAAAAACTGATTGTAGGGCTCTCTGGTAGACCTACGAAGTCACTGCGAGAGCCTATGTGCTTTGATTGTTCATAATGGTCCCCTTGCAGATTTTCCTTTCTGGTGGCTCCCAGTTATATCTTTTGCATGCTATTATGGCCATATTCACAGGTAAAAAGAAAAAAAAACAGACTTAAAATTTCTCTAATAGACTTACAGGCACTTGATATATGGAAACATAATGAAAATTTTAAAAATCACCCAAAATTAGCTGGTAATGTATCTTTAACAGAACTCAAGACACTGTGAATAGCACTAAAATATAGAGTGTGTATTATACTTGTATATATAGAAGGTATGATACTCACTCCTCCTGTCGATGAATCACCACATGGTCCTTCCTCAGCTACAACAACTTCTATACCATACAGTGACTAATCAAGACTTAACCCTCAATTAGCCCCATGGGTGTAAGTATTACATCTTTATCTGCTCCATTGAAGCCATGTCTTACTTTATCCAGCCCCCTATCTGCCTTATAAATATAGCTTATCTTATTAAGAGCTGGCGGCTACTTAACCCTTTAGAGTCAGAGTGGTGCTTTAATTAACTATGAAGATTTTCATCTACATGCATTGATATGTCCCGTTTGTATCTCCTACCAGGGTGTATGGTATTTACCTTACAGACTGTAGACACACTAAGGCATAGCATCGTACATTGGTTCAGCAGTATCAAGGTATTCAGTTTGAGCTTTACTATGACGGGAAAGTTTGGCACCATGCTGTACTAAGATGGTTAAGATGTGGAATCTACTTAATCATCGTTACCTGCTATCTCATCTCTGTCCTATATCAGAGCCACTTCTACAAACCATTAGACATCACATACCGTGCATGATTAAGTTACTTGGTGTACTATTAGGGACTGGTCCACTATTGGCGTCCCATGTGTCATTATTTCTATGATGTAATTAAGACAATACCAGAAGCACCAGCTCAGGGCCTGTGGTAGAGGGCTATTGGAGGATTGGAGCCTTTAATCATGAGTACACAACCATTAGACATCATGTATTCTGTTACCCGATTATCATCACCAACCAGAGAATTTGGTTCTGCAGTGTACATTTAGGTGCTTGTCGTGAATTGTCCCTCCCTAGTGAAATTGTCTATTGCATTTAGGAGCCAGCAGCAACAGCAGTGTTCCTGCTAAGGGCCAGCTGGGAGAATGGTCTCTGGGATAAAGCACGAGCGTCACCAAGGGGGAACAATCCAAAACATCCTTGCATTGGAATTAGCCACCTCATATTTCTGAGACCTGTATCATTATTTTTAAATGGTTTGAGGAAATATCAAGTCGGGTAGAGTACAACACTGAGCCTCGTATTTCCTCAAAGGTGAATTACCAGCCCCCGTATTTCCTCAAACCTCCGTATTTCGCAAAAAACTCACTTCTGGTCTGGCATAAGTATAACTACGCCTATAGAGTTCCAGGTGACAAGCCAGACCGGGTGGTCTAGTGGTACCGTTCTTGCCTTCCACGTGGCAGGCCCGGGTTCGATTCCCGGACGATGCGGTTTGTTTTAGGAAGCGAAACGTTTCTGTCAATCAATGTCAATCTGTCGGGGAAATAAATAACTTAAACAGATCCTGTATACTTATCTGGTCTTACTACAGTGTTCACAAATCCTTTTTTATCCATAATGCAATACCAGCTCAAAGTGGGAGAACATCCCTGTCTTCATGTAATTATATCCCCTCTAATTCTACATCTTCAGAAGACCACTCTGTAGCTCACACTTTCAAAGGAAATGATTAGATTACGATCAGGAGGAAAATGGTTGGCGCATCATATTGGGGAAAAAAAACAAAAAAGAGTTGCATCACTTTGGTGAGAATCAGTCTGTGGCTGCTGGAGGACGAGGAGATGTACCGGTACATAAGTACAGGATGATAGAGGATAAATGAAGCCGTGCACAGAAGCAACTGGAGGTCCACTTCTTTCTGACCCCAGTATGGAAGGCTGAGTTGAATATAAAGTATCCATGGAAGCACGGTGACAAAAACTAAATGAGCCACGGAGAAGAGCATGAAGGAGGTCAAGAATAAGGCAGGCCTGACTGGGAACATTAAGGGCCACACTGCGCGGAACACCTATATGACAAACTTTCTTCATGCAGATATACCTTTGCACCTTCGCATCCAGTTCTCCAGGCACTGATATGTTAATTTCGATTCAGGTTTACACCATGGCCTCCATCCCCCAACAAAAAGAAATGTATCATATCACCAAAAGAGACTGCCGCATGGCACCGTGCACACAAAGGCTGAGACAACCAGACTCCCCTATATGTAAAAGGTGGATCCTGACTGGATCAGTCTTGGACTGCGATCAACCTCACAGTGTCCGAGTGGGAGCTGAACCCTACTTGATCCTCTTTGTCTATCCCTCTCGGATTTCCTATCAGATGTTCACTAACAAGGAGAGTTCCCTCAATCTGGACCCTCCTCCGTAACCTTCTCTGGTGGAGGGGAGCTTTTTCCTTGAACACATCTAATTATGATCCTTGCTTACCCCGTCTGATTCTGCATGTACTGCAGTAAAGGTTCCGAAAAGTCCTAGTCAAAAATGATTGCCATAGTATTTGAATTGATAGTGTATAGTATAGTTGATATCTAATTCAAATGTTAATTATCTCATTTTAATCAATTTCATTTTGATTCACAAAAAGTATCAATAATATTGTAAATGGTAAGGAGTCAATATTGCCTAATACACTACTCATCATATGAAAGCTCCGGATGAGCTATACACAACAAGGGCAATATCTCAACATTTTGTATATGCAACTTCTGCTCCTTTTTAGTGAAACACATCATATATTGGTATTAATAGTTCTTCTCTCATAGTCAAGTATGTATAGTGGAGGATTAATATAGGGAGAATTTCCTAAGGTATTATTCTACTCACTTTATATGCCACATCAAAATTTCCCATTATGACTATTCCGGTGTTATAAACCATTATTTTTAAATGGTTTGACGAAATATCAAGTCAGGTAGGCCTAAGCACTGATCCTCGTATTTCGCAAAAGCTGAATAACCAGCCCCCGTATATCCTCAAACCTCCGTATTTCGCGAAAACTTCACTTCCGGTTCAGCATAAGGATCACTCCGCCAACTGAGTCGTTTGTTCCAAGCCAGTCCGAGATGGTCAAGTGGTCAGCGTCCGCGCCTCCCATGCGAGCGGTCCGGGTTCGATTCCCGGACGAATCTAGAAGTAGGTTCGTTTTTGGGACGATTTTTTTTTTTTTCATCGACTTCGTTTGGGGGTTAAAATACATTATTTTAGCTTGAAAAAAAGCCTAAGCACTACAAAAGATCCCATATTTACACGTCCAATAGCTGATTTAGGCCCTAGCCCCCCAGAAAATTTGGTTGAGCCTCTCTCAGTTGATAGATCGGCGAAAAATCGAGACGATAAAAATGTGGCTGCCCGGCCCCGGCCTGCGCTTGACAGTGGCAGGCCGCGAGTGGTTTCTTCACATTCCCCGGAAAATATCATGGTAGTTTTTAGCGTTGAAATGGAGTTATATTGAAAGAAACATAGCGCAGGCCAGAGAAAAGATCCTATATTTGGACGTACAAGAGGTAAAATAGGCCTTAACCCCCCAGCAAATTTGGTTGAGGGCGATAAACTTGACACATCGGCCAAAAAATCTATCGTAAAACTTTCCACGATCAACTTGCCAGCGGTTCAGGTCTTGAACTTAAACTTGACCTAGATTTTTCGGGCGACGATATATTTTTCGGCGGTACAGGACGATTCATACTTTTATTGTGTTGTTTTTTTAAGAAATTAATACAAAAAATGCAAAATAAGGCCTAATTTGTACAAATAAAGACAATATAGGCGATCGAAGGGGGGGGCTATTTTTTGGCGGAGGCGCACAGACCGGAAGTGTGTATCGAGCAAGGTGTCATGGCGGCATTGAGACGTGTTTGGAGACGATTCAGGTTAATAAAATGTCTTTTTCTCCTTTAATACTTGACATCTGCATTTAAAAATAAATACAGGATCAGTTTAAGTTTTGTATTTCCCCTCCAGATTGAAATCTCAAGGCCCCGTATTTCGTTTCAACCCTTATAAAGGGTTTCAACGAAATACGGGCCCTTTCGATTTCAATCTGTCGGGGAAATACAAAACTTAAACAAATCCTGTATACGTATTTGGATATAATGACTGACCTCCCATATTAAAATGAACACTGTGCAGGGGGTTATTTTCATATGTTATTTGATTAAGTTGGGATAGGGATGTAAACTATAATCATCAAGAATACATCTACATATACGCAAATTTCTTCAATGTAGATTGAACATTTATTGAAACAGTATGTTTGCAGTTATATATTCCGGTAGTCTACAAAATGTCTAAATGTGGTATTTTACATTGGAATATATCTATAAACAATAAACATGCTAAATACTGACAAAATTTACAACAAGATCTGTTTGTCATGAATGACATTTATTAGTGTGTTTAACATCTGAAGGTGATGATGGCGCGGTTAGGCTAAAGACGTCTGGTTTGCACCTTTAATTATACAAGCGAGTTGTCCAGCCAAGTGGTCATCCTCTGCCTTCAGGGAGGTGTCTGTCTCGTCCGGGAGGGCCACTCGCTAGGGGGACCTAAAAACATATAAATGCAGGTGTGCTTATTCAAGTGACTATGGTACGGTTTATTATCTCCATGTTGATTCTTCTCGGAAGTGGTTTCACCAGAACGAGGTATATGATGTTTGCACTTTGCCAAAAGTCAGAATGGGCACCGCCATCTTGGATTGCGCCGCCATTTTGGATTAAGGAGTCACAACACAAATTTATGCTATATGATAACAATAATATTAATCGACCTTTGATAGTTCCTGAGGTTGATCATAGGGGGGGTCCAAAAAGATTTGGATCCCTTGAAGGGGGTGGACCAAGCATATTAGGAACCCTCTTGCAGGGAGGACCGAAAGAATTGTACCCCTTTTTAGCTCGCCGAAATAATTCTAAAAAGTGACCACTTCCTTAACCCTTTAAGGCCCACCAAAAACTTTTTTTTGCGGGTGATGGGGGCGAGACATTTTCACAGGTACCTTCCATGGCATCAACTATAGTTGATGTTTGGCCCTAAATGGTTTAAAGTCTGTTTTGGGAGATACAAACCTCCAGTTTCATTAGGAGTCTATGGAAACACACTGATGACCATGTGGAGTTTTAATTACAAGAATTCACCTTATTAACTTTTGCTAGGAGGCAGATCTAACTCATGAGAGCTACTTCCATATTAAGTTCTATCAGCAGTGCACCCTGAGAGTGTGCACACAACAACTATCATGCATGCATCATTAATAAGACATATATGGTGTAATAAAATATATTCAAACTAAACTGTATTCATAATCATTCCTCAAATGATTGACTAGGTCAAACTAACTTAGAGACCAAGCACCTGGTATGATGGTCCTGAGGCACTGGCTGTGGTAGATCACAAGCGGCCATGTGAGAGTGGGGCCACCTGGTGAGTCAATCCGTCAATACTTCTGCCGATCTGTATGATATATTGTTTGCCCAATATTTGATATAGATACAAAAAGGTGGTAATGGAGTGCTGAAAACATGCGGACTGGCCTGAAATAGTTTTACACTTTCCTGGGTCACCAGGGCACCTGAAGAGTTTTTAATCACATTATGCTTTAATTAATCTTCAAAGAATTTTGATAAAAAGTGGCAATTTTGCACAAAAGGTGACATGAGGGCCCTAGTGTGTAAAAGTTCATTTGGTGAAATGTAATTGATTCCTTTTGAGAAGATAACTTTGTTCAATCAATAAACAATTATTGGTTATTGAAAATTGTTTAATCAGGAACATACTCGTCATGTATCTATTTGTTATGCTTTTCCTATATAGTAAGCGCTAACTCTTCTTGTGATACTATACGGCTTATATGGATTTTCTGATGGAGTAGGCTTGGGATATTCAAGCAGGCACTATATAGAGAAGGAGATGTTATGCTCCAGCACTTACATCTAGGTAGCGCAGGACTTGTGAACGAATGAAAAAATTCTACATGCAAATACATCAGTTTTTTCTATTGACCCCTCTCTCAGTAACACTGCCGCAATTCCCCCTCTTGACCCATCTCGTAAATACACTTCATACCTCTAGGGAATGTAACCATGGACTGGTACTGGTTCTAGGACTTTGAGTCAAGGAGGCACTTTATAGAAAAAGGACTTTGGAGCCAGTGGTAAACAACTTTATCACTCTATTCAGACCTAGAGCCCTTGAAAAACAGATACCATTAGTGTCACTTTGGCAAAGTGACTCCAGTGTCCTGACAGACCTCATCTTTTGTGTGGGTAGACTTGTAAGTTCATAGGAGCAAGCTATAGGGGTTCAGCCCTCCAAAAGACTTATTGTAAATTTCATAGACTAAATCTCACCAACATCATTCGCTTTTGAAATATTTGAGATAATTATGTTTAGATGATTATATAACACTAACCCATGTCTACAGGCTTGAACTATATACATATGTGTGTTAGTGTTTAGAGTGGTGATTGTATTTTCAAATGATCTGACTTAATTTATCTAGTTACAAACACTTTCTCCCTCAGCAAACCTATTTCTGATTCATCTATTAAACAAGACCATCTTCATTCATGCACTAATGAAATTCTTTTACTTTTTCTCCATGTTCTTTTCTTTTAAACCTTTTTCAATATATGGCATGAATTATATATATCACTTTTATGTAGGTCTCTTAGAATGCAGGCATTAATTAAACTTTTGCTGCTTTGACTGCTGCTTTTAACCGCCTCAAGGAGCTGACGTCCCCAACATGCCCTTTTCCTGCTCCGCTCCCCTCGCTATTTAAGACCTCAAGCCCCAGGGGTACTGAGGATAATCCCCTCCATTCACAAATCAATACCTCTAGGGCAGGGCATTGGGGAGTTTAGTGCCTCCTGGTTTGTGGAAATTCCCACCAATGATAATCCGTCTACACCAGTTCGTCCAAAGCAGGTTTGAGGGTTAGCTTCCAGTATAAAAACTTGCAGGAGGTTAGAAGGGACAGAGACAGGACTTTGAGGATGATCAATGCATTATTCCCTAGAGGTAGGTACAAGGAAGTTGGGCTCTTGTTCCAGTCATCCATTTCAATACAGTTTGTACATTTCAAGCGGATAAAAGTTAAATTGAACCAGCTTTGAAATAAGTAGTGTCATGTAAATGGCACAGCATTCAAGTGGCTTGAAGCATCTACTAGAATAAAACATACTCAAAGTGGTCATATATCCCTATTTAATTCATGTAAAGGTGAACAGCCATGCAATGCAAACAATGTTAAATACTAGATTTAAGGTTAAATCTTTTCGACACAATTAACAAAGGAATGACTTTCCACAATTCTTTTTTGCAAAAAAATGATAATTGAACTAATCTGCTATTGCAAAACACATCATGATTATCAGCTTCATTTCAGCATAATGCTTGATCACTTTCTGAGATTGTTTACAGAAATAGTTGTTTTCCCTGAGAGCGAAAACCTCATCCCAGCTTTTTTTTTGCGTGATATTTTATATAGCTTAATGTTGATCATGCTAATTATATCTATGATGCAGGGACGGACCAGAGTGGTTGAAAGTTGTGAATCTATCCTAGCCTAAAAAGGTTTTGTTACTGTTACAACGGCCTGTGCTGCCTCATCCTCTTCCTCCCTCCACCACTTCCTGTACCCACAATGCTCTCTGCCATGGCAACCTGACCCTGCACACAGGCACAGAATAATGTACTTTCTGTCACACACTTCCAGTCACAGGGGCATCGTGGGTTGTGTGCTGATAGGTCCACCTAGTGATCAAAGGAGGAACTGTCAGCATGAAACCCAAGTGCTGAAAAGAGCAACCATTCATAGTGCAATTTAGTCCATTTTCTTTTTGCCATTGCTACTTTTTGTGAGTTGATCCCTTTTTCTACTGATCATTTTCTATTGCTGACATTTACAGAGCTCAATATGCCCATGGATACCATTTTAATATGCCCCAACCAATAGATAGTACATTTTCACAGTATTTGGAACATACTGATGTAGGATTTTGAATTTTGTTCAAAGCACTGGATATACCCACTTTAAGCAAGATAAATGCTGAATTCTCAAGATGTAATTCTGCTCTTGTCTCGGACATTCACTGAAATATAGAACAACGTGGCACTGCATGAATGTTTGCATTTAAGTAAATCTAAGATGCCTGTAAGAAACACTTTTAGCAGCTTTAAGATTAATAATGCTAAGTAAATGCATTCAAGTGGCGTTAGGTGGCTCTCAAAACTAGATATACTGAAAGTGTTCCTTCAGCAATAATTTAATTTATTCAAATGCAAACAGTGATTGAATGTGAATATGAAATATACTAGAGAAGAGGATTAGATCTCCTTAACACCATTAGTAATATATATGATGAGTCATGATTTTTTTTTTTGAAGATAATTAGCCAACTGACCTACTAGAATTGTTTCTGTAACACATTTCATGTTGATCAGCTTCATTTCAACCTAATTTCCAATGACTGACTTGGGTTGTTTCTACAAACAAATGTTTTACCAAACCAAAAACTCCAGCAGCATCATCCTACATGTACCAAATAGGAAAGACTTTACTATGGACTGTCTACTGTCCTTACACTTGGAGGTTATTTTCTGATCCAACTTGACCAAAAGGAACTGACTCAAATCTCACAAGCAGCTCACCTGGTAGCTGACTGGATCTCTATTGCAGCTCATGGTTCTAAGGAGACAACGGCACATTCTTATCCTGTACATGGTCATGCAATGAACCAATCATCTGCCTATTTGGTATATACATGCCAAAGTGTATGGATGCTTTCAGAGAAGGGTGGGGGGATCCTTTCTAGGTAATGGCACTAGTGTAGGGTAGAAACCGTACTAACTCATCTTGCTTAATGATATGTTCAGATGAACTCCTCTTCATGGTATAAAACACAGCTCTCAGAAATATCACTTTTAACAGATAATTGAAAAGAAGGACTAAAACAAATGTAGGAGGCTTTATTCAACACAGAGGACAATACAATTGCCACTAGAACTTTGTTTTTCAAAATACCATTTTAGGAATTATGAACAAGTACATACAAAGCAGTCTATGGCGCTCAACAGTAGGTGCAATTGTTGTATTATCCTCTACTGATAGGACATGCCCTTTCCTATTGTATATTTACTATTTCTTCCACACTGTCCTTGCTGCTCAGTTTGACAGTGTTTCCTTCTTACTCACATTGTGTAGATTGCTTCTGCCTGGAGGCAGTGGTGGAATAGAACCATTGTATTCATAGGAAGTAGTCCTTTCCTTATGCCTACACTGCTAAGCAATATAAAGAAGAAGCATGCCAAGTTGTACATTGTTGATAATTTCTGATGTCTACATACTGCTTGTAGTGTGTCTGTAGAACGTTAGATATTGGCTTAAACGGTCATGTATTGGAAAGAAAGGATCATAATCTAAATGTAATTTTTCGCTCACTGCCCTCGTATAAGTAAATCAACTCTCTTAAGAAAACACTTACCAAACTGAAATAAATTACTATTAACATTTCAATTTTTAACATGCACTAATAAGTTTATCATGTGCACTTCAATTAGTCACATCAGTTATCCAAATTAGCTCTATTAAAGTAGTAATTTGGAGGTGTAGAAATGACCAGAGTGATGAGGTTAATATATTGTAGGCACAAAGACATTCTTAGTTCCTATACACCTTAAAATGATGTGAGGATGCAGTGTCCTTATTCTTTTGTGCATCTAGGGTTTAACATAGGAAGCATATCTGCATGGTTTGGAAAAAGGAAGGAGACATGACTGAAATAGGAATATGAATATTTTATTGGCATCTGAGTGTTTCTAGGTGGACCAATGTCTCAGCAGACTCATGTCCTGATTGTATAATCAATGTGACCTCCTTGCACTAACCTGCAAATGGACAGTGTACCAAACATCTTTGAGGGACTGACCCATCAGAAAAAGCCTCACAATAAGTGTGATATAGGTAATGATAGTATTGTCTCCAGTCTGCTGGGATAACTCCCTTGACTAACCAACAATAACCTTGTCTTAAACAGCAATATGCTACTTTTCCTACAAGGACCAGATGCCTTAGGCATTTTATAAACTCTGAAGTATAAACATCAAATATGTAAAGTTTAATCAAGGGCAACTTATTTGGATGAGGTTTAAATAACACAATTAGCCCGGATAGATTATTTCGATTATGCATGACATAAGCAGGGTATATAGCAGGATGAAGTAGTTTATATCTTAATTAACACTTTTGTCAGAGATAAAACTCATGTGCTTAAATTGATTTTAATTTAAGACATGAAAGGGAGACAGGGAGACAGGAAGAGAGATATTTTATGATTCTTAGTATCTTGATAACAATCTGTGTAAGATTACCCTGGACATCATCAACTCCAGGCCCATGTCATACATAGCAATCATCTGCTGAAATAAAAAGACAAACATGATCCTGCCCTAGATGATGATATGCATGGCATTATACCTTATATGTATCATGTGGATCTTGAGAGGGCAATGTTATATTAGGTTTAGTTACAGTATCCTGCTTCCTACACATCATTCCGCATCAAGTTACTGCCTTCTTATTTCCTTATATAGATCAGATAACTGCAGTGCCATGGTATAGAATTAATTGAGTATATGGGCTACCTAGATATGATATTACACTTTGTGTCAATAGCGGTAGGGTATGAAGCCTACACCTGATACAGTATAGATGACTCCGGGTAATATATCCTGTATTATACCACAATTCTGTCATTTTGCATACGGCGATTGGATAATTGATGTTTCTACATTGTTAAAACAAGGTAATGAAAGAACTCAATAGCCATCTTTGCATACAAAAGCGCTGTGACTCATGTGAGCTGAATAAGTGATGAAAGTGCATAGACACTTCTTTTTCATTAAAAAGAAATGAAACTTTACAACTATTTCTGTTCCGCTTATTCTGTATTGCTATAGCCTATAAGCCACACCCTGACTTTCCAATCATTTAAGCTGCATTGTTAGTCTACATGAGGGGAGATATGGATAGCTGCATGACATTTTGTAACTCCTCTACAATTAAAAAGTATAAATTTTTTTAAAACAACGAAACAATAATGACTCTAAGGACAACACAAATATCTCTTCATCCACCAGCCGCACCAGCTTCTCAGCATCCCAGATCTCCTGAGGTTCAGCGCCATGATTCTGTCACTTTCTCAGGTAATAAAAATGTGATTTACGACCTGCCTTTGGGATGTCGGTCGCCCATGCCAACCCGGGTCTGTGATTGAGACACTGATCCCATTTATAACTTTACCCTACACTGTAAGTAGTTAGTGTAGAAAAGGTTAACACTAAAATCTACTGTAGATATACAGTACAATCTACTGTAGATTTACAGTAGATTCTACTGCTAACCTACATAGAAATGTACACCTACAATAAAATCTACTGTATATCCACAAAATTGGCAAACAAATTTTTACATTGTAAATCTTAATACAAATGTGACAAAGGCAGCCAATGCACAACTGATGCGTTCAAATACGAAGTGAAATTCAAGTTCTTTACATAGCATATTAGCCAATAAGAGCGGCTGTTTATGTCTATTTCAGCACGTCAGTATGCATCTAGAAACTTGTGTGTAAGCTGTCCCCAGACTGATAAGCTGATGTAGTAGCTGTGGCTTTTATGCAACAATTCATTGGTACAGAGCATTCGGTATCTTGTATTTTGTGAATCTCTATTTGTTGGAATTTAACAAAGCTATCCGACATTCATGCTTATATAGGGCTCACATAGAAAACTGTGTTAATGTTTTTGCGCTGATAAATTAAAGCTTGTGATATTTATATGAAGTATAGCTGCTAAGCTGGTAGTGGGAAAATAAGGCCTGGTTCCATGAATCAGTACTTTCATTAAAAAAAGTAATGGCAGCCGCCAGTAGTCAAACTGTTTTATCATCATCCTAATCAGATCTATATATCAATACAACAATTGTATCAAGAAGCTAATATGGAACATCTTAAATGAAGCAAATGCAAGTTGTGCTGATGCCTTAAAGGTGTCATATCAATAATTGCCTTGGGCGGGGATGCAGATCTTATCATATCTGAATCAGCATACTATATTTACGCCACATCAACCCTCCCACATAATCTCCTTCGCTGAGTGCAGCTGCATGTCATTTACGTTACTCCCACAGGTTTTTTCCCCCCTCTTCCCTTACCCTATTATTGACCGCCATACTTGTTCTAGATTTTTCGATGTAGAATATATCTATAACTCCCCAGTTAACAATTGTATAGAGTCCTCGGTATTGTAGCAACTATGTTAAATAAATTGAAATCATCAAATCAGAACTATAATCCTAACTTGTTATAATTCATTTTCTCATCAAAAGCCTATATGCACTTTCCTAATAGCATTTCCAAATGTATACAGCAAGAATTATAGCTGTCTTCTGCCTTCTCCTTTTTATCATATTTTCGGGCCTTACTAAAGAAGGATGTTTACGACACCATAGAATGATGTTAACAAACAGAAGTCTCATTATAATGATCATGTGAGTATTTCCAAAATTGAACAGGGAAGGCATCTGAATTAAATAGATAATGCAGTCTCTAACGATTTTAGGGTTTAAGAGTTGTACAGTTTGGACAGAAGAGTTTGTGATGGCAAGCCTTTTATGGTCCCACCTGCCACTTAATACACCTAAATCACCCCCTGGTATGAGTCCTGCCATACTGAGGCTGTATTAAGGAGGCTGGGTGGAGGTTAATCTCCAGTTGACATGCAGACTACACTCCTTGACACTAAGCCTGGTTAAACATCACACAGAACCCAAACCCTGCCAGTACCTGCACAAGCAAGACACTTCAGCCAGCCCTCTAGGTCAGGAAAGCAGAAAATGTGCCCTGCTCATTTCTGGAGGTCATTCATTTATGTCTCTGCTCAATATGCATGTATGTATGCTCTGACTTCAGTCTCTGCTACCCTTAATATGATATGACCTGCCTTACAGGGCTTCATCAATATAAAGTTGAATAACATGATCATCTCATGGACATTGGAAAGCTGACATAAAGATGTCATCCTCTATCAGTCTTTGCGAAAACTTGTTCATCGTACAGGACATTCAGTTCTGCAAATTTTCAAATTTGCAGCACCGGCTACATTTTGGTTGTGTTATGGCTGTGTTGACTTTAATGTATCTTTACAGACGCGAATTTACCCCACCAGACGCGAATTTACCCCACCAGTCAAAGTTTCCTCAGCAAATAAAAGCCACAACGTGAAATAACGTTCTCGGTGGAGAAGCAACTCAGCATGGCTATGACGCCATGCGAGAAAGTTCTGCTGCCATGGACAAGTGTTGCACACTTGAGATTAGAGCTTAGGAACCCTTTCTGGTCTCTTGGTTACCCAGCAACGGGCACCTAAGAATCTTATGAAAACCAAGAATCTACCTTTCAAGTGACCTCTTATTGTCTAAAAACTTGAGATTAGAGCTCAGGAACCCCTCTGGTATGTCTGTTACCAAGCAAGGGCACCTAAGAATCTTGTGAAAACCGAGAATCTTACTTTTGAGTGAACTCGTTTTGTCTAAAAACTTGAGATTAGAGCTTAGAAACCCTTCTGGTCTCTTGGTTACCAAGCAACGGGCACCTAAGAATATTATGAAAACCGAGAATCTAACTTTCGAGTGAACTCGTTTTATCTAAAAACTTGAGATTAGAGCTTAGGAACCGTTCTGGTCTCTTGGTCTGTCAGCAATGGGCACCTAAGAATCTTATGAAAGCCGAGAATCTTACTTTTGAGTCACCTCTAATTGTCTGAAAACTTGAGATTAGAGCTTAGGAACCCTTCTGGTCTCTTGGTTACCCAGCAACGGGCACCTAAGGAACTCATAAAAACTGAGAATCTACCTTTCGTGTGACCTCTTATTGTAGGTACGGACTCGTACAATGCCTCTCATAATGTCCTGGAGGGTCGCCTGATAAGAACATGAGCCTGGGTCTACATCATCATAGATAAAATTAGGCAGAAATACAACTTAGGGTTTACACCCTGTCCTGTTATGAATACATTCATACATTGTTTAGTGGCCCGCTAAAGGTACACATACAAAGAGGGACCACCCCTCTTCAACGTATATTAGCAATTCTTGTGTTTTTGATTTTCTCATAATAAGAGCAGTCATCCAATGGCTCCTGTTTGTCTTCATCTCCAAATAATTCGAATAGTTTATAAGCTTTCTAATAAGTTGTCTTGGGGTGTTGATGAGTTCATTTTAATCGGCATAGAAAGAAAGATAGCTCTTACTGGTACTATAGAGGTTGTATCTTGTGTCTTACCCTATTTAATCTGTTTCAAAGTACCATGTGTTACCTTTCTGATACAAACACCATTGGCCTCAGGCTTCTTGTTTACTACACAACACACATGTTAAATATGCATAGTTTAATCAGTGGATATCCTATTTGTATGGTGGCTTGCATGGCCCAGAGGAGGACAAATGATTAGATTACAGCCATTATAAATGGCCTAAGTAGATTATTTACCAGGAACAGATATGAAATATTCATGTATTAATGTTATTGCATGTTATGCAGCTCACTGACTTTACAATGTATAATTCATGAAATTAACATGTTAATTATATGAAAGAACAGTTAATCTTATAATGAGTAAATATGTTTTTATATAAGGGCATAGAAAGGAATGCATATGTTTCTAGCGTGTTTGACTACAATTGACATATTACCACTTATGCTATAGAGAGACATAAAGGGAGACTAATTCAAGTGTGAAAAATAAAAGCCACTTACAGTGAGGGTTAGGCATGCATAGTAAACAGATGCACATATCTATGCCATTCATTATTGTAGAATTCATATTTATTTAGGACAAAGCTTACTCATGAATCAAACTTTGGGATCTGATGGAGTCTTAGTGGGGGAATATTTTTGTGCAAAATGCTTTTTTAATCCATGATAAGAAATAAAAATATCTGTCACATCAGCAGTACATCAAATATCCTTTTTAATTATTCATTTTTGTTGTATTTAACTGTATTGAAACCTGTGTCTGACCTTGCTTTCGCGTACCCTACATGTTTCCCTTGCTACATGTCGACTTGTCTTCCATAAAGGACATCAGAACACAATCTCCAATTCCCAATAACAAAAAAGCAATATGTGTAAGAAATCCCCAGACCTTATTAACAATAAGGACATACTATATCTTGCAATCATGGGATAGAATGACAACAATAATTTCTGATATGAAATTTATTTTACAGCCAAATATATCATGTTGATGTGGCTGTGTAGTGCTCGATGTTTGAGTTTTGTTACATCATTAGGTCTCCAAGTTTGTCTCAGGTTACTGGCTTGTTAATGGCTCATATGGATTACATGACCCGGGTATTATGGTGTGGAAGTAAGTCGATGTGTAGCTCCTTACGCACTCACTATAAGATATCAGTCCATATGAAATCCTGCCGGACACCGGCTAGAGCCGGCAAAAGGTCTACCGGTCCGAGATCCACTTTTTACAGCTTGTAAATTGGACCATTATTAAGGTTTCTACAGTGTGAAACAAAGAGCTTAAATATTTTCTGTAATGTTCCTCAGTAATTTGAATGTGGAATGATGAATATTATTGTAACATACAGAGGAACCCTATTCATTGATGAACATCAGTATAAAGACTTGAATTCTTGAATAACAAGATTGTACACCAATGCCTAGGCCTGCAAAAAAGAAGCCAGGCCTGCAAATATATTTCTGCGGGACCGAATGTTCTGCCTCGAGAAAAAGTTAGACTGGGATATAAAAGTCACAACGCACCGAATGGCGCAAGTTTTAAAGAGCCGAAAAATGTCATATAACATGTGGATGATGTGACACTGCATTTAATCACAATGCCAATCATAATGTCATGAGACAATGGACTACTTGAGGGGTATCCCACTGCAAAGTTTAGTTTTTCTAATCTGGAGTATAATTCAAGACAGCTTCCTTGTGATACAAAAGATTGGTCACATTGCACCCATTAACTAACTAAGTGATGATAAGGGAAGTGCCTATACTTTCTCATTTTATTATAAGAGCGGCTAAATTATTACAGCATTAACCCTTATTTCATCCTGCATTTGTTTTCAAACAGGAGTATTATATTTGATGTCAAGATGGTTAATAAGGCTATAGAAAAGAATATTGTGATTTAGTGGATGTAGGCCCCACTAACTGGATGTCAATCATAGAAGTTGCTGCTAGCATGATGGGAAACCATTCATGCAGAACATCCTTGATCAGTCATAGTGGATGATATCACACTGCCTCAACTCATGTTCCCATCTTAAGAACTATACGAAAACCAACCAGACTCAAGAATTCCTTTCAGTGTTATATCTACTTCCCAATATTATGGTAATTTTGAATGCCTAGTGGCAAATTTATAAGGAATTTTCTGTAAAATGTGGTATGTTGCTTACAGAGGAAGAGGTAGGTGGTAGTTGAGCCGCAGACAATGTATGTAAAGGTCAAGGGTTTAAATGTTTTAGGGTTACAGGAGATAATACAGTGTATACTGTATCATCCCAACTGTGGCAGGATCTCCAGGACAGACTGCTTTATAAGATGATGCATTACCAGTGAATAACTATAGAGGGCTGCTGTTAATTATTTGTTAAATAAACCAGAGTAAACTAGTAACCAATATCTATTACCCTAATCAATAAAGACAGCCATGTGGAAATATCTTAATCACATTAACATTACCCTTTAATCATATGTATATAACCACGAAGGAAGAAGACACAAATATCAACTTCAGCTACTTGACTTGCAGCAGTTAGGGAATGCAAATTGCCGACACAGGAGCCAGTAACACTGCTTGTAAGACTAACAACATCAGATCAAGAGGCAACCACAAAAGCCTTTAACCCTTCATGTGACTGCTGTATGTCTCAAGGGGTCAATGATTAATGAAAATACAACAAATTTAGTAACAAACATTGCATTATTCTACCCGTTTGATGTGATACGTAAATGCAATACTTTCAAGTTACTTACAGGAAAAAAAGGTAGGTGAAACTGATAAGATATTAGCTCAAGATGTGTATGAGACATACTAATTTTAAATGAGAAATGAAAGCCAGAAAAAAGAGAAGAGGAAATGAAATTTCAATGTATGACAAAAACTCGGTCACGTGACCAAATGGAGGCCTGTGATTGGTCTCCTGTCCTTTGGACCATTCTAGTAGCTGAGTCATAGTCCCATCCAGATACACACAATACTACTCACCTATAAAAAGTACTGCCAGTTGAAATGTACTTACACCTAATGAGAACAATTTGTGTTTCCATATAAAGGGGTGAAATGTTCAAACTGTTGAAGGTTCCATGCCTTGAGATAGTAGTGACGTACATTGACCTTGATGGTGTGCAGAGAAATGCATCGGTTTTTGAAAACAATCCCAAGAACAAGGTAAGAGAAGTATGAAATTCCTCAAACTTTGAGATTTGTTTTTGTGCCTTCATAATACTGTTTTCTTCAGTCTGTGAGAGCTACTGAGTGCTGAGTTCTCATAATGAGGTTGTTTCTGAACTATATTAATGAATAACTCATGGACTCTCCTTATATAGGATGACATAAAGATTGAAAGCCACCAACATGATTTAACAAGTACCTGTTATTAGTATACACATATATATATATGAGCAGCAGATGGGGCTATTTAAGCTGCAAATAACCAAGTTCTTTGTTACACACAGCCTTGCTCGCACTGGAGATATGACTTGTCAGGCAAAGGAATTGACATAATCAGGAAATGGGTGAAGGAATGGAACAACACCAGAGCTCCACATGCGACCCAATGTTACATCAACCGACATGACCTGAATCAAAAACAGAGCATATTCCTTAGGAACAGCTGTTCACAGTATCCTGTGGCCAACATGTTTAATCATAATATGTGACAGATACTGGGAAAAGAGACCTTAGTGCACCCTGCACTAAGGGCCTTTTTTGCAGATCCTGTCACATATGATGGAATGATGGAACTTGAACATAAATTAGTGCTTCACCCTTTTTATGCATTATAAATACTGGCATGCTTTTATACTTAACCAATAATATATGAATATCGCCGACCGCGGGGTGTGTATTGATGAATAACAACCGAGGGGCGTTATTCATCTATACACACCCCAAGGTCGGCGATATTCATGTATTATTAGGTTTATTATATGATATTGCCATTCAAATGTCTTTAATTACCTTTAAAATGTCCTAATTTTGCCATTTTGAAGGATTATTGACTGAATATCACTCGTACACCAGTAGCGCCATGTTGTTTTGACATCCCACCAACCCTGCTCGCTGATTTGTGGAGCCTGGCTACTTCATGCCCTCAATCTCCAACACCAGGTCCAACATAGAATTTGTAAGGGGGCCAGCTTTGAGCGGTGTCATAGCATAACCAGCGTTTCCCTCCAGAATCACTACAGCCGGATAGGCATGGCCGCTAGTATCTACGCCTCACACACCAAGGGTCCCCGGATCGATCCAGGGTGGAAACGGACCATTTTCAAAATGCCTATTTCTATGTGAAAAAAAATCCCTAGAATTGTTTTAACGAAAGGCTAAGTAAAGTCCAACTTCTACCTTTATAGTAAAAAAGAAATTAGAAAAAAATAGGTGGAAACAAACCCCGGTTGTTTCAAGTATTGATACACAGGGTTACATCAATTGTGCCTCAATGAGTTTATGCATGGGCCTTTGCTTATCTACAGAAAAATAGCATTTCAAGGAATATATGACATTGAGGTTAGTTAAATCACATTGAATATTCACAAATTGAGAGTCACATATTATTAGTCAGCTCAAACTCAATTCAATTAGACAGTGTACCTTGCAAACAAAAATTGGTAAAATTGAAAGTAGTTGTGTACTGCTTAACAACTCTGACTCAGGATATTTTAAAAATGACCACATTTAATTTTTTTCATATTCTCAAAGTCCTTTGAATTAGAACTCCTCTGAAATTAGTCCTAATTCCTTTTAAGATCACTTTAGTGGAAATAAGATTCATTGCAATTGAAAAGACTGATGCCTGGGTGGCTTTTCCTAGTGGAGTTTCTCCGCAGAAAATGGATTCTCATAATGACCAATGAAAGTGTTAGTTTTTCCCCCTATTGAGGAAAACAGCACTTAGGAGAAGATAATTCCCAAAGGAGGATTTATATGGTTCCATCTTTTGTTTAAATTCACATTTAATCAAATTTAAATGCTCTAGAAGTTGGTTAATTTTTCATAATGGATGTCAGCCCACTCAACAACACAGAACCCACTCAGTGCCTCAATGACACAGAGCCTCATCCTGATGCATCAACTATCGGTCCTCTCCCACTCCCTAAGTGCTCCAAACCAAAATATTAGAGCTGTTTAGTCTGACCAAGTCTCATGAATGTGATCTTAGATTCACTGCAGAGTCTTGCTTTGGGATTGGTGTTGGGTTGGTTAATGATAATTAGACAAACATATTCAAATATAAATAAGTTATATATTGTAATGATATATTGTGGATACCCTGTTATTCAATAATCATAATCAATCACTTCAAGGTTTCTAAAGTGTATGATAACAGATTACATTTGTTTTCTCTCTCATTCTTTAATTTAGACTGCAGAAAGAGAACGAATAAAGCACAGACTGTGGCCAGCTCAGTTCTCTTTACACAGCCAAAAATAGATATCTCATTTCAAGGAATTAGAGTATCAAAATTTTCTGGTGGACAAATCACTTGTTTAAAATTTTTTTTTTTTTTAAAACAAGTGATTTGTCCGCCAGTTGAGTTTAATAATCTGACTTTCTTGAAATGAGATAATTATTTTTGGTTGTTATACTCGTACCTTACAATCACCTTATTCTTTAAGTTTGTTATGGTACAGCCATCAACCCCTTTTACATGATGGATGCCAGTTTGTGCTCCTTGCAAAGAAGTATATAGATTATTATCACTGACTTATGTAGGGTTGGTCTTTTCAGGCCTTTTAAGCTTCATAAGCCTACAGAATTTAGACTTTTGCTTCAAATGCTTATATTCTTTGGCATGTGTGACAAACATCCTAAGATTTCAGGGGAAAAATTATTTTTGTGTATTGGACCAAGATTTTGTCTTTTATGGCCCCCCGAAGCCAAATAAGCCCTAAAAAACATAAAAAACACAAAAAATTACATATTTTACATGCCCCTCATCTAATCTGAGGAATCTATAGCCCATCCCAATTTTTTTTTTCATTCAGGCCTATGTTATAGTAGATTGATTAAAGAGATTTTACCGTGATATGTATCTTTATTTTTTACTGTAGACTTTTTGCGGTGAATTTGTCGCTTATTGTCAATCTATGTTATTACATTGGTGTCCTTATAAAGTAATTAAAGAGATACCACAACATAATTATTTTACCCCTCATGTTAAGGGGAACATGTGGGCCTTATACTGGAAAAAGAAAATTTTCAAAAAAATCAAATCCTCTAGGCTTCAGGGGCAGATGCATATTTGATACAACATAGAGCATAGAGTAAGAATTGCCATTTCTTTCTCTCCAGTGGTTATTTCTGGCTATATATTGAGTTATTATGTTCCAAAAGGACAGGGGATTAGTGCTTGATAGCTATGGTTGATCATCCATTCACCCATGCACACCCAAATGCTTCACTATGACAAATTTGAATCCTGGATGGTGTTACTCTGTGCTTTTAAGTTGCGGTGTTACTCTGTGCTTTTAAGTTGCGGTGTTACTCTGTGCTTTTAAGTAGCAGCAGGCAAATCCTCACTAATAATAAACTCTCTGTGCTCCAGAGGGTGCCCACAACACTTCCTGATCATTTTAATGCTTTATAATCAACAATGCCTCACATATCTAGAATCTGTGGGTAATTTGAAAATTCACCTTGACTTAAAAGCACGGATAACTCTCAAAAAAAATAAAGAGTCACAGAAATGCTAATATCCAATATACCTAAGTGTTAACTATTTCATTGCTTTGCTACCAACCCTCTTAGATAGTCTGCACCCTTAAATGTGAGAATTTCACATTTCTTTTACTATTTATTGTGATATTTCATTAAAGGCACTGAGTAACTAGTGTTACTCCGTGGTTTAAAGTGCTGATATTAGCCATATTCAGGCCCTTACTGTGAAAGGTGGATGATGGTATGGGCTAAAGTACTAGCTTTACACAAAAGTATATATGTTGATGATAATACAGAGTGAGTAACAAGAGTTTTTGACCCCTTTTGAAGAAGTAGGAGTAAAGGTGGGGAAGTGTAATAAAACTTTTCAATTTTTCCGAAAAATCCATATTTCACAGGCCCATATCTCAGAATTCATTAATTTTATTATTCCAATCTTTATTGGGGTTAAGGAGGTATATTGTGCCATGCTGTGAATGGAATGATTAGTTGCTGTGTTGTATTTGAGAGGAAAATAAGGAGTCCCTGTACTTAAAAGCACGGAGTAACACCAAAAATGCCCACTCATCTTCGCATTGTTATAAAAACTAAACCGCTAGGGTTAGAAGCGTACTGGTGGTGGTTTCATGGAGCCAAGATATATACCTTTTAATAAAATAAAATGATATAAACATATCCTGAGGTTTCTGATTTGTCCTTCCCCAGCTCAATACCTACATAAGTCAGCAGCTTGACCCATATGTGAAGCTATGATTGGCACTAACATGCCATAGGCACATCTATAGACATTCTAGCACCAGGATACTGTTCTGGCATGGTTTTCAGCAGGAGGAGGATGACAAAAGGGATTAGAGGTAACAGTTTATGAAGGTGTCAGTGTTATACTCCTGTAGGGTAAGGTCATCCCATTCTGTAGCTTCTCCTCAGACATGTCTTGGCTTTTTGTTATTCTGTTGATATTTGCTTGTGTAGCGGGCAAGTATCGCTCGGGGCAGCCTGAGTGGGTGTGGAGAGCGCATTGCCCGCCTGTGGTAGCTCAAGTACCGTAGCAGAGCATTGAGAAGCAGCTAGCCCTGTGGTGTAGCGGTAGCATTTTCAACTCGAGAGCGGAGGGGCCTGGGTTCGATTCCCCGTTGGGCTTACCTGTTTTCACTGACCTGTTACACTTGTTTGTCTACTAATGAATTATTCTGATATAAGCTTCCTCATGCTTCTCTGAGAATGTCAGCATAATGGATGGATTTCCATTCAGACTAAACAGAAGCTCCATATAAGACACGGATGTGCAATGAAGGGATATAGCAGTTTTAACTTATCAGTACAAAAGGGGAGCAGCTCATATGAGTACTAAAATGTTATGATGCTGCAAACATAGGCTCTCAAAAGTCACCGCTTGTGATATTTAACTTTACATTACAAAAGTGTTTCCTTTTTAAATTGAGTCTGGGAATACCTCATTTATTTCAGTAGTGATCAGGAAATAAAATAACTGCATTATATTTCAAATAACAAAATTAAAAAGTAAGAATGAACGTGGACAAGACAATTGATGTAATATGTTAGTGTACTTTCTCAGGCATGCAGGAATGGCAACAGCATCTGATTTATCTGTGATCTTACTGGACATAAAATGGAAATGAGGGAGACAATCTAACTTTCAAATCACTTTATCTCTGTCTTCCAGCCCGGGAGTCCAATTTAGAGCTGTGACTTGAATACTGAGTAGTCTCTGTCTGGTGAAGGCCTTACTCATCTAATGCTGCAACTTGTTTAGATCAATATTGCAAAACACATCAGGACCAGTTTATCTCATATGGAATAACTATTTACAATTTAGACAAAAATCAGAGCTCTTGTCCATTGTAGGAACCCAATAACATATTTACCTTACCACTTGGGTTGTGGTGGCTTTCATCTTTCCATTTCCTGAGATGCTGCCAACCTCACACTAGGTGATGGAGTATATACACTAGTTGTGCAGAATACTCCTTGGATGTTATTCAAATGTTCTGTCTATGCCTATCTATTAAAGAACTACAGCTTTTAGGCTGCTGTCTGGTCCTGGTTCTGGCTGAACATGACCAAGAACTGGATGACAAGAGATCATTATAACCAACACCTTCCCCCAATGCACTCCAAAGGATGTACAGACAATGGTCACGTGACTAAAGTGACATGGCAGGTGACCTTGACCTTGTTATCCCATGGTCAGCTTTGGGCTTATACCATTACAGGATCTCATTTGTGTCTGGGGCATGTGAGGAGGGAAGAACTAGTGTCGGTGGTGCCAGTAATAGATGTTGGAGGTATGACTGACTAAAACTCTGTGAGGAAAGTGCTAAGACTTGCCCTTTGCAAGTAAGACTGTGATGGAGAGCGTAAGAACAATGAGAAAATTCACTCTGCTTTTGTTATTGTTGTACAGAAACCAATTATTGTATGACCTCCCACATAGGCCACAGCCAATATGCAATTCACCAGTGCTGCTCATAAGGTCAGGACAAAGTCTAAAGTATAAAGGCCTAAACATGAATTCTTAGTTATATACTACAGTACTAAAGTAACCAGGAGCAAACCCCCTCTGCAGCCTACATGATTTGATAAAGTTGTGGGTTCTGCCTATGTGTAAGTTAGGCCTAATCACAAGGTATCACAGTAATTACATTCAAAATAAGGCCTCCCAGTTGTAAATCAATTAAACATATAATTAATAATACAGTATGGGATTTAGTATATAATTTAAGGTGTGGGCGGGTGGGTCAGAAACCAGGACTTCTTTGAAAGGCTTATAGGGATAGAGTTAGGAAGTGGGTCACATAAACAAGTGTAGGATTACCTTAGAGGTAAAGGTCACAAGGACAGGTGAGTGAAGGGGTTTGTGGACTTAAACTTCATGCTGTTTGAGAGGGGGCTGGTAGTGCTGGTCCTGGTTCTGGCTGAACATGACCAAGAACTGGATGACAAGAGATCATTATAACCAACACCTTCCCCCAATGCACTCCAAAGGATGTACAGACAATGGTCACGTGACTAAAGTGACATGGCAGGTGACCTTGACCTTGTTATCCCATGGTCAGCTTTGGGCTTATACCATTACAGGATCTCATTTGTGTCTGGGGCATGTGAGGAGGGAAGAACTAGTGTCGGTGGTGCCAGTAATAGATGTTGGAGGTATGACTGACTAAAACTCTGTGAGGAGAGTGCTAAGACTTGCCCTTTGCAAGTAAGACTGTGATGGAGAGCGTAAGAACAATGAGAAATTCACTCTGCTTTTGTTATTGTTGTACAGAAACCAATTATTGTATGACCTCCCACATAGGCCACAGCCAATATGCAATTCACCAGTGCTGCTCATAAGGTCAGGACAAAGTCTAAAGTATAAAGGCCTAAACATGAATTCTTAGTTATATACTACAGTACTAAAGTAACCAGGAGCAAACCCCCTCTGCAGCCTACATGATTTGATAAAGTTGTGGGTTCTGCCTATGTGTAAGTTAGGCCTAATCACAAGGTATCACAGTAATTACATTCAAAATAAGGCCTCCCAGTTGTAAATCAATTAAACATATAATTAATAATACAGTATGGGATTTAGTATATAATTTAAGGTGTGGGCGGGTGGGTCAGAAACCAGGACTTCTTTGAAAGGCTTATAGGGATAGAGTTAGGAAGTGGGTCACATAAACAAGTGTAGGATTACCTTAGAGGTAAAGGTCACAAGGACAGGTGAATGAAGGGGTTTGTGGACTTAAACTTCATGCTGTTTGAGAGGGGGCTGGTAGTGCTACCTGGGGGCCGACCATGAATGACAAACGATGCATGCATGGTCTTCCAATCATGGTTGATGATGAAACAGAAGAGTGAAGTTTACAATACATATGAAAAAATAAGCCTTTGCACTTTCTTCACTCATTAGCTAACTTGATGTGAGAATCATAGAAATCGCAGGATATGTCGCCAAGAGTCATACTATATCATGTGACGGCCTCATCCCATACCCTTATCAAACCCAAAGGGTAAAATCAAAAAATAGCTGGCCCATATATTTAGTTACATCTATACCATGGCATAGGAGATACATGAGCTATATAAGGAAATAAGAAGGCAGTTACTTATTCCAGACTGATGCAGAAGAGCAGGATACTGTAACAAAGAGGATGCACCTGATACATCGAGTGTATAAATGCCAAGGGTGTCATGATCTAGGTCTGCACCATGGATATAACAGATGATTGCTATGTATGATATGGTCATGGATTTGGATGAGTTTTGTCAATGCATCGTCGATAACAGTCAGGCATTTGTAAGGCCGACAGATGGTCGTCAGCGCTGCAAGTCAATACTGTCCAACCTGCCCCCTGTTGGCAAGGTAAGGTACTACACACCTGTACACATCTGTACACAGATACAGGTGGCTACCTCTAGTGACACATACAGACACAGCAGATAACAGAATAATATGAATAATGTGAATGCGTGTAGCATGGAAAGAGGAGTCAGCACTTACTAGATAGCAAAACATAACAAATAGATGAATTAAGGTTGCATTACTGAATCAATTACATTTTACCAAATGATTTAACTTTTATGCAGCAGGGTCCTCATGTCACCATTTGTGCAAAGTTGTCCCTTTGCATTAAAATTCTTTGAAGATTAATTAAAACGTAATGTGATTAAAAACTTGCCAAGTGCCCTGGTGACACATGCAAGTGTAAAACCTCATGTTTGCACTCTTTTCAGCACTCTTTTACTACATTTTAATACCTATATAAAATATTAAGTCCAAACAATATGCCATTGGCGGTGTTGATGGATTGTCTCACCAGATGGCCCCACTCTCACATGGCCAACAGGGCAATACCTCAGCCAATGCCATCAGGACCACAATGCAAGGTGGCACGTACCTTAGACAGATTGACATAGTCCATCATTTAAAATGTGTATTTTCTAGAATAATTAGCAATACATTATTTATGTATGATACTGTTGTCAGAGCGCACTGCTGAAGTGCTGGCAGCATTAAGTTATTTAGTGAGGCTTCTTCACCTTTCCTATCCTACTCATACATCTGATAAGGTCAGGAGGATAACTGCTGTCCTGAATTATAGTTCCCTGTTTAATACACTCAAACATATTTTACAAAGGTAAAAAAGTGAAATAATTATACACCATTTTTCGAAGCATGAAATTTATGTCATGGCATATCCTCATGTAGACATGGTTTAACCTACCTGGAATACCCATAAAGTTGCAGAATATCACAACGTCAATGTTAAGTGTATAAGCTGTACCAACATATAGGCTACACCTGGACTATAGGACACTCCAAACAGGGGGTCTGGAAATTGCTACTTCAGTACTCTACCATACAATTGACAAGCAAAAGTCCCTGATATAAGTGTCAGGCTATATGCATGTCTGGTATCGAATTGGAGCTATGTTTGGTCTTTACAGCAGGAAAAGCTTGTTTCTTCTCCCTGTAAGCACCCATGTCGCTAAAAGATGACATTTGTTGTTATAATGCATCAATGCTGACCCTTCAGGAGTGTCTCATCCCTGTATGCTCGGCATGATGCACGAATGCAGCACTGGCGAGTTACTCACCAGGGCTGCATTCATGCATCATGATGACCAAGGGTATGATGCATAAAAGGGTCATTAGTCTTGGCCCTTGGCTATACATTCGTTAGGTGAGGAAACATGACACACAACATCAATAGAGGCACTGCAACCTTTGCTGGGGGGCTGTTACAGAAAAGAGAAATAGTGTAAATATAGCAAATTTACATTAATGCTGAACATTATTTAATAACTTACGTTAATACTAATGTGTATTAAATAATTTGCATTAGTGTCTCCAAATTTACGTCAATGTCTTCAAATTAAACTTTTTAGGTTAAATATCAGCACAATATCTAAAGGGGGTGCCAATTTTTATAAGAAGAATCAACAGTGTAATTTCTTTAACACCTGTTACACCCTACTTACATTGTTAAACCTACATTGTTTTTCTATAACAGCCTCCTGAAGAACTAAATGTGGAAGTAGCTCTAATGAACAAGATCAGGGCTGTGTCTCACAAGATCTGGCCATTGTGAACATCTTTGACAGGGTGCCAGCAAGCCCATAGAAGCGGCCCCTCTTGATATCTGATTGGAGCGAGGGCCCATTACAGTCCGGGGAAAGCTTACGGTCTTAGGCTACCCAGGGTGTCCCGCGCCCCATACGTTCCTTATATGACGTCATAATGGCGCCAAAATTTGGGACCAATCAGGGGCTGTACAGACGCTGCTCTGTAATGGTCCCCAGCTCCAGCCGATAGCCAGAGCAGTGGACTGTACAATGGTCTAGGGTGCCAGCTTTGACAGGGTGAGAGCTTTAACTGGGTGCCAGCTTTGACCGGCTTGATAGAAAATGGTGTATTATGGGCAGATTAAGATGTAAATTGGCTGAAAAGGTTAAATGATGTTATAACACTTTAGATTAGTAATTAGTATCCGATTTAAATCTGCAACTTGGCTTAATAAACCATTTTCTATCAAGCCGGTCAAAGCTGGCAGCTTGTCAAACCTGGCACCCGGTCAAAGCTGGCACCCGGTTAAAGACAAAACATTGGCCCGATCTTGTGAGACACAGCCCACTGCTTCTAGGAAAGGTCTATGAGGTGAATTCTTGTGATTAGAACTCCACTAGGCAATCAGTGTTTCCACAGGTTTGTACCATCCAAAAACATACCTCTAAACCAATCAGCAGGCTTCTTCTAAGATACTCCATCAATGTCATGAATGAATTTCTAACAGTTGAAGATATGACCTGGAATATAGTTTCCATTTTTGGTAAGGAAAGTGGAAATTGCTACAATTGTCATGTTTATGATAGTAATATTAAAGAGATTGATTGGTCTTGAGGGACTACAGGAAAAAAACAAATACAGAACTAGTTTCAGAAAGCACCTTAAATTATGAAATGAGCTTTCCCAGCGCTTTCCCCCTGATTAGACATCAGAGAGAGAGAAGAGAGAGAAGAATGATTAGAATTTTATAAACGATTTTTATTTTGTCATGGTTTGGCTTTAAATGACTGATGGAGTGTGGCAACCTAATAGGGTCAACATGATGATCATGATGGCACTATTAGCTTTAAATACATGTGGCCCTCAAAGACTTAGTGTGCTTGTGTAGCTGTTATTTCTAATGTATCTGTATGACTCAGGATGTCTGAATATTCTGTATGAGTGGTGCTGATACTGGAGATGGCCACCAGGTGGTGCACAGTGATACCATCTGCTGGTACCTGGACCGCTGGTGAACCATACTGCTACCATGAGCAACAGACTGATGCCATCTCTTAACCCTTTATAAACTGCTTGCTGCCTTTGTGTTTATAATAGGTACCAATTCAATTGTGCTAACCATCCTCCTAATAGCAACACATTATACATCCTTACGACCCTTCCTGAGTGTATAAACGCTGAAAGGATGGCCAAAAGGTTTAGCATTATGTCTGAATGTAAGTAGTGCTGGTGCATTGGTGCATCACAGATATTGCATAACTATGCTGCTATTAAAGGGTTACCCCTTTATGGTTGACATAGTGCATTTATGCATGGTGCCTTGGTCATCACTATGTATGAATACAGCTGTGTAAAGTAACTAACCAGCGCTGCATTCATGCATAACACTGACCCTATGGGGTGGATGCGCTGCCACGATTACACCAATGCAGCTCTTAAAGCTGCTTGACAGGGCTGCATTGGTGCATCATGGCAACAAAAAACACTTTTAGTGACAAGCCATCCTCAAAGGGTAAACTCCAACTGAGTGTCTTCTGTGATAGGGAGCGCTTACACCAGGTGACAGAATAATTAACATGGAAACAAATGGCATTGCGTATACATGTTAACCTTTTAAGGACGGAGGTCTTAAAAGATGACATTTGTTGTCATGATGCACCAATGCAGCCCTGGCGAGTAAATTGCCAGTGCTGCATTGTTGCATTATGCCTACCTTTCAAGGGTGTGTCAACCCTAAAGGGTTTGCATGATGCTTGAATGCCGCGCTGGCGAGTTACTCGCCAGGGCTGTATTCATGCATCATGGCATGATGCATCATCATACTCTCCCGTCCTCAAAGGGTGAATTCTCTGGTGAGCTACATACATTTATGCATCACCACATTAATAATATACTGTAAATAACTATACCTGTGCAGGGGCAGCGAACGTGCATAAAGTTGGGGGGGGGGGGGGCGTCCAACACCCAGCCCCCCCCCACCCCCTGTTCAGCTGGCACTATGTGCTCATAGGAGCTCATAAGCGCTGGCCCTGTATTGTCCATTTAGGGTATTCTTTTGTAACCCATCCTACGAATATAATACTGTAATAACATTTGGAACATGTTTCAGTATAAATCAAATTATGGAAAAATCAGACCATGTAACTTTAACAATGAATAAAGCGCCTAGAAATTGTCTGTAAAAAAGGGGTTGTGAATTCCCTGGTGAGTTACATACCATCTTGATGGTAAAGGAAAAGTTTGTATAACTTTAATTTTGGCCATAAAGAGGCCTGGCACATTAAAACACTATACAGACATGAAAGGGTGACAGTCCCTATAGCTCTAGGCAATGAATTTTTATTCACACTATAATCCCTTTGGATGTATTTTATAAAGGTTTAAGATGGCTATGGAAAAGAAAATATTTGCATAAAACATTGTTATGTTAAACCAAACCTGAAATATTATGTTATTGTTTAGTTCTTCTTAATAAAACATAGTTATTCTATTTCCTGATCACACCTGAAATCAATATATTACAAGTATTGGCAGAATCGTTTTAAGAAAGAAACACTTTTGTGAAATATCACAAGAGGTGGCATTTGAGAGCCTATTTTTCAAGCATCATAATATTTCAGCATTCTTATGCATTGCTCTCATTTTGTATTCATAAGTAAACACTGCTACATCCCTTTGTTGCATGTAAGTGACTCTTCATATAAATATATCTTTCTGTGCAGTCTGGAGGGTGATCCGTCTATTATGCTGAAGTTCTGAGAGTGGCATGAGGAATATCACATCAGAAAAAAAATCAATTTGCAAATGGGGAACTCTGTAGATTGTGCCCGAGACCAGGTATGTCTCAGGAGAGGCTGCAACTAGGAACTCTGTAGGATGTGTCCATGAATGGAGTGACCTTTCCCTACAGTATTATAACAGCTCCCCCTGTCCCATCATAAACTATTACCTCTAATCCATATTGTCATCGACTTCCTGCTGAAACCATCCCAGAACAGTATCCTGGTATTAGCTGTCTGCAGATGTGCCTACGGCATATTATTTTTTATCATGGGTTAATAAGTAAAACGATCTATAGATACACTAATGCTCTAAAGGAGGTATATATATTGGTGTCCATCATGTTAGAGATGTTGATGGGTGCACAATAACAAATTTAAACGACAACGTAGCATAAGTATAAAATAACTAAGCTGGCCATACTCTGTGCTCAAAATTGCCTCCTGTTGAGTCTCTACACCTAAAACCTCTGTTGGAGAGAGAACATGATTGAGTTATTGGGAGCCTGTAGTTAACACAGGAGGCAGGTGTGGTCTGCTTGTTAAGTGGCTGTTCTCCAGGGCAGACGTCTCGTCTCTGTCTACACCCAGCACCACCCTGCCACCTGGTGTCTCAGCTACGCTCAGGAGTCTATACTGTCACCATGAGCAACATATGAACCGATGACCACTGCTGCCACAGCTTGTGACCTAACAAGATCTGCAGAGAGCTGCTATTATTCTGCTTTAGGAATGAGACTTTCCATAGAAGTTGCATTACATTGTGTTAAAAATAAATTACCCAAAGCAGATAACACTGAAATATATAGGATAATGTATCGAACCTTTATCCTTGCATGTGTCTCCTTTATAGATGCCCTACTATGAGTACTGTTGTTCTAGACCCATTTCTCTTGGAGGGTCACATTTTGTAACTGAACTTAACAATTATTCATTGAAAGTACACACAGACTTAGCTTTCTAATAGAATAATGCTAGGTTGCATTTGCCTTCCTATTATCCTGTTCAGATTACTAGCTATGCCCAGTTAGTTATTCTCCAAGGCTAACGAGTCACATCTGCATGAAACCAGTATATCTTACAGTGTCTTGTTCAGGCTACCTTATTGGTATCAAAGTGACCAATCCAGTTTCCATCCCAGGTGTTCTCTTCCTGTAGTCTAGATAGAAGAATGAAAGCAAAGGGTGTAAACAAGTGTGATTTGATATAATACTTTTCGGCACCCTTGACGTGATTAATCAGTGATGATTTTTGGATAGCCAGGTATCCACAGTCTCTCATTGTAATAGGAGTAGTATAGTATGTATCGGAACGGGACTATAGTTAAGTACTGTTTATTACTCAATCGACATGCAGCCAATCAGAGGCCTCCATTTGGTCACGTGACCGGAAGTGACCTACTTAGGGGATTAGTGGTGACGTCACGTGACCTAGTTAGCCAATCAGAGGCCTCCATTTGGTCACGTGACCGGAAGTGACCTACTTAGGGGATTAGCGGTGCATTCTGGGTAACCCTGCAGCCAATCAGAGGCCTCCATTGGGTGACCGGAAGTGACCTACTTAGGGGATGGTGCATTCTGGGTAACCTACTGACCTACTTAGGGGACCGGAAGTGACGTCATATGACCTAATTTAGGATCACGTGATCGGAAGTGACCTGATGAGTCACGTGACCGGAAGTGACGTCACACGACTTAATGGCCAACCGGAAGCGACCTGATTGATCACGTGACCGGAAGAAGAAGAAGTTTTTTTTTTGTTTAGGATCCCGTGACTGGAAGCGACGTCGTCACATGAGTGACGCTTTAAGAGACTGCGCGACTTACTAGTAAAAGAAGCCGTATGATAATAAAAACACAACAATATTTTCTTTTAATTTTTTTTTATTTATTTTTTTTTCAATCTTGATAAACACTCTATTTTTGAAAAGATGCACACGCTTATTTTTTTTTTTTTTTTTTCATATCTCTAAAGGACTCGTTGTCACACCGTCAGAATGCACGCGACGCTTATAATACAAGTAGCGCACGCCGTCTTTCTCTATGGTGTAGGTGACCATTTTGTTTCGCACCACTTTGAAATTTCTATTTCTAGAGTCGTTTTTTCACTAGAAAATGCATAGAAAATGAAGTTATCTATGGAACTTCGCGTTGTTGACATCAAACTGAGCGAATTGTCAACAGCTATGCGCAGTATGAATTTCAGAGCAGAATTCATACCGGTTGTCTCAGGGCTGTTGATACAAGAAAATATGTTTGTTGATTTCTCGCTGGATGACCAGTTAGAGTTTGGGCTTGTAGTACAAATTTTCCAAAAGGCCCGAGTCGGGCGCTCAACATGACACATGCCATTTGGACCAGGTATAAAACGTTGCCGAGCAGTGCGCTTCTCAAAACGGAAAGAAAGCCTATGGGACTTTCCATAGTGAAGGCACAGGGCACCCTCCCGCTCGGTCTAGCTCCCGCAGCTCCCTTCCCGCGCCGTCTCGGCATGAGTCGCTCGTCCCAGGCGGCCTTGGGAGGTCCCTGAGGAACCGCGACCGGTCCGTTCACCACCTGGTGGCTCGTACGGCTCACAGTTTCCAAGTTGCCGTTTGGGCGGGAAAAAACGAAAAACGGCGGCAAAACACGACCCGTGCCAAATGGCCCTACCACAGACAGTCAGGATAGGGGAAAAAATCCTGTTTCCGACGCACCCGTTCCCGAGCCGATTGGAACCAGGAATCTGCTGGGAGAGCACCAACTCCAAAATAGAGATTAGTCACCCTATATGTACTCTATGTACTCTGTAACTGCAGGGTTAAAGCAGCATGCTATCCACACAGGGTTAAAGCAGCATGCGGCCCTTACAGGGTTAAAGCAGAATGCTGCCCTTACAGGGTTAAAGCAGCATGTGACCCATACAGGGTTAAAGCACTGTGCAGACCTCATAGGTTAGACCACCATGCTGGCCTTACAGGGTCAAGGCAGCATGTGACCCATACAGGGTTAAAGCACCCTGCTGCCCTTACAGGGTAAAGGTGCCATGTGGCCCTTACAGGATTAGAGCACCATGTCGCCAAGACAGGGTTAAATCAGCATGGTCTTTTCCACCCATTCTTTATTGTCCCTTTGAGTTTGTATTAAACAAACAGATAGCCACCCAACCGGATTAAGAGTAAATGGGAATGTATAACTTTACATCAGCCGTAGCGTAATGGCCGCAGCTTCCTTAATTCTTGGCCGAATTGCAAAATTTGACCATCCACGCGTAGCCAGTGAAGCACTGAACCCCCCTGTGATGTCCAATCCCACCCTAGCCTTTTTGTAAACGATTGGCGAGAGTCCGTAATCGCCGAACGTTAAAAACGAGAGTCGTTTTTTCACTAGAAAATGCATAGAAAATGAAGTTATCTATGGAACTTCGCGTTGTTGACATCAGAATGAGCGCATTGTCAACAGCTATGCGCAGTATGAATTTCAGAGCAGAATTCATACCGGTTGTCTCAGGGCTGTTGATACAAGAAAATATGTTTGTTGATTTCTCGCTGGATGACCAATTAGAGTTTGGGCTTGTAGTACAAATTTTCGGAAAGGCCCGAGTCGGGCGCTCAACATGACACATGCCATTTGGACCAGGTATAAAACGTTGCCGAGCAGTGCGCTTCTCAAAACGGAAAGAAAGCCTATGGGACTTTCCATAGTGAAGGCACAGGGCACCCTCCCGCTCGGTCTAGCTCCCGCAGCTCCCTTCCCGCGCCGTCTCGGCATGAGTCGCTCATCCCAGGCGGCCTTGGGAGGTCCCTGAGGAACCGCGACCGGTCCGTTCACCACCTGGTGGCTCGTACGGCTCACAGTTTCCAAGTTGCCGTTTGGGCGGGAAAAAACGAAAAACGGCGGCAAAACACGACCCGTGCCAAATGGCCCTACCACAGACAGTCAGGATAGGGGAAAAAATCCTGTTTCCGACGCACCCGTTCCCGAGCCGATTGGAATCAGGAATCTGCTGGGAGAGCACCAACTCCAAAATAGAGATTAGTCACCCTATATGTACTCTATGTACTCTGTAACTGCAGGGTTAAAGCAGCATGCTATCCACACAGGGTTAAAGCAGCATGCGGCCCTTACAGGGTTAAAGCAGAATGCTGCCCTTACAGGGTTAAAGCAGCATGTGACCCATACAGGGTTAAAGCACTGTGCAGACCTCATAGGTTAGACCACCATGCTGGCCTTACAGGGTCAAGGCAGCATGTGACCCATACAGGGTTAAAGCACCCTGCTGCCCTTACAGGGTAAAGGTGCCATGTGGCCCTTACAGGATTAGAGCACCATGTCGCCCAGACAGGGTTAAATCAGCATGGTCTTTTTCACCCATTCTTTATTGTCCCTTTGAGTTTGTATTAAACAAACAGATAGCCACCCAACCGGATTAAGAGTAAATGGGAATGTATAACTTTACATCAGCCGTAGCGTAATGGCCGCAGCTTCCTTAATTCTTGGCCGAATTGCAAAATTTGACCATCCACGCGTAGCCAGTGAAGCACTGAACCCCCCTGTGATGTCCAATCCCACCCTAGCCTTTTTGTAAACGATTGGCGAGAGTCCGTAATCGCCGAACGTTAAAAACGAGAGTCGTTTTTTCACTAGAAAATGCATAGAAAATGAAGTTATCTATGGAACTTCGCGTTGTTGACATCAAACTGAGCGCATTGTCAACAGCTATGCGCAGTATGAATTTCAGAGCAGAATTCATACCGGTTGTCTCAGGGCTGTTGATACAAGAAAATATGTTTGTTGATTTCTCGCTGGATGACCAGTTAGAGTTTGGGCTTGTAGTACAAATTTTCCAAAAGGCCCGAGTCGGGCGCTCAACATGACACATGCCATTTGGACCAGGTATAAAACGTTGCCGAGCAGTGCGCTTCTCAAAACGGAAAGAAAGCCTATGGGACTTTCCATAGTGAAGGCACAGGGCACCCTCCCGCTCGGTCTAGCTCCCGCAGCTCCCTTCCCGCGCCGTCTCGGCATGAGTCGCTCGTCCCAGGCGGCCTTGGGAGGTCCCTGAGGAACCGCGACCGGTCCGTTCACCACCTGGTGGCTCGTACGGCTCACAGTTTCCAAGTTGCCGTTTGGGCGGGAAAAAACGAAAAACGGCGGCAAAACACGACCCGTGCCAAATGGCCCTACCACAGACAGTCAGGATAGGGGAAAAAATCCTGTTTCCGACGCACCCGTTCCCGAGCCGATTGGAACCAGGAATCTGCTGGGAGAGCACCAACTCCAAAATAGAGATTAGTCACCCTATATGTACTCTATGTACTCTGTAACTGCAGGGTTAAAGCAGCATGCTATCCACACAGGGTTAAAGCAGCATGCGGCCCTTACAGGGTTAAAGCAGAATGCTGCCCTTACAGGGTTAAAGCAGCATGTGACCCATACAGGGTTAAAGCACTGTGCAGACCTCATAGGTTAGACCACCATGCTGGCCTTACAGGGTCAAGGCAGCATGTGACCCATACAGGGTTAAAGCACCCTGCTGCCCTTACAGGGTAAAGGTGCCATGTGGCCCTTACAGGATTAGAGCACCATGTCGCCAAGACAGGGTTAAATCAGCATGGTCTTTTCCACCCATTCTTTATTGTCCCTTTGAGTTTGTATTAAACAAACAGATAGCCACCCAACCGGATTAAGAGTAAATGGGAATGTATAACTTTACATCAGCCGTAGCGTAATGGCCGCAGCTTCCTTAATTCTCGGCCGAATTGCAAAATTTGACTATCCACGCGTAGCCAGTGAAGCACTGAACCCCCCTGTGATGTCCAATCCTACCCTAGCCTTTTTGTAAACGATTGGCGAGAGTCCGTAATCGCCGAACGTTAAAAACGAGAGTCGTTTTTTCACTAGAAAATGCATAGAAAATGAAGTTATCTATGGAACTTCGCGTTGTTGACATCAAACTGAGCGCATTGTCAACAGCTATGCGCAGTATGAAATTCAGAGCAGAATTCATACCGGTTGTCTCAGGGCTGTTGATACAAGAAAATATGTTTGTTGATTTCTCGCTGGATGACCAGTTAGAGTTTGGGCTTGTAGTACAAATTTTCCAAAAGGCCCGAGTCGGGCGCTCAACATGACACATGCCATTTGGACCAGGTATAAAACGTTGCCGAGCAGTGCGCTTCTCAAAACGGAAAGAAAGCCTATGGGACTTTCCATAGTGAAGGCACAGGGCACCCTCCCGCTCGGTCTAGCTCCCGCAGCTCCCTTCCCGCGCCGTCTCGGCATGAGTCGCTCGTCCCAGGCGGCCTTGGGAGGTCCCTGAGGAACCGCGACCGGTCCGTTCACCACCTGGTGGCTCGTACGGCTCACAGTTTCCAAGTTGCCGTTTGGGCGGGAAAAAACGAAAAACGGCGGCAAAACACGACCCGTGCCAAATGGCCCTACCACAGACAGTCAGGATAGGGGGAAAAATCCTGTTTCCGACGCACCCGTTCCCGAGCCGATTGGAACCAAGAATCTGCTGGGAGAGCACCAACTCCAAAATAGAAATTAGTCACCCTATATGTACTCTATGTACTCTGTAACTGCAGGGTTAAAGCAGCATGCTATCCACACAGGGTTAAAGCAGCATGCGGCCCTTACAGGGTTAAAGCAGAATGCTGCCCTTACAGGGCTAAAGCAGCATGTGACCCATACAGGGTTAAAGCACTGTGCAGACCTCATAGGTTAGACCACCATGCTGGCCTTACAGGGTCAAGGCAGCATGTGACCCATACAGGGTTAAAGCACCCTGCTGCCCTTACAGGGTAAAGGTGCCATGTGGCCCTTACAGGATTAGAGCACCATGTCGCCCAGACAGGGTTAAATCAGCATGGTCTTTTTCACCCATTCTTTATTGTCCCTTTGAGTTTGTATAAAACAAACAGATAGCCACCCAACCGGATTAAGAGTAATTGGGAATGTATAACTTTACATCAGCCGTAGCGTAATGGCCGCAGCTTCCTTAATTCTTGGCCGAATTGCAAAATTTGACCATCCACGCGTAGCCAGTGAAGCACTAAACCCCCCTGTGATGTCCAATCCTACCCTAGCCTTTTTGTAAACGATTGGCGAGAGTCCGTTATCGCCGAACGTTAAAAACGAGAGTCGTTTTTTCACTAGAAAATGCATAGAAAATGAAGTTATCTATGGAACTTCGCGTTGTTGACATCAAACTGAGCGAATTGTCAACAGCTATGCGCAGTATGAATTTCAGAGCAGAATTCATACCGGTTGTCTCAGGGCTGTTGATACAAGAAAATATGTTTGTTGATTTCTCGCTGGATGACCAGTTAGAGTTTGGGCTTGTAGTACAAATTTTCCAAAAGGCCCGAGTCGGGCGCTCAACATGACACATGCCATTTGGACCAGGTATAAAACGTTGCCGAGCAGTGCGCTTCTCAAAACGGAAAGAAAGCCTATGGGACTTTCCATAGTGAAGGCACAGGGCACCCTCCCGCTCGGTCTAGCTCCCGCAGCTCCCTTCCCGCGCCGTCTCGGCATGAGTCGCTCGTCCCAGGCGGCCTTGGGAGGTCCCTGAGGAACCGCGACCGGTCCGTTCACCACCTGGTGGCTCGTACGGCTCACAGTTTCCAAGTTGCCGTTTGGGCGGGAAAAAACGAAAAACGGCGGCAAAACACGACCCGTGCCAAATGGCCCTACCACAGACAGTCAGGATAGGGGAAAAATCCTGTTTCTGACGCACCCGTTCCCGAGCTGATTGGAACCAGGAATCTGCTGGGAGAGCACCAACTCCAAAATAGAGATTAGTCACCCTATATGTACTCTATGTACTCTGTAACTGCAGGGTTAAAGCAGCATGCTATCCACACAGGGTTAAAGCAGCATGCGGCCCTTACAGGGTAAAAGCAGAATGCTGCCCTTACAGGGTTAAAGCAGCATGTGACCCATACAGGGTTAAAGCACTGTGCAGACCTCATAGGTTAGACCACCATGCTGGCCTTACAGGGTCAAGGCAGCATGTGTATTTAGTCAATCTTGAAAAAAGGGTTGATTTCAAGGAAGAAGTTAGTCCCGAATGTGAGGTTAATCCAAAATTCCTTTTCAATCTCAGCCATTTGGACAATGCTCGTTGTAAGGTCAATGCCATGGACATAGTCACTCCCGAATGCAAAGTCACTCAAAAACACATACTCAATCCAAAAAATTTAGTCAATCTTGAAAAAAGGGTTGATTTCTAAGAAGAAGTTAGTCCCAAATGTGAGGTTGATCCAAAACTCCTTTTCAATCTCAGCCATTTGGTCAATGCTTGTTGTAAGGTCAATGCCATGGACATAGTCACTCCCGAATACAAAGTCACTCAAAAACACATAGTCAATTCCAAAAATTTAGTCAATCTTGAAAAAAGGGTCGATTTCAAAGAAGAAGTTAGTCCCAAATGTGAGGTTGATCCAAAATTCCTTTTCAATCTCAGCCATTTGGTCAATGCTTGTTGTACGGTCAATGCCATGGACAGAGTCACTCCGGAATGCAAAGTCACTCAAAAACACATAGTCAATTCCAAAAATTTAGTCAATCTTGAAAAAAGGGTTGATTTCAAGGAAGAAGTTAGTCCCAAATGTGAGGTTAATCCAAAATTCCTTTTCAATCTCAGCCATTTGGACAATGCTCGTTGTAAGGTCAATGCCATGGACATAGTCACTCCCGAATGCAAAGTCACTCAAAAACACATAGTCAATCCAAAAAATTTAGTCAATCTTGAAAAAAGGGTTGATTTCTAAGAAGAAGTTAGTCCCAAATGTGAGGTTGATCCAAAACTCCTTTTCAATCTCAGCCATTTGGTCAATGCTTGTTGTAAGGTCAATGCCATGGACATAGTCACTCCCGAATACAAAGTCACTCAAAAACACATAGTCAATTCCAAAAATTTAGTCAATCTTGAAAAAAGGGTCGATTTCAAAGAAGAAGTTAGTCCCAAATGTGAGGTTGATCCAAAATTCCTTTTCAATCTCAGCCATTTGGTCAATGCTCGTTGTACGGTCAATGCCATGGACATAGTCACTGCGGAATGCAAAGTCACTCAAAAACACATAGTCAATTCCAAAAATTTAGTCAATCTTGAAAAAAGGGTTGATTTCAAGGAAGAAGTTAGTCCCAAATGTGAGGTTAATCCCAAATTCCTTTTCAATCTCAGCCATTTGGACAATGCTCGTTGTAAGGTCAATGCCATGGACATAGTCACTCCCGAATGCAAAGTCACTCAAAAACACATAGTCAATCCCAAAAGTTTAGTCAATCTTGAAAAAAGGGATGATTTCAAGGAAGAAGTCAGTCCCAAATGTGAAGTTGATGAAAAATTCCTCTTCAATCTCAGCCATTTGGTCAATACTCATTTTGTAAGGTCAATGCCATGGACATAGTCACTCCCGAATGCAAAGTCACTCAAAAACACATAGTCAATCCGAAAAATTTAGTCAATCTTGAAAGAAGGGATGATTTCAAGGAAGAAGTCAGTCCCAAATGTGAAGTTGATGAAAAATTCATTTTCATTCTCAGCCATTTGGCCAATGTTCGTTGTAAGGTCAATGGCATGAACATAGTCACTCCCGAATACAAAGTCACTCAAAAACACAGAGTCAATTCCAAAAATTTAGTCAATCTTGAAATAGGATTGATTTCAAAGAAGAAGTTAGTCCCAAATGTGAGGTTGATCCAATATTCCTTTTCAATCTCAGCCATTTGGTCAATGCTCGTTGTAAGGTCAATGCCATGGACATAGTCACTCCCGAATACAAAGTCACTCAAAAACACATAGTCAATTCCAAAAATTTAGTCAATCTTGAAAAAAGGGTTGATTTCAAGGAAGAAGTTAGTCCCAAATGTGAGGTTAATCCAAAATTCCTTTTCAATCTCAGCCATTTGGACAATGCTCATTGTGAGGTCAATGCCATGGATATAGTCACTCCGGAATGCAAAGTCACTCAAAAACACATAGTCAATCCAAAAAATTTAGTCAATCTTAAAAAAAGGGTTGATTTCAAAGAAGAAGTTAGTCCCAAATGTGAGGTTGATCCAAAACTCCTTTTCAACCTCAGCCATTTGGTCAATGCTTGTTGTAAGGTCAATGCCATGGACATAGTCACTCCCGAATACAAAGTCACTCAAAAACACATAGTCAATTCCAAAAATTTAGTCAATCTTGAAAAAAGGGTTGATTTCAAAGAAGAAGTTAGTCCCAAATGTGAGGTTGATCCAAAATTCCTTTTCAATCTCAGCCATTTGGTCAATACTCCTTGTAAGGTCAATGCCATGGACATAGTCACTCGCGAATGCAACGTCACTCAAAAACACATAGTCAATTCCAAAAATTTAGTCAATCTTGAAAAAAGGGTTGATTTCAAAGAAGAAGTTAGTCCCGAATGTGAGGTTAATCCAACATTCCTTTTCAATCTCAGCCATTTGGTCAATGCTTGTTGTAAGGTAAATGCCATGGACATAGTCACTCCCAAATGCAAAGTCACTCAAAAACACATAGTCAATCCCAAAAGTTTAGTCAATCTTGAAAAAAAGGATGATTTCAAGGAAGAGTCAGTCCCAAATGAAAAATTGATGAAAAATTCATTTTCAATCTCAGCCATTTGGTCAATGCTCGTTCTAAGGTCAATGGCATGTACATAGTCACTCCAGAATGCAAAGTCACTCAAAAACACATAGTCAATTCTAAAAATTTAGTCAATCTTGAAAAAAGGGTTGATTTCAAAGAAGAAGTTAGTCCCAAATGTGAGGTTAATCCAAAATTCCTTTTCAATCTCAGCCATTTGGACAATGCTCGTTGTAAGGTCAATGCCATGGACATAGTCACTCCCGAATGCAAAGTCACTCAAAAACACATAGTCAATCAAAAAAATTTAGTCAATCTTGAAAATAGGATTGATTTCAAAGAAGAAGTTAGTCCCAAATGTGAAGTTGATGAAAAATTCCTTCTCAATCTCAGCCATTTGGTCAATGCTTGTTGTAAGGTCAATGCCATGGACATAGTCACTCCCGAATGCAAAGTCACTCAAAAAAACATAGTCAATTCCCAAAATTTAGTCAATCTTGAAAAAAGGGTTAATTTCAAAGAAGAAGTTAGTCCCAAATGTGAGGTTAATCCAAAATTCCTTTTCAATCTCAGCCATTTGGTCAATGCTCCTTGTAAGGTCAATGCCATGGATATAGTCACTCGCGAATGCAAAGTCACTCAAAAACACATAGTCAATCACAAAAATTTAGTCAATCTTGAAAATAGTGTTGATTTCAAAGAAGAAGTTAGTCCCGAATGTGAGGTTGATCCAACATTCCTTTTCAATCTCAGCCATTTGGTCAATGCTTGTTGTTAGGTCAATGCCATGGACATAGTCACTCCCGAATGCAAAGTCACTCAAAAACACATAGTCAATCCCAAAAATTTAGTCAATCTTGAAAAAAGGGTTGATTTCAAGGAAGAAGTTAGTCCCAAATGTGAGGTTAATCCAAAATTCCTTTTCAATCTCAGCCATTTGGACAATGCTTGTTGTACGGTCAATGCCATGGACAGAGTCACTCCGGAATGCAAAGTCACTCAAAAACACATAGTCAATTCCAAAAATTTAGTCAATCTTGAAAAAAGGGTTGATTTCAAGGAAGAAGTTAGTCCCAAATGTGAGGTTAATCCAAAATTCCTTTTCAATCTCAGCCATTTGGTCAATACTCCTTGTAAGGTCAATGCCATGGACATAGTCACTCGCGAATGCAACGTCACTCAAAAACACATAGTCAATTCCAAAAATTTAGTCAATCTTGAAAAAAGGGTTGATTTCAAAGAAGAAGTTAGTCCCGAATGTGAGGTTAATCCAACATTCCTTTTCAATCTCAGCCATTTGGTCAATGCTTGTTGTAAGGTAAATGCCATGGACATAGTCACTCCCAAATGCAAAGTCACTCAAAAACACATAGTCTATCCCAAAAGTTTAGTCAATCTTGAAAAAAAGGATGATTTCAAGGAAGAGTCAGTCCCAAATGAAAAATTGATGAAAAATTCATTTTCAATCTCAGCCATTTGGTCAATGCTCGTTCTAAGGTCAATGGCATGTACATAGTCACTCCAGAATGCAAAGTCACTCAAAAACACATAGTCAATTCTAAAAATTTAGTCAATCTTGAAAAAAGGGTTGATTTCAAAGAAGAAGTTAGTCCCAAATGTGAGGTTAATCCAAAATTCCTTTTCAATCTCAGCCATTTGGACAATGCTCGTTGTAAGGTCAATGCCATGGACATAGTCACTCCCGAATGCAAAGTCACTCAAAAACACATAGTCAATCAAAAAAATTTAGTCAATCTTGAAAATAGGATTGATTTCAAAGAAGAAGTTAGTCCCAAATGTGAAGTTGATGAAAAATTCCTTCTCAATCTCAGCCATTTGGTCAATGCTTGTTGTAAGGTCAATGCCATGGACATAGTCACTCCCGAATGCAAAGTCACTCAAAAAAACATAGTCAATTCCAAAAATTAAGTCAATCTTGAAAAAAGGGTTAATTTCAAAGAAGAAGTTAGTCCAAAATGTGAGGTTAATCCAAAATTCCTTTTCAATCTCAGCCATTTGGACAATGCTCGTTGTAAGGTCAATGCCATGGACATAGTCACTCCCGAATGCAAAGTCACTCAAAAACACATAATCAATCAAAAAAATTTAGTCGATCTTGAAAATAGGGTTGATTTCAAAGAAGAAGTTAGTCCCAAATGTGAAGTTGATGCAAAATTCCTTCTCAATCTCAGCCATTTGGTCAATGCTTGTTGTAAGGTCAATGCCATGGACATAGTCACTCCCGAATGCAAAGTCACTCAAAAAAACATAGTCAATTCCCAAAATTTAGTCAATCTTGAAAAAAGGGTTAATTTCAAAGAAGAAGTTAGTCCCAAATGTGAGGTTAATCCAAAATTCCTTTTCAATCTCAGCCATTTGGTCAATGCTCCTTGTAAGGTCAATGCCATGGATATAGTCACTCGCGAATGCAAAGTCACTCAAAAACACATAGTCAATCACAAAAATTTAGGCAATCTTGAAAATAGGGTTGATTTCAAAGAAGAAGTTAGTCCCGAATTTGAGGTTGATCCAACATTCCTTTTCAATCTCAGCCATTTGGTCAATGCTTGTTGTTAGGTCAATGCCATGGACATAGTCACTCCCGAATGCAAAGTCACTCAAAAACACATAGTCAATCCCAAAAATTTAGTCAATCTTGAAAAAAGGGTTGATTTCAAGGAAGAAGTTAGTCCCAAATGTGAGGTTAATCCAAAATTCCTTTTCAATCTCAGCCATTTGGACAATGCTCATTGTAAGGTCAATGCCATGGACATAGTCACTCCCGAATGCAAAGTCACTCAAAAACACATAGTCAATCCAAAAAATTTAGTCAATCTTGAAAAAAGGGTTGATTTCAAAGAAGAAGTTAGTCCCAAATGTGAGGTTGATCCAAAACTCCTTTTCAACCTCAGCCATTTGGTCAATGCTTGTTGTAAGGTCAATGCCATGGACATAGTCACTCCCGAATACAAAGTCACTCAAAAACACATAGTCAATATCAAAAATTTAGTCAATCTTGAAAAAAGGGTTGATTTCAAAGAAGAAGTTAGTCCCAAATGTGAGGTTGATCCAAAATTCCTTTTCAATCTCAGCCATTTGGTCAATACTCCTTGTAAGGTCAATGCCATGGACATAGTCACTCGCGAATGCAACGTCACTCAAAAACACATAGTCAATTCCAAAAATTTAGTCAATCTTGAAAAAAGGGTTGATTTCAAAGAAGAAGTTAGTCCCGAATGTGAGGTTGATCCAACATTCCTTTTCAATCTCAGCCATTTGGTCAATGCTTGTTGTAAGGTAAGTGCCATGGACATAGTCACTCCCAAATGCAAAGTCACTCAAAAACACATAGTCAATCCCAAAAATTTAGTCAATCTTGAAAAAAAGGATGATTTCAAGGAAGAAGTCAGTCCAAAATGAAAAGTTGATGAAAAATTCATTTTCAATCTCAGCCATTTGGTCAATGCTCGTTCTAAGGTCAATGGCATGTACATAGTCACTCCCGAATGCAAAGTCACTCAAAAAAACATAGTCAATTCCAAAAATTTAGTCAATCTTGAAAAAAGGGTTGATTTCAAAGAAGAAGTTAGTCCCAAATGTGAGGTTAATCCAAAATTCCTTTTCAATCTCAGCCATTTGGACAATGCTTGTTGTAAGGTCAATGCCATGGACATAGTCACTCCCGAATGCAAAGTCACTCAAAAACACATAGTCAATCAAAAAAATTTAGTCAATCTTGAAAATAGGATTGATTTCAAAGAAGAAGTTAGTCCCAAATGTGAAGTTGATGCAAAATTCCTTCTCAATCTCAGCCATTTGGTCAATGCTTGTTGTAAGGTCAATGCCATGGACATAGTCACTCCCGAATGCAAAGTCACTCAAAAAAACGTAGTCAATTCCCAAAATTTAGTTAATCTTGAAAAAAGGGTTGATTTCAAGGAAGAAGTTAGTCCCGAATGTGAGGTTAATCCAAAATTCCTTTTCAATCTCAGCCATTTGGACAATGCTCGTTGTAAGGTCAATGCCATGGACATAGTCACTCCCGAATGCAAAGTCACTCAAAAACACATACTCAATCCAAAAAATTTAGTCAATCTTGAAAAAAGGGTTGATTTCTAAGAAGAAGTTAGTCCCAAATGTGAGGTTGATCCAAAACTCCTTTTCAATCTCAGCCATTTGGTCAATGCTTGTTGTAAGGTCAATGCCATGGACATAGTCACTCCCGAATACAAAGTCACTCAAAAACACATAGTCAATTCCAAAAATTTAGTCAATCTTGAAAAAAGGGTCGATTTCAAAGAAGAAGTTAGTCCCAAATGTGAGGTTGATCCAAAATTCCTTTTCAATCTCAGCCATTTGGTCAATGCTTGTTGTACGGTCAATGCCATGGACAGAGTCACTCCGGAATGCAAAGTCACTCAAAAACACATAGTCAATTCCAAAAATTTAGTCAATCTTGAAAAAAGGGTTGATTTCAAGGAAGAAGTTAGTCCCAAATGTGAGGTTAATCCAAAATTCCTTTTCAATCTCAGCCATTTGGACAATGCTCGTTGTAAGGTCAATGCCATGGACATAGTCACTCCCGAATGCAAAGTCACTCAAAAACACATAGTCAATCCAAAAAATTTAGTCAATCTTGAAAAAAGGGTTGATTTCTAAGAAGAAGTTAGTCCCAAATGTGAGGTTGATCCAAAACTCCTTTTCAATCTCAGCCATTTGGTCAATGCTTGTTGTAAGGTCAATGCCATGGACATAGTCACTCCCGAATACAAAGTCACTCAAAAACACATAGTCAATTCCAAAAATTTAGTCAATCTTGAAAAAAGGGTCGATTTCAAAGAAGAAGTTAGTCCCAAATGTGAGGTTGATCCAAAATTCCTTTTCAATCTCAGCCATTTGGTCAATGCTCGTTGTACGGTCAATGCCATGGACATAGTCACTGCGGAATGCAAAGTCACTCAAAAACACATAGTCAATTCCAAAAATTTAGTCAATCTTGAAAAAAGGGTTGATTTCAAGGAAGAAGTTAGTCCCAAATGTGAGGTTAATCCCAAATTCCTTTTCAATCTCAGCCATTTGGACAATGCTCGTTGTAAGGTCAATGCCATGGACATAGTCACTCCCGAATGCAAAGTCACTCAAAAACACATAGTCAATCCCAAAAGTTTAGTCAATCTTGAAAAAAGGGATGATTTCAAGGAAGAAGTCAGTCCCAAATGTGAAGTTGATGAAAAATTCCTCTTCAATCTCAGCCATTTGGTCAATACTCATTTTGTAAGGTCAATGCCATGGACATAGTCACTCCCGAATGCAAAGTCACTCAAAAACACATAGTCAATCCGAAAAATTTAGTCAATCTTGAAAGAAGGGATGATTTCAAGGAAGAAGTCAGTCCCAAATGTGAAGTTGATGAAAAATTCATTTTCATTCTCAGCCATTTGGCCAATGTTCGTTGTAAGGTCAATGGCATGAACATAGTCACTCCCGAATACAAAGTCACTCAAAAACACAGAGTCAATTCCAAAAATTTAGTCAATCTTGAAATAGGATTGATTTCAAAGAAGAAGTTAGTCCCAAATGTGAGGTTGATCCAATATTCCTTTTCAATCTCAGCCATTTGGTCAATGCTCGTTGTAAGGTCAATGCCATGGACATAGTCACTCCCGAATACAAAGTCACTCAAAAACACATAGTCAATTCCAAAAATTTAGTCAATCTTGAAAAAAGGGTTGATTTCAAGGAAGAAGTTAGTCCCAAATGTGAGGTTAATCCAAAATTCCTTTTCAATCTCAGCCATTTGGACAATGCTCATTGTGAGGTCAATGCCATGGATATAGTCACTCCGGAATGCAAAGTCACTCAAAAACACATAGTCAATCCAAAAAATTTAGTCAATCTTAAAAAAAGGGTTGATTTCAAAGAAGAAGTTAGTCCCAAATGTGAGGTTGATCCAAAACTCCTTTTCAACCTCAGCCATTTGGTCAATGCTTGTTGTAAGGTCAATGCCATGGACATAGTCACTCCCGAATACAAAGTCACTCAAAAACACATAGTCAATTCCAAAAATTTAGTCAATCTTGAAAAAAGGGTTGATTTCAAAGAAGAAGTTAGTCCCAAATGTGAGGTTGATCCAAAATTCCTTTTCAATCTCAGCCATTTGGTCAATACTCCTTGTAAGGTCAATGCCATGGACATAGTCACTCGCGAATGCAACGTCACTCAAAAACACATAGTCAATTCCAAAAATTTAGTCAATCTTGAAAAAAGGGTTGATTTCAAAGAAGAAGTTAGTCCCGAATGTGAGGTTAATCCAACATTCCTTTTCAATCTCAGCCATTTGGTCAATGCTTGTTGTAAGGTAAATGCCATGGACATAGTCACTCCCAAATGCAAAGTCACTCAAAAACACATAGTCAATCCCAAAAGTTTAGTCAATCTTGAAAAAAAGGATGATTTCAAGGAAGAGTCAGTCCCAAATGAAAAATTGATGAAAAATTCATTTTCAATCTCAGCCATTTGGTCAATGCTCGTTCTAAGGTCAATGGCATGTACATAGTCACTCCAGAATGCAAAGTCACTCAAAAACACATAGTCAATTCTAAAAATTTAGTCAATCTTGAAAAAAGGGTTGATTTCAAAGAAGAAGTTAGTCCCAAATGTGAGGTTAATCCAAAATTCCTTTTCAATCTCAGCCATTTGGACAATGCTCGTTGTAAGGTCAATGCCATGGACATAGTCACTCCCGAATGCAAAGTCACTCAAAAACACATAGTCAATCAAAAAAATTTAGTCAATCTTGAAAATAGGATTGATTTCAAAGAAGAAGTTAGTCCCAAATGTGAAGTTGATGAAAAATTCCTTCTCAATCTCAGCCATTTGGTCAATGCTTGTTGTAAGGTCAATGCCATGGACATAGTCACTCCCGAATGCAAAGTCACTCAAAAAAACATAGTCAATTCCCAAAATTTAGTCAATCTTGAAAAAAGGGTTAATTTCAAAGAAGAAGTTAGTCCCAAATGTGAGGTTAATCCAAAATTCCTTTTCAATCTCAGCCATTTGGTCAATGCTCCTTGTAAGGTCAATGCCATGGATATAGTCACTCCAGAATGCAAAGTCACTCAAAAACACATAGTCAATCACAAAAATTTAGTCAATCTTGAAAATAGTGTTGATTTCAAAGAAGAAGTTAGTCCCGAATGTGAGGTTGATCCAACATTCCTTTTCAATCTCAGCCATTTGGTCAATGCTTGTTGTTAGGTCAATGCCATGGACATAGTCACTCCCGAATGCAAAGTCACTCAAAAACACATAGTCAATCCCAAAAATTTAGTCAATCTTGAAAAAAGGGTTGATTTCAAGGAAGAAGTTAGTCCCAAATGTGAGGTTAATCCAAAATTCCTTTTCAATCTCAGCCATTTGGACAATGCTTGTTGTACGGTCAATGCCATGGACAGAGTCACTCCGGAATGCAAAGTCACTCAAAAACACATAGTCAATTCCAAAAATTTAGTCAATCTTGAAAAAAGGGTTGATTTCAAGGAAGAAGTTAGTCCCAAATGTGAGGTTAATCCAAAATTCCTTTTCAATCTCAGCCATTTGGTCAATACTCCTTGTAAGGTCAATGCCATGGACATAGTCACTCGCGAATGCAACGTCACTCAAAAACACATAGTCAATTCCAAAAATTTAGTCAATCTTGAAAAAAGGGTTGATTTCAAAGAAGAAGTTAGTCCCGAATGTGAGGTTAATCCAACATTCCTTTTCAATCTCAGCCATTTGGTCAATGCTTGTTGTAAGGTAAATGCCATGGACATAGTCACTCCCAAATGCAAAGTCACTCAAAAACACATAGTCTATCCCAAAAGTTTAGTCAATCTTGAAAAAAAGGATGATTTCAAGGAAGAGTCAGTCCCAAATGAAAAATTGATGAAAAATTCATTTTCAATCTCAGCCATTTGGTCAATGCTCGTTCTAAGGTCAATGGCATGTACATAGTCACTCCAGAATGCAAAGTCACTCAAAAACACATAGTCAATTCTAAAAATTTAGTCAATCTTGAAAAAAGGGTTGATTTCAAAGAAGAAGTTAGTCCCAAATGTGAGGTTAATCCAAAATTCCTTTTCAATCTCAGCCATTTGGACAATGCTCGTTGTAAGGTCAATGCCATGGACATAGTCACTCCCGAATGCAAAGTCACTCAAAAACACATAGTCAATCAAAAAAATTTAGTCAATCTTGAAAATAGGATTGATTTCAAAGAAGAAGTTAGTCCCAAATGTGAAGTTGATGAAAAATTCCTTCTCAATCTCAGCCATTTGGTCAATGCTTGTTGTAAGGTCAATGCCATGGACATAGTCACTCCCGAATGCAAAGTCACTCAAAAAAACATAGTCAATTCCAAAAATTAAGTCAATCTTGAAAAAAGGGTTAATTTCAAAGAAGAAGTTAGTCCAAAATGTGAGGTTAATCCAAAATTCCTTTTCAATCTCAGCCATTTGGACAATGCTCGTTGTAAGGTCAATGCCATGGACATAGTCACTCCCGAATGCAAAGTCACTCAAAAACACATAATCAATCAAAAAAATTTAGTCGATCTTGAAAATAGGGTTGATTTCAAAGAAGAAGTTAGTCCCAAATGTGAAGTTGATGCAAAATTCCTTCTCAATCTCAGCCATTTGGTCAATGCTTGTTGTAAGGTCAATGCCATGGACATAGTCACTCCCGAATGCAAAGTCACTCAAAAAAACATAGTCAATTCCCAAAATTTAGTCAATCTTGAAAAAAGGGTTAATTTCAAAGAAGAAGTTAGTCCCAAATGTGAGGTTAATCCAAAATTCCTTTTCAATCTCAGCCATTTGGTCAATGCTCCTTGTAAGGTCAATGCCATGGATATAGTCACTCGCGAATGCAAAGTCACTCAAAAACACATAGTCAATCACAAAAATTTAGGCAATCTTGAAAATAGGGTTGATTTCAAAGAAGAAGTTAGTCCCGAATTTGAGGTTGATCCAACATTCCTTTTCAATCTCAGCCATTTGGTCAATGCTTGTTGTTAGGTCAATGCCATGGACATAGTCACTCCCGAATGCAAAGTCACTCAAAAACACATAGTCAATCCCAAAAATTTAGTCAATCTTGAAAAAAGGGTTGATTTCAAGGAAGAAGTTAGTCCCAAATGTGAGGTTAATCCAAAATTCCTTTTCAATCTCAGCCATTTGGACAATGCTCATTGTAAGGTCAATGCCATGGACATAGTCACTCCCGAATGCAAAGTCACTCAAAAACACATAGTCAATCCAAAAAATTTAGTCAATCTTGAAAAAAGGGTTGATTTCAAAGAAGAAGTTAGTCCCAAATGTGAGGTTGATCCAAAACTCCTTTTCAACCTCAGCCATTTGGTCAATGCTTGTTGTAAGGTCAATGCCATGGACATAGTCACTCCCGAATACAAAGTCACTCAAAAACACATAGTCAATATCAAAAATTTAGTCAATCTTGAAAAAAGGGTTGATTTCAAAGAAGAAGTTAGTCCCAAATGTGAGGTTGATCCAAAATTCCTTTTCAATCTCAGCCATTTGGTCAATACTCCTTGTAAGGTCAATGCCATGGACATAGTCACTCGCGAATGCAACGTCACTCAAAAACACATAGTCAATTCCAAAAATTTAGTCAATCTTGAAAAAAGGGTTGATTTCAAAGAAGAAGTTAGTCCCGAATGTGAGGTTGATCCAACATTCCTTTTCAATCTCAGCCATTTGGTCAATGCTTGTTGTAAGGTAAGTGCCATGGACATAGTCACTCCCAAATGCAAAGTCACTCAAAAACACATAGTCAATCCCAAAAATTTAGTCAATCTTGAAAAAAAGGATGATTTCAAGGAAGAAGTCAGTCCAAAATGAAAAGTTGATGAAAAATTCATTTTCAATCTCAGCCATTTGGTCAATGCTCGTTCTAAGGTCAATGGCATGTACATAGTCACTCCCGAATGCAAAGTCACTCAAAAAAACATAGTCAATTCCAAAAATTTAGTCAATCTTGAAAAAAGGGTTGATTTCAAAGAAGAAGTTAGTCCCAAATGTGAGGTTAATCCAAAATTCCTTTTCAATCTCAGCCATTTGGACAATGCTTGTTGTAAGGTCAATGCCATGGACATAGTCACTCCCGAATGCAAAGTCACTCAAAAACACATAGTCAATCAAAAAAATTTAGTCAATCTTGAAAATAGGATTGATTTCAAAGAAGAAGTTAGTCCCAAATGTGAAGTTGATGAAAAATTCCTTCTCAATCTCAGCCATTTGGTCAATGCTTGTTGTAAGGTCAATGCCATGGACATAGTCACTCCCGAATGCAAAGTCACTCAAAAAAACATAGTCAATTCCAAAAATTTAGTCAATCTTGAAAAAAGGGTTAATTTCAAAGAAGAAGTTAGTCCAAAATGTGAGGTTAATCCAAAATTCCTTTTCAATCTCAGCCATTTGGACAATGCTCGTTGTAAGGTCAATGCCATTGACATAGTCACTCCCGAATGCAAAGTCACTCAAAAACACATAATCAATCAAAAAAATTTAGTCAATCTTGAAAATAGGGTTGATTTCAAAGAAGAAGTTAGTCCCAAATGTGAAGTTGATGCAAAATTCCTTCTCAATCTCAGCCATTTGGTCAATGCTTGTTGTAAGGTCAATGCCATGGACATAGTCACTCCCGAATGCAAAGTCACTCAAAAAAACGTAGTCAATTCCCAAAATTTAGTTAATCTTGAAAAAAGGGTTAATTTCAAAGAAGAAGTTAGTCCCAAATGTGAGGTTAATCCAAAATTCCTTTTCAATCTCAGCCATTTGGTCAATGCTCATTGTAAGGTCAATGCCATGGACATAGTCACTCCCGAATGCAAAGTCACTCAAAAACACATAGTCAATCCCAAAAGTTTAGTCAATCTTGAAAAAAGGGACGATTTCAAGGAAGAAGTCAGTCCCAAATGTGAAGTTGATGAAAAATTCCTCTTCAATCTCAGCCATTTGGTCAATACTCATTTTGTAAGGTCAATGCCATGGACATAGTCACTCCCGAATGCAAAGTCACTCAAAAACACATAGTCAATCCCAAAAATTTAGTCAATCTTGAAAAAAGGGTTAATTTCAAAGAAGAAGTTAGTCCCAAATGTGAGGTTGATCCAATATTCCTTTTCAATCGCAGCCATTTGGTCAATGCTCGTTGTAAGGTCAATGCCATGGACATAGTCATTCCCGAATGCAAAGTCACTCAAAAACACATAGTCAATTCCAAAAATTTAGTCAATCTTGAAAAAAGGGTTGATTTCAAGGAAGAAGTTAGTCCCAAATGTGAGGTTAATCCAAAATTCCTTTTCAATCTCAGCCATTTGGACAATGCTCGTTGTAAGGTCAATGCCATGGACATAGTCACTCCCGAATGCAAAGTCACTCGAAAAACACATAGTCAATCCAAAAAATTTAGTCAATCTTGAAAAAAGGGTTGATTTCTAAGAAGAAGTTAGTCCCAAATGTGAGGTTGATCCAAAACTCCTTTTCAATCTCAGCCATTTGGTCAATGCTCGTTGTAAGGTCAATGCCATGGACATAGTCACTCCCGAATGCAAAGTCACTCAAAAACACATAATCAATCAAAAAAATTTAGTCAATCTTGAAAATAGGGTTGATTTCAAAGAAGAAGTTAGTCCCAAATGTGAAGTTGATGCAAAATTCCTTCTCAATCTCAGCCATTTGGTCAATGCTTGTTGTAAGGTCAATGCCATGGACATAGTCACTCCCGAATGCAAAGTCACTCAAAAAAACGTAGTCAATTCCCAAAATTTAGTTAATCTTGAAAAAAGGGTTAATTTCAAAGAAGAAGTTAGTCCCAAATGTGAGGTTAATCCAAAATTCCTTTTCAATCTCAGCCATTTGGTCAATGCTTGTTGTTAGGTCAATGCCATTGACATAGTCACTCCCGAATACAAAGTCACTCAAAAACACATAGTCAATTCCAAAAATTTAGTCAATCTTGGAAAAAGGGTTGATTTCAAAGAAGAAGTTAGTCCCGAATGTGAGGTTGATCCAACATTCCTTTTCAATCTCAGCCATTTGGTCAATGCTCGTTGTACGGTCAATGCCATGGACAGAGTCACTCCGGAATGCAAAGTCACTAAAAAAAACATAGTCAATTCCAAAAATTTAGTCAATCTTGAAAAAAGGGTTGATTTCAAAGAAGAAGTTAGTCCCAAATGTGAGGTTAATCCAAAATTCCTTTTCAATCTCAGCCATTTGGCCAATGCTCATTGTAAAGTCATTGCCATGGACATAGTCACTCCCGAATGCAAAGTCACTCAAAAACACATAGTCAATTCCAAAAATTTAGTCAATCTTGAAAAAAGGGTTGATTTCAAAGAAGAAGTTAGTCCCAAATGTGAGGTTGATCCAAAATTCCTTTTCAATCTCAGCCATTTGGCCAATGCTCGTTGTAAGGTCAATGGCATGGACATAGTCACTCCCGAATACAAAGTCACTCAAAAAAACATAGTCAATTCCAAAAATTTAGTCAATCTTGAAAAAAGGGTTGATTTCAAAGAAGAAGTTAGTCCCAAATGTGAGGTTGATCCAAAATTCCTTTTCAATCTCAGCCATTTGGTCAATGCTCGTTGTAAGGTCAATGCCACGGACATAGTCACTCCCGAATGCAAAGTCACTCAAAAACACATAATCAATTCCAAAAATTTACTCAATATTGAAACAGGGTTGATTTCAAAGAAGAAGTTAGTCCCAAATGTAAGGTTGATCCAAAATTTCTTTTCAATCTCAGCCATTTGGTCAATACTCCTTGTAAGGACAATGCCATGGACATAGTCACTCCCGAATGCAAAGTCACTCAAAAACACATAGTCAATCCCAAAAATTTAGTCAATCTTGAAAAAAGGGTTAATTTCAAAGAAGAAGTTAGTCCCAAATGTGAGGTTGATCCAATATTCCTTTTCAATCGCAGCCATTTGGTCAATGCTCGTTGTAAGGTCAATGCCATGGACATAGTCACTCGCGAATGCAACGTCACTCAAAAACACATAGTCAATTCCAAAAATTTAGTCAATCTTGAAAAAAGGGTTGATTTCAAAGAAGAAGTTAGTCCCGAATGTGAGGTTGATCCAAAAGTCTCTCCCGAATACAAAGTCACTCAAAAAAACATAGTCAATTCCAAAAATTTAGTCAATCTTGAAAAAAGGGTTGATTTCAAAGAAGAAGTTAGTCCCAAATGTGAGGTTGATCCAAAATTCCTTTTCAATCTCAGCCATTTGGTCAATGCTCGTTGTAAGGTCAATGCCACCGACATAGTCACTCCCGAATGCAAAGTCACTCAAAAACACATAATCAATTCCAAAAATTTACTCAATATTGAAATAGGGTTGATTTCAAAGAAGAAGTTAGTCCCAAATGTAAGGTTGATCCAAAATTTCTTTTCAATCTCAGCCATTTGGTCAATACTCCTTGTAAGGACAATGCCATGGACATAGTCACTCCCGAATGCAAAGTCACTCAAAAACACATAGTCAATCCCAAAAATTTAGTCAATCTTGAAAAAAGGGTTAATTTCAAAGAAGAAGTTAGTCCCAAATGTGAGGTTGATCCAATATTCCTTTTCAATCGCAGCCATTTGGTCAATGCTCGTTGTAAGGTCAATGCCATGGACATAGTCACTCGCGAATGTAACGTCACTCAAAAACACATAGTCAATTCCAAAATTTAGTCAATCTTGAAAAAAGGGTTGATTTCAAAGAAGAAGTTAGTCCCGAATGTGAGGTTGATCCAACATTCCTTTTCAATCTCGGCCATTTGGTCAATGCTCGTTGTACGGTCAATGCCATGGACAGAGTCACTCCGGAATGCAAAGTCACTAAAAAAAACATAGTCAATTCCAAAAATTTAGTCAATCTTGAAAAAAGGGTTGATTTCAAAGAAGAAGTTAGTCCCAAATGTGAGGTTAATCTAAAATTCCTTTTCAATCTCAGCCATTTGGCCAATGCTCATTGTAAAGTCATTGCCATGGACATAGTCACTCCCGAATGCAAAGTCACTCAAAAACACATAATCAATTCCAAAAATTTAGTCAATCTTGAAAAAAGGGTTAATTTTAAAGAAGAAGTTAGTTCCAAATGTGAGGTTGATCCAAAATTTCTTTTCAATCGCAGCCATTTGGTCAATACTCATTTTGTAAGGTCAATGCCATGGACATAGTCATTCCCGAATGCAAAGTCACTCAAAAACACATAGTCAATCCCAAAAATTTAGTCAATCTTGAATATAGGGTTGATTTCAAAGAAGAGGTTAGTCCCGAATGTGAGGTTGATCCAACATTCCTTTTCAATCTCAGCCATTTGGTCAATGCTCTTTATAAGGTCAATGCCATGGACATAGTCACTCCCGAATGCAAAGTCACTCAAAAACACATAGTCGATTCCAAAAATTGAATCAATTCTGAAAATATGGTCCATTTCAAAGAAGTAGTAAGTCCCAAATGTGAAATTAATCTAGAATTCCTTTTCAAACTCAGTCGGTTGGTCAATATGACCGAGTGTCACATTTCGGTGACCTCGCCCCCCTATGAATTCAAGTCCTGAAAACCTATTAATATCCGCTAAATCTCTAAGCCCTTTTACATGCTAGTACAGAAGACCTATTGCTAAATTACCATGGAGAGACATTGTCAAAAAAATGCACTATATGTGTTATACTAGTAGCATGAATTTTGTCATGTACTAAAAAAGTGTCAAATTTCGGTGACCTCGCCCCCCTATGAATTCAAGTTCTGAAAACCTATTAATATCCGCTTAATCTCTAAGCCCTTTTACATGCTAGTACAGAAGACCTATTGCTAAATTACCATGGAGAGACATTGTCAAAAAAATGCACTATATGTGTTATACTATTAGCATGAATTTTGTCATGTACTAAAAAAGTGTCAAATTTCGGTGACCTCGCACCCCTTTGAATTCAAGTTCTGAAAACCTATTAATATCCGCTTAATCTCTAAGCCCTTTTACATGCTAGTACAGAAGACCTATTGCTAAATTACCATGGAGAAACATTGTCCAAAAAACAATCCCCGCCCCCGTTTTAAGGACGATTGAACATTTTTTTTGCCATTTTTGAACTGTTTTCTCGCCAAATTGGCAGTTTTTAAGGAAATCTCACTTTTTTGCGATTCTGAAATTTTTTCTCGCCAAATTGCCATATTACAGGAAAACTTCACTTTTTTTTGGCGATTTGGAATTTTCTTCTCGCCAAATTGCCAGTTTTCAAGAAGATTTCACTTTATTTCGATTTTGAACTTTTTTCTCGCCAAATTGGCGGTTTTTAGGGAAATTTCACTTTTTTGGGATTTTGAATTTTTTTACAGCCCCCCCCCCCCCCCGAGTGAAGGGGTCGAAAAAAATGTTGGTCCCCCCCCGCCACTCATTACACCCACTAGCCTACCACCCCACCCAGGGGACACACACCCCACCCAGAGGCTTTTAGATCACTCTTTAGATCACTCTCTAATTGTAGAATGCTAATACCATGGTAGACACTGCCACCATCTAGTGATTATTGTAGAATGCTAATACCATGGTAGACACTGCCACCATCTAGTGAGAAGGACTCTCGAGCCTCCCGCCCACAGACACCCCCGAAACACATACCACATACCAAAATACTTTTTAAAGTATAAAATCCCTAAAAAATAGAGTTCTCAACGCATCTTCACAAAAATGGCGCCAAATTGAAGGGAATTTTCACAGCTTTTAGGATATTTATAGTCAACGCAGAACCTCAAGGCATTATGTACCAATTGGTGCCACACACAAAAGAATATCCAATATTCCTATTTCCTAGGGTACCTGCATCGCTCAGAGCCGCAAAAAGTGCCAATGCCATGGACATAGTCACTCCCGAATGCAAAGTCACTCAAAAACACATAGTCAATCCCAAAAATTTAGTCAATCTTGAAAAAAGGGTTAATTTCAAAGAAGAAGTTAGTCCCAAATGTGAGGTTGATCCAATATTCCTTTTCAATCGCAGCCATTTGGTCAATGCTCTTTGTAAGGTCAATGCCATGGACATAGTCATTCCCGAATGCAAAGTCACTCAAAAACACATAGTCAATTCCAAAAATTTAGTCAATCTTGAATATAGGGTTGATTTCAAAGAAGAGGTTAGTCCCGAATGTGAGGTTGATCCAACATTCCTTTTCAATCTCAGCAATTTGGTCAATGCTCTTTATAAGGTCAATGCCATGGACATAGTCACTCCCGAATGCAAAGTCACTCAAAAACACATAGTCGATTCCAAAAATTGAATCAATTCTGAAAATATGGTCCATTTCAAAGAAGTAGTAAGTCCCAAATGTGAAATTAATCTAGAATTCCTTTTCAAACTCAGTCGGTTGGTCAATATGACCGAGTGTCACATTTCGGTGACCTCGCCCCCCTATGAATTCAAGTCCTGAAAACCTATTAATATCCGCTAAATCTCTAAGCCCTTTTACATGCTAGTACAGAAGACCTATTGCTAAATTACCATGGAGAGACATTGTCAAAAAAATGCACTATATGTGTTATACTAGTAGCATGAATTTTGTCATGTACTAAAAAAGTGTCAAATTTCGGTGACCTCGCCCCCCTATGAATTCAAGTTCTGAAAACCTATTAATATCCGCTTAATCTCTAAGCCCTTTTACATGCTAGTACAGAAGACCTATTGCTAAATTACCATGGAGAGACATTGTCAAAAAAATGCACTATATGTGTTATACTATTAGCATGAATTTTGTCATGTACTAAAAAAGTGTCAAATTTCGGTGACCTCGCACCCCTTTGAATTCAAGTTCTGAAAACCTATTAATATCCGCTTAATCTCTAAGCCCTTTTACATGCTAGTACAGAAGACCTATTGCTAAATTACCATGGAGAAACATTGTCCAAAAAACAATCCCCGCCCCCGTTTTAAGGACGATTGAACATTTTTTTTGCCATTTTTGAACTGTTTTCTCGCCAAATTGGCAGTTTTTAAGGAAATCTCACTTTTTTGCGATTCTGAAATTTTTTCTCGCCAAATTGCCATATTACAGGAAAACTTCACTTTTTTTTGGCGATTTGGAATTTTCTTCTCGCCAAATTGCCAGTTTTCAAGAAGATTTCACTTTATTTCGATTTTGAACTTTTTTCTCGCCAAATTGGCGGTTTTTAGGGAAATTTCACTTTTTTGGGATTTTGACATTTTTGACAGCCCCCCCCCCCCCGAGTCAAGGGGTCGAAAAAAATGTTGGTCCCCCCCCGCCACTCATTACACCCACTAGCCTACCACCCCACCCAGGGGACACACACCCCACCCAGAGGCTTTTAGATCACTCTTTAGATCACTCTCTAATTGTAGAATGCTAATACCATGGTAGACACTGCCACCATCTAGTGATTATTGTAGAATGCTAATACCATGGTAGACACTGCCACCATCTAGTGAGAAGGACTCTCGAGCCTCCCGCCCACAGACACCCCCGAAACACATACCACATACCAAAATACTTTTTAAAGTATAAAATCCCTAAAAAATAGAGTTCTCAACGCATCTTCACAAAAATGGCGCCAAATTGAAGGGAATTTTCACAGCTTTTAGGATATTTATAGTCAACGCAGAACCTCAAGGCATTATGTACCAATTGGTGCCACACACAAAAGAATATCCAATATTCCTATTTCCTAGGGTACCTGCATCGCTCAGAGCCGCAAAAAGTGCCAATGCCATGGACATAGTCACTCCCGAATGCAAAGTCACTCAAAAACACATAGTCAATCCCAAAAATTTAGTCAATCTTGAAAAAAGGGTTAATTTCAAAGAAGAAGTTAGTCCCAAATGTGAGGTTGATCCAATATTCCTTTTCAATCGCAGCCATTTGGTCAATGCTCTTTGTAAGGTCAATGCCATGGACATAGTCATTCCCGAATGCAAAGTCACTCAAAAACACATAGTCAATTCCAAAAATTTAGTCAATCTTGAATATAGGGTTGATTTCAAAGAAGAGGTTAGTCCCGAATGTGAGGTTGATCCAACATTCCTTTTCAATCTCAGCAATTTGGTCAATGCTCTTTATAAGGTCAATGCCATGGACATAGTCACTCCCGAATGCAAAGTCACTCAAAAACACATAGTCGATTCCAAAAATTGAATCAATTCTGAAAATATGGTCCATTTCAAAGAAGTAGTAAGTCCCAAATGTGAAATTAATCTAGAATTCCTTTTCAAACTCAGTCGGTTGGTCAATATGACCGAGTGTCACATTTCGGTGACCTCGCCCCCCTATGAATTCAAGTCCTGAAAACCTATTAATATCCGCTAAATCTCTAAGCCCTTTTACATGCTAGTACAGAAGACCTATTGCTAAATTACCATGGAGAGACATTGTCAAAAAAATGCACTATATGTGTTATACTAGTAGCATGAATTTTGTCATGTACTAAAAAAGTGTCAAATTTCGGTGACCTCGCCCCCCTATGAATTCAAGTTCTGAAAACCTATTAATATCCGCTTAATCTCTAAGCCCTTTTACATGCTAGTACAGAAGACCTATTGCTAAATTACCATGGAGAGACATTGTCAAAAAAATGCACTATATGTGTTATACTATTAGCATGAATTTTGTCATGTACTAAAAAAGTGTCAAATTTCGGTGACCTCGCACCCCTTTGAATTCAAGTTCTGAAAACCTATTAATATCCGCTTAATCTCTAAGCCCTTTTACATGCTAGTACAGAAGACCTATTGCTAAATTACCATGGAGAAACATTGTCCAAAAAACAATCCCCGCCCCCGTTTTAAGGACGATTGAACATTTTTTTTGCCATTTTTGAACTGTTTTCTCGCCAAATTGGCAGTTTTTAAGGAAATCTCACTTTTTTGCGATTCTGAAATTTTTTCTCGCCAAATTGCCATATTACAGGAAAACTTCACTTTTTTTTGGCGATTTGGAATTTTCTTCTCGCCAAATTGCCAGTTTTCAAGAAGATTTCACTTTATTTCGATTTTGAACTTTTTTCTCGCCAAATTGGCGGTTTTTAGGGAAATTTCACTTTTTTGGGATTTTGACATTTTTGACAGCCCCCCCCCCCCCCCGAGTCAAGGGGTCGAAAAAAATGTTGGTCCCCCCCCGCCACTCATTACACCCACTAGCCTACCACCCCACCCAGGGGACACACACCCCACCCAGAGGCTTTTAGATCACTCTTTAGATCACTCTCTAATTGTAGAATGCTAATACCATGGTAGACACTGCCACCATCTAGTGATTATTGTAGAATGCTAATACCATGGTAGACACTGCCACCATCTAGTGAGAAGGACTCTCGAGCCTCCCGCCCACAGACACCCCCGAAACACATACCACATACCAAAATACTTTTTAAAGTATAAAATCCCTAAAAAATAGAGTTCTCAACGCATCTTCACAAAAATGGCGCCAAATTGAAGGGAATTTTCACAGCTTTTAGGATATTTATAGTCAACGCAGAACCTCAAGGCATTATGTACCAATTGGTGCCACACACAAAAGAATATCCAATATTCCTATTTCCTAGGGTACCTGCATCGCTCAGAGCCGCAAAAAGTGCCAATGCCATGGACATAGTCACTCCCGAATGCAAAGTCACTCAAAAACACATAGTCAATCCCAAAAATTTAGTCAATCTTGAAAAAAGGGTTAATTTCAAAGAAGAAGTTAGTCCCAAATGTGAGGTTGATCCAATATTCCTTTTCAATCGCAGCCATTTGGTCAATGCTCTTTGTAAGGTCAATGCCATGGACATAGTCATTCCCGAATGCAAAGTCACTCAAAAACACATAGTCAATTCCAAAAATTTAGTCAATCTTGAATATAGGGTTGATTTCAAAGAAGAGGTTAGTCCCGAATGTGAGGTTGATCCAACATTCCTTTTCAATCTCAGCAATTTGGTCAATGCTCTTTATAAGGTCAATGCCATGGACATAGTCACTCCCGAATGCAAAGTCACTCAAAAACACATAGTCGATTCCAAAAATTGAATCAATTCTGAAAATATGGTCCATTTCAAAGAAGTAGTAAGTCCCAAATGTGAAATTAATCTAGAATTCCTTTTCAAACTCAGTCGGTTGGTCAATATGACCGAGTGTCACATTTCGGTGACCTCGCCCCCCTATGAATTCAAGTCCTGAAAACCTATTAATATCCGCTAAATCTCTAAGCCCTTTTACATGCTAGTACAGAAGACCTATTGCTAAATTACCATGGAGAGACATTGTCAAAAAAATGCACTATATGTGTTATACTAGTAGCATGAATTTTGTCATGTACTAAAAAAGTGTCAAATTTCGGTGACCTCGCCCCCCTATGAATTCAAGTTCTGAAAACCTATTAATATCCGCTTAATCTCTAAGCCCTTTTACATGCTAGTACAGAAGACCTATTGCTAAATTACCATGGAGAGACATTGTCAAAAAAATGCACTATATGTGTTATACTATTAGCATGAATTTTGTCATGTACTAAAAAAGTGTCAAATTTCGGTGACCTCGCACCCCTTTGAATTCAAGTTCTGAAAACCTATTAATATCCGCTTAATCTCTAAGCCCTTTTACATGCTAGTACAGAAGACCTATTGCTAAATTACCATGGAGAAACATTGTCCAAAAAACAATCCCCGCCCCCGTTTTAAGGACGATTGAACATTTTTTTTGCCATTTTTGAACTGTTTTCTCGCCAAATTGGCAGTTTTTAAGGAAATCTCACTTTTTTGCGATTCTGAAATTTCCTATGTATCCATATGTAACCTGAGGGCGTGCCCCCCCCGCCCCCACGGGAAATAGACAGGCCCGCTACTTTACAGTGGGGACAAACAAGCCTTTTATCACCTCCTATACTCATCTCCAATGCAGTTGACCAGCAAGTGGCCCTGTCTGCCAGTCTACATACTGTGAGGAAGGGGACTGTGGTAACTGCAGTTACCGGTTCACCTTTGAAGGATCCTCACTGTAGCATAGAGAATAAGGAGTGGTAATTACATGGTGTTTATAACAGCTTGGGTATTGCATAGTTGTACAGTTACAGCTGGTATCATACTTTATCATTTGGGCCACTAAATATATCATTGAGGTGTCTAGAACAGCAGTATGAGGAGGTTTTTGAATCAAGTGGATTTGGTAACTGTTTTGGTCTACAATAACACGTACTGTGTTGAGTGTATGAGGGCGACCAATACAGTAAGCATAGTTCTTGTCAATTCTTAAACATATACCAGGTTATAAAATAGAAGGTGGACAGAAAAGCTAAATCGTAAAGTTGATCCTGTAAATGTTAATATGTATTGTTATTCCCACTCAGCACTGTTTGTTACCAGGTAAATTATTACCTTAGGCATGTTTATATCAATGAGAGCTAGAGGACTACAGTAACACCTAAGCAATATCACAACTATATTTTTGTGTTTGAAGCTGTTTATTTATACTGTCCATGAAGTAGGCTCATAGCGTGCATTTTTACACAGAACAGATCTATTTGTGTGGGTCTAGCGAAAAACATCATCTCTTATGGATGACAGCGTTCTCTGATCACAGTTTATACCAGATGGCATATATGATATGCTAGTGATTAGCATATGGATGAGTCTGTCTAATTTGTTGTAACTTGATGTAAGGTTAAATGCTAAACATAAGATAATGGAATGTAAAGGTTGAAGATGATGATTTTGCAAGGGCCTGTTTGAGTTTTCTCACATAAAAAAATTCCACCTATCCTTTTTGAATCCAGGCTCCTACCATTCATATGGCAGAAATGCATACCCCTTTTACCTTTAAGGTCTACTATAGACTATACATAATGATACATTTAATCTATTAAATGTAATGTGATAACACTAGATCCCACGCTGTATGTCATATTGTAAAGCATTAGCATAGTCCTACTCTGGATGAACGCTGTACCTATACAAGGCACAATCCAAAAGCATGAATGCAGTCCTGCAGTCTCCTTGTAAGGGCACAACTCGACTAATATAAGCCATTTTGTAGACACCTTCCATTAGGATTAAGATTGATTCGTGCCATCCTATCATAGAGGTCAGCCATTGGTACAATTTTGAAAAGCCTACTACATACAGGTCCTGTTCCTAAACAAGGCACAATCCAAGAGCATGAATGCAGTCCTGTATGGGGAGGTCCCGTGTTATTGTTACCTCCTTGTAAGGGCACATCTCTGTTACTATAAGCCGCTTTGTAGACAACTTGCAGTTGTACTATGAATTAGTTCCCCAAGGTCTTAGAAAGTAATAAACCTCAAATTGAAGATCCTATGATAGAGGTCAGCCATTCATACAGTTTTAAAAGCCTACTACATACAGGTCTTGTACTTCAACAAGGCACAATCCAAGAGCATGGCAAAGTGATTAATTTTTCCTTGTAGGGATGCAAGCCGCCTTGTAGACAACTTCCAGTTGTACTATAAATTAATTCCCCGAGGTTTTATGAAGCAATTAACTTCAAATTGAAGGTCCTATCATAGAGGTCAGCCATTCATACAATTTAAAAAAGCCTACTACATACAGGTCATGCTCCTAAACAAGGCACAATCCGAGAGCATGAATGCAGTCCTGCATCGGGAGGTCCCTTGTTATCATTATCTCCTTATAAGGGCACAACTCGTCCACTATTAACCGCTTTGAAGACACCTTCCAGTTTTGCTGGTCAATGTCGTCCAGCCTTTCTGCTGTCACTGAATAATGAGCCCCTGCCTGCAGCAGCCGTGGATCTATGTCTAGGTAATGTAGGAATCTATATGTCCCTTCTATTCTGTCACAAACATGGCTGTTGAATTTGGTGTCATATTTCATGGACCAGAGTTCCTCAGTTGTTTCGTTCCTCAATGTGACCCTATACCTGCCTGGTCCTGGGCCTCGAACCCAGATTCTGGAGAGCCGCACCCTCACATCAGGTTCTAGGTACAAAGTGCCGATATCATCAGCTTTTCGAGGTGGATCTGGTGCGGTCACCACAAACTGACGCTCCTCTGAGGGAAGGTCATCCTCACATTGTAAGCCTGCCTCAGAGTTGTTATCTGCCATATGGGTGAGGAGTCCAGTTGGATAAACCACATTCAGCAGGTCCTTGTCAAGCATGGTTGCGCACCGTATGAGTGACAGACAATCTCCAAGCATTGTCCTCTTGTTGGCACCAGTTGGGTCAATCTCCTGTCTAAGGCATTCTGCGTCTGCCCATGCATTACATGCTGTGAATAATTCAATCTCTGAGATGCTGATACCACAACTGTTATAATACTTTTCAAACTCTAAAGTACTCATTGGTTCACCTTTTTGACTTAGTGTGTTTTTAGCATTCTTATTGATGTGCAGCAGATCTAGCAGTACCTTGTGCGGTATGGTGAGGAATGACTCAGCATTTAATGCTTCTCTCACAGGTGTAACATTTCCTTGTAAGAACATGTGACATCCATCAAGAAGAGTGGTATCCGCAACACTGATGGCATAGTTATATATGTGCCACACATTTGAACTGCCCAAGATCTCCATCAGTTTCTTCCTGGCAGCTTCCTCCAGCAGAGGCAGCATGTACTTTGTTGAGGCGTAGAGAACGGATAAGGCTACGTCATTGTCCATATCAAGACACTCATAGTAGCAGTACCTGAAAAAACATGTCAACATTTTATTTCAATATCTAATGTTTCAAAGCTAGATCGAAAAACCTGGATTTTTTCTTCTTACTACATTGGTAGAAACAGGGTAAAAGGGTCTAAAATCAATTTTGTTTTGGTCATGCTTGACAATTTTGGGTATAATATGGTGATAAAAGTTGTTTTTTGCCCACACAAGAGAAAACAGGAAATGTAAATCTTCTGTCTGTTCAGCCATATTCATTTTTATGCAAGATTTTGCCCAATTACCTTAACATCATCTTAAAAGCTTCTGCTGTTACATCTGGTATAACAGGGTCGGAGTCTGCTTCACAGAAAGAGCCGTTAAACATCCTGTCAAACACGGCACTCCGCATACTCAATGTGTATTTGTGGGCTTTGATGGTCTCTTGTTCTTCTCCAACCTTAAAGCAGATGTCACAGTTGACCTCATTGTCCAACATGTACCTGCTGCACTCTGAATGAGTTTTACCAGTCTGCCAATATATAGGAGCCATCTTGTCATCTGAAAAATGAGAAATCTGTTTCAATATTAAGGCAAATTATCACCCACACATTGATTTATTCCCCTTGTTGCAATCAATATATTTCAAGAAGCAGCTCATTATAAATAAATGATTTAAATAATGTCCTAATACAAATGTAGATTATAATTGCATCTGGAGTACCTTTTGTGACTGTATACATTTAAGGATTGCATATCTTTAAGAATATAGCACACAGTAAAGCTCTAATTGATGTAGCATGAGTCATGCGATTTAACCCTTTGGGAATGGCAACATCCCCTTATACATCATGAGCTTGGTTGCCTTGATGCATTGAACTACAGTCAACCCTTGATTCCTCGAATATCTGCTGTGGCCAGAATAATATATCCGAGGAAGCAAGATATCCGAGGTGATAAGATACAACCAAATGGTGTGGGGGGTGGGGGGGGGGGGGGGGGCTGGATGGAGAGGCAGGGGGGGGGTGCTGTAGGAAGAATATGAGACTTTAATGAGCAATGACTTTAAACCACATACCCATATATCAGCTCGCTAATGGTCAGAGGAGGGGGAATGATGAAGCAAGGGTTATGAAATGGCAATGTTTATATGTAATGTGATTTCCCCTCTTTTGATATATTCCAGGTTGTGAGTCATTTTCTAGTAATCTAATCTATGTTCAAGGTAAGGGAAATACATCTAAAGTCGAAGTAGTAAATTATCCGAGGTAGTGAGTACAAATAAAGAGAGAAAATGTTCGTAGTCAAGACCTATATCTCAGGTAGTAAGGGATCAGAGGAAATAAGGACTCGAGGAACCAAGGGTTGACTGTATCATGCCGTCCCTTTGTGTTTGAGACATGGGTCGACATGATGCACTATTGCTGCACTGATGAGTACTTTACAGGGCCTACAGGTGTCAGGGCTGGAGGTTAAATTGTTAGCATCCCGAGTACACAGTATACCTATGAAACTACCAGTGGCTCCAGATGGGTCAAAAGTGACCTGGCGACCTAGGGTGTTTTCCAGGAGACCTAGTATAATAATATAAGCGACGTGGTGACTTTAAAAAAAAGTTTGATTATAGATAAATGGTCTCAAAAGGTAACTTTGTGACGTGGGGCCCTTAATTTGGGCGACTTTTCGACGGGGGGCGGATGGACCCCTCTGCACCCCCTAATCACTTAATACTTAAGAAATTTGGGCTTGCACATAGGGACTGTACACCTTTAAGGATTGGATATCTTCAAGTGCTAAGAGCACAGCCGTGTATGGTAGTAACGTCTGCTTGATGTAGCATGTGTCATGTTTTGTCTAACATTGCCTCTATATATACACATGTGTAGTTGCTTGTTACCGTTAGTATGGCTTATATATACACACTGGCTTACCTGTATATAAGATGTCAATAGCCAACTGGAGTAACTTGGACGTGTACCATGAATGTAGATAGATATAACACTGTTAGATGAGTGAGTAGCCTACCTCTGTGTGTCCAACACCACTCCAAAGTGTAGTGTTGGGTGTATGTGTCAAACCATACCGTGAAGTAGGTCAGTGGGTGTACACTAAGAATAGCCTGCACACAAAGGTCCAAAGTAGGGCAGGGTGACCTCGTCTGAAAACTATATATAGTGGGGGGTGGGAGGGAAGGTGGGAGCAAAGATTACACTTACTAGGTCGCATAGGAATGTCCTGGTACTGGTACTGGTTTTCTACAGATAAAAGTTGCCGGAAAAGAAAGGCTGCCGCTCTTTTTTTGATTCCTACTTTCTCAGATACTTTAGGCTAATTAGAGTAATTGGTGTATTTGCTCTGTGGCCCAAGGAAAAGGCATCTGCTTCCCGCCCCCTCTTCAATAACTATAGGGAATCTTGTGGTGAGGTACATGATGAATTTTGTTGGGATATCATGCAGAAATCAGACAGAGACTTACTTAAAGGATGGCGCCAACTATGTGACTTGTTTAATGTGCATGCGCAAACATACAGAAGTAAACACCAGGTGTCAGGTTGGTGCTTTGTCGTCACTATTACTAAACAAGAGTGCCTATATTCTACAGAACATTCTTCTGTATTTCTAATGGTTCCAAGAAAAAATTCATATCATGTTCATTATCATGTAATTTTCAATCAAAACGGGTAAGATATGGTTCACGTACCCTTTGAGGTGTGACCCACATGGCATCTGTTTGCTTCCTACTTTTCTTTTAATAGGGTTATTTTCTTGTTAAAAATGCCCCCAACAGTTGAAACCTATTGTGGCTGACCCATTTTAGCCAAAGCAGCGTAGCTTTTTTACCAACAGAGGTCCAATTATTCTTGTCTCACCGTCAATAGGTGAGGATGTGTTTTCTTTTTAGCTTTTCAGTGATCAGTGACCTTAATTTGGTATTTGATATGTATTTTATTCTAGTCTGATCAAAGGGGACCTAGTGGAAGTAAAGCAATGCGCCTACGCTAAGATGCATCTACTTTTGCATTTGTTATCTTTTTTACCCAATAAAAGACTTTAAAAAAGTGAGTAACCTCCGCATTTGCTTATCTAGTTATCTGAAATGTAATGCACTGTTTTAGAATTGCACTTTTTGTAAAGGTGCCATTTAATCTTAAAGAAAAAGACCAGCCTTATTCTATGTGGCCTTCTATCAGTAGTATCAGTATTGATTATCAATATACCGACATACAAACTGTGAGAATATGAAAGAGTAGTATTTAAACCACAAATAAAGAATGACAACAGTGATGTCACATGAGAACAGAAGTACACCCAGCCATACCAAACCTATACAAATGCAGCACATTCTACTCTTATTTATAGTCTACCATACAGTAACTGCATGTTCGGTGAGTTATTCATTGTCAAAATAAAGTAGCCATAAACCCGTTTTTCTTTCCATTTCATGAAGAGAATTATCAAGAAGGCCACAAAAATTGATTTAAATTAGACAAATAACAGACACAATTCAGCCTGCAAATGCACTGCTCTATGATTGGCCCTTAAGTGGCCCTTAATTGGCCATTAAGGCAGGCTAGGATTGATGTACCCTATAGTAGCAAGTCAGATCAGGTCTGTACAGGTCATAACTAAAGCACTTTTCATTACCTCAAGTAAACCACCCCATGCAACCACTGGAATAAACATGTACCCTAAATTCATAACTGCAGGAATCCTTAAATGAGCAGTTAATCCAGGCTTTATAGGTCATGCAGGGCGCTACCCATAAAGGAGGCCGTAAATACCATTTGGCTTCTCCATTGTTATTTCCCTCATGATGATGTCAAGAAGACCAATGGCGGAAGTATGACCCATTGCTGGCTCTCATTATGTCTGTTATCACAGTGACCATTAGTAAGCATCTGCCAACAAGTGGGCCCTTACTGTCTGTCCACATGAGATAACTGCAGCTGGAACCATGGTAATTGTCATCTCATATGAATCCTTTTGGCAGCTTTTCCGGGTATGGGTTAGCAGTCAGTCTTTCAACTTGCAAGACTCTTTAGATGTGTGAAAGGCAGATCTTTAGAAGTGCTATCTTACAATTATTCAAAATGACATTTTTATCGTACCGTATTTGTACCATCATGTCCTTATTCACTTGTAATAATCATTTCTTTTCATCAAAGCATATTGAATGACTTCAGAAACATTTGCCTCCATTTCAGTTCTCCACTTTAATATGCTATCCTAACTATTTCAGATATGTTCAAACCATAGAAACACAAATGACAAAGATTGCATACATCTGAATACTATGAGGACCCTCTCCCTTAATTTTGTGTCCGGGTTGTAGAGGACTAGCTCTTGTGAAGACAAAGGGGGCAGAATGACACACACACACAAGGCATTACAACATGTGGACAGTGGGTGATATTGGGGGTATTTCAACAAGCAAAGACAACAGTGAGTGATAAAGGAAGAACCAAATGTTTGGCATCGCTTTATCAGAAATAAGGCTGTTTTATTCTGATAACTTGGATTACGGATCCGCCGATGGAAATTTTGGCATTTTGTAAAAAAAAAAAAAAAGTTTTTTTGTTTTTTTTACCCCCCTCCGCTGGGATTTTTTGAGAATTTTAGTAAAAAAAAAAAAAAAAAGGACATGCTGACTGGCAGACACCCAGAATTAGGCTTTGAAAATTGAGAATATTTCTCAATATACCTTCATATAGAAGACTTTTTGCATGCTTTTTTTTTTTTTTTCATTCTCCCGCCCCTGGAAAATTTTAGGGCTGAATGGCAGCTTTTTTTTTCTTTTTTTTTCCTCCTGCCCCCCAAAATATTTGCTCTGAGTGCCCGTTATCAATAAAAGGTGGCCTAACACTGAGGATCATCCTAAAGCCCAAGGACAAAGGAAGAAGGGGTGCAAAGACAACTGATAGCAGTGATTAATAGTGGTGGTGGAAGAGGGAGAACTACTTCAAGAAAAAATAGTGACAGACAATAAGAATCAGAAAAAAACAGGAGAAGTAATCAATTAAATACAACTATTGAAACAGTTGATGGCACCTTCACAAATATATGAATTACAAGCTGTAGCATTGTAAGGGTGGAATATTTGTTATATGGATCTAGGAGGTTGGGGTATGTTATTGGCAGCAGCCACAGAGTGTTGTCAGCCAGCATTTAGCCAGCACCCATTTCCCCTGAGGGGAAGCTGTTAGGGAAACTGCTGTTCTGCAATAACCGGTACAGGACATGGGAGGGCGGAACATTGTGGTGATTAAAGTGTGCACAGGAGCAGTTGGCAAACCCCTGGTACAGAGCTGTCCCAGACAAGTTCTAAAAGCGTTCTAAAAGTTACATTAAGCCGCTGTCTGACCTGGTTTCTACTTCTGGGATTGGAAGTGTGCTCTGCCTGCATAATTTGTTGTTACCAAAGGGAGAGGGATAGTTGATAGATGACTCAGACTGGGATTTAGACTGGAAAGTATCTGTGTGGTATCTTATATGAGTTGGAGTGATTAATTTCAAATCAGAAATCTAAAGTTCTCTGATTTGTAGGGAAACCAGTGAATGAATGATTATGAAATGACACATTTGTGAGCAGGCAAGCAGAAAGGATAGCCCATAGCCCAAAGGAGGGCCCACAGGCTATTCTTTCTGCTTGCCTGCTCACATTTCCTTAAACTTGTTTTATATTTGTCTAGATGCCAGAAAACAAATGCCTTATTAGACCTTGGTCCGACAGTACTCATCCGTTTCTCTAATTATACTAGTTATTACAAACATGATGACGCTAGCAATTGCAAATTTCTTTTTCAAAACAAGTAGAACTCTTTCCCTGGCAATGTCTTTAATTGTTAGTTTTTCATGGATTTTGTTGATGGAGCATCTGAGAATAAGCCTCTGATTGGCTTTGAGTGTGCATGTGCAGAAGTCCTAATTGACTTTGGAGTTTAATTACCAGAGACTTTAGTTTGGCTGTAACATATTGTTATGGTGTAATTACACTAAAGTCTCCTCTGCATAGTCAATGCGACGCAAAACTACAGAAACAAACAAACAAGAGTCAAAGCCTCATTGAGACCCTTAACCCTTTAAGGGCGACATAATACCTTAATGCATCATGTCCTTGGAATGAATGCAGCCCTAGTGAGAGACTCACCAGAGCTACATTCATGCATCATGCCGACCCCATTCAGTTGAGACATTTTCAAAAGGTTGGCATGATGCACCAATGCAGCACTGGCACATTACTCGCCAGTGCTGCATTTGTGCATGTCGAGAAATGTTGTGCATTAGTGCATGACGACAAATATTATCTATATCTGGGTCCATATTAGTGGGGGTAGATATGATAATAATCAACCACAGGACCATGGAAATGTGTGTTGCTAGGCAGATAAAAAATAAGAATAAAGTGCTCTCCCTCTTGCCTATAAGATGAGCATAAGGACCCCCATGCAATCAGCTCTTGACTCAATGACAGTAATTCCTACTCTACCCCAGTAAACAAAATGTTATATAACATTATATGACATTTCTCTATGGCTCCTTATTTCGGGAAAACGACATGTAATGTTTAAAATGTTATTTTTACGTAAAATAATATATTTTTGTTAGCATAGAAGATGTGTTTGCTTTAGCACCAATTCAGGATGTGTTTCTTCTTTGTTATACTTGTGTCTTGTCATCAGTGACAACATATGCACATATGTTTGAGACAGCATAAAGCTTTCTAGTCCTCAAGGGAGCCTGACGGGCAGTCTCTACTTCTTCATTCAAAGAACCCTCACGGGGCCATTTACCAGTGAACAGCCACTGCTGAACTACCTGCTCAAAGCACCGCCCTGTAAGAATATCTGGAAGGTCTTTCAGGACAGATTTGTGACTAGTTTTTATTTTGCTTTTTAGTGAAATACCTGTAATTGACAAAGATACTCATAAAAGCCATATTTGTTGAATTGGACAATCTCCCCATTGACGCTGTTTACTACTCATTAGGTCTAAGATAATACCCGGCAATATGATTTTTAATATAAAAGGCAATATAATGTTAGTTGTATGGATATTAACTGAGCACATTAATCATTGATGTAAGATTTTCACATCCTCATCCAATTTAGCAAGATATCAAATATCCTAAATTCACCAGGGTGTCTGATCAGAACTCATCATGACCAAAGTACCAATCCCCAGCCTGGCTCAATCCTTATCCACCTTTCTGAAAAGCAATTACATTTTATATGGTTTGAAATCTAATGGTGGTAATATCAGATCTTGGTTTAACGAGGCCCTCAGATCTCTCAATTATCACTTGCTACTTCTCGGTAAATCTCTCAGCATCCAGAATAATCTCAGGGTGAGCCTCTTTGATGTGCTTGGGCTAGATAATTATAATGGACGCAGCGAGACTGTAAACTTTTCTCAAGGCATAATGCGCTTTTTCCACTCAACAGCTATCAATCTTGTGAAAAGTTAGAGGGTGCTGAAACTAAAAAATATTCACAGCGTTTAAACTATTCTCTAACCTGTGATTCATCATCTTCACATGCCTCTTGTAGGCATGCTTGTAGATGAGCTAATGTGGGTCAATTTCATTGAATCAAAGTCATCCGAATTTCCCAATTCTTTTTCTGTGAGGACTCATTTGAAAACAGAATATGAAAAGTAAAGTAGGGGTAGCCGTGCTACTATTTAAAATATGGAATTTGAAAAATAAAAGTAATTTAATTTTACACTAAAAAACGGTTATAAATTGATGTCAAAATTTGTCTTATTTCATTTTCTATCAACCAATAAATGTAAAATTTTAAAACCTTACATGATAAACACATGTTTAATTACCTTTATCCTGTTACTTTATTACTTTACATTTTGGGACAAATTGTTATATTTAGGATAAGATTAGGAATAAATTGTCATTACTTTTTTATGAGGAAAAATAATAGTTAATAAAAGTCATCAGCTTTTTCTTGGACTTCCCCAGGAAATTGCTTCGATTATTTTCCAATGGATACAAATAATTTTTACATGGGTTGCTGTGCATAATTTGAGGTTTTGGCTTTTTGAAATAAAAAAGCAATGCAAAAATGGACTAAGTCACATGTTTGAAGCATTGCATTATTGGTAAATTCCTAACAATCTTCATATAAAATGTCATTGTCATGTCATGTAGGTTTGGATATTTTTTTCCCTTCTCTAGTCCCCCATGTCCTTCGTTGTTGGTTCCACGAGATTCCCGCATTTATAAGTCAATTTTTTTTTTTGGCATAGGCTCTAAATGCCCTTCTATGCCTGTTCGGACAGCATCAACATTAGCATTGAGATTTACAGTCAGAGGTATATGTTAGAGAGGTAAAAAATGAACCTAGATTAAAAATGTTATAGATATTGCAGATTCAGAGTGGAGTTACATAATGTGTAACTCTGATTAAGTTTCAAGAAATATGCTGCAGTTAAATCAACAAATATGGCTAATATTCATCATTGCTTCAAAATTGAGTAGCTTGATTAATTCGAATGTAAAATGTCCACTATTTTTAGCTTGGATATTTCTCTTTGTAAAATTAATGTTCAAAAGTGGTTTCAATTTGATGATTGTTAAAGAGACACAATAAAGAGAGGTAAATTGTAGCTCCGGACCAATATAATGGCCTTCATGACTTTGCATTGCATACATTTTAAAGGATGAAATCATCAAGGGACTTCATTGGCCTTTGCGTTATGTGATAGTAAGTCAATCACACCCACAATGCCTGATTGGCTGAAACAAAGTTCAAACGAAATGTAGGGCGCATAAACCACCTGCGTGAAACGTATCCAAAATACTAGAAATCAATGTACTGTGCATTACTATGTTCTATGCCATAGCAGTATCAAAATTGATTGAATATTTTGGCCTGTGAATGCCAAAATTGTTTAGAAAATGCTTAACTAGTACTTGTACTATTAACACCGTGCGGTTGGTAGTATTCAAAACCAATTGATTTAAGATTACTTGCTTCTCAATATTCTTTTGTTGATTTCCATTGAAATGTCTACTCGTCATGTAATTGCTAATGATTCTATCTGTTCAAATATACAAATTGCAACAACCAGAAATGGTACTTGTTGATACACTTGATAATTTGCATACCTTTTTTTTGAATTCAGTATGAATGTTGGTGAAACTGTTCTTTGTCAAGTAAACAAGTTTTCTATAAACTCACTCACTGAACCAAAAAGTTAAGTTTGTTGTAGTAGTAAATCTCGAGGGTAGTTTTTATGAAAGGTTCAGCCATGTCCATTGACCCAAATCTATAAGAGAAGCACTAAACACAAAACTTACATCATTACTGTGAATTAATGCTCTTTGGATGTTTATACATAGCGTGTCATTTCGTTTCCAGATATCTTTATTACTGTTTTAGGAACAGAATTATTATAGTGTTATGGTAAACATTACCATGAATGATCAAGCCTGCCGGGCTGTGCTGCATCTGAAATCCAACCATTGGCAATATTTATTTTAATGGCACCAATAAGTTGGTTAGAGATCTTGCTCCACACACTCTAGTGTCTGAGAGCAGAGCTCTATAATTTATCATCATTCCACGAGAGTGTGGGTTACATCATTTCTGTAATTTTGGGATAAATATGTATATGTCAGATGGAAGGTTTCAAGCAGGTCTAGCATGGGTTTTATTGGCAGTGTTGTGAGTGTGATATCACATATATGTATTGATTTATTTATTGACTCAATCAAACATAGTTCTCTTTCAATGCTCACAAAACCTGCTCAAAGCTTCATGAACTTTCTCACTCACACTCAATGACCAGAAGAGGATTTGAATATGGACCCAGCATACTGTTGCTTTCATAAGAGTCCAAAATAGGTAGTATGAAACCCTGTTGAGAGGAAAATCTAATGTTTTTTTTGACTATTTGAATGTCAAACTATCTCCTCCGCCATGCTATGATTGCTTACATTGTGCAGGAGGTGAGTGGAAGCACTTACCCTAAGTGACATAAATGACCCTTATTTTCAAGGGCTGTAGACTTGAATAGAGTGACTAAATTGTTTCCCACTAGCCCCAAAGCCCTCTCTATAAAGTACCTCCATGAATCCATACCATTTCTACTCTATGGCTACATCTCCTCCAGGCAAGCAGTGTAACCAGGAGAGAGGGTCAAGAGTGGAAAAGGAGATGAAATTAGGCACCACTCTCACCAGGCTCTCACTGTTTACATGGAAGGTTTAGCTGGTGACAGCCACATTAATACACTTCAGCTGCGCAATGGTGGGTGGGGAAGTACTTATGGAACTAAATGAAATGAAACAAAGGTAGAATAAGTATGTGTCAATGCTGTATAGTTATAAACACTGTGTATGGATACGGTCATCTTTATCCATTAGCAGATAATGTGTGGGTTGTATTAAAATTCTGATAGGAAAATGATTTAAGCCGTGTAGAGAGGGCCTCCTAATAACTCTGCTGCAAGGTTGGGGTAAGGCCAGGTGAATGCATGTGGAACACCAGACCTCAAACAGGTTTTCTTCAAAATCAAATGAAAGGAAAATGTTGGATGATGAACACAATATATATATATATACTAATGAAGAAGAATAAAGCTAAGGAGTATAACACCAGATCTTTTTTTTCACGCCAAGAATCTTAAACGGCTGCCACTCTGCCCATCTCCAGCTTCTGTAACAGGTCAAGGTGAAGGTCATGCCTTGGGGCATCTGTGTCAGCAGTGGAGGTAGATCTGGTAAGTGGTGGAGTCAGAGGATGGTTGGAGTGGAATCCATACATCACTTTTCACTTAAGAATTCTCTTTCTCCTCTATTTCATATGGGACAGAAATCATCCTGTAATTTGCCTTCAGTACTATCTCTAGTAATATATTTTTACACAAAAATAAAGAATTCTCGTTCCTGATAGGATCTATAACAAACTATGTGTTACAAAAGTAAAATAATAATACAGAAACTGCAGAAACTGCAGAAGAGAATGCCGCTACAGACAGGCATTTCTTGTTATTACCACCAATCTGAGATCTCCCTATTATCACTATGGGGTCTTGAAGGAGCATGGTTAACACTGAGTTATGGTGCCTTATGGGGGACGGACATTGACATGAGTGGACCATGACAGGACTTGGTGCCCTAATGGTGCCTCCTTGCTTTATATGGGATTACTATCTGGTCCCAAATTGCAGTTGGTGTCCATAGTTACCAGAATGGCTGCCAGCCGCCTAATGAGATCTGTTTCAGGCAGAGGCTGGTTGAGAATTGTTGTGAAAAACGTTTTTAGTAATTATATTGATGTAAAAAAGTGGTGAATGTTGAACCTTGAAATGAACAATCAATAAACTGGGTTTGTGCTAGGGGGTTTTATTGGTGAGCCAGTCTGGCAAATTTGTGCCAAAATGGATTAGCCAGATTGATAATGTATTCGCCAGATTAAAAAAAAGTAGAGGAAACTTTATCCAATTGTACCCATATCAATCCCAAGGCCCTCCATATCTTTTAATTTTTCCATAGCATGCATTTCATACCCCCTTATCAAGGGGGTGAAATGGAAAAATCTCCTCTAAAGATGGCTTCTCATTTGTGTAAACATGAGCAGGGGGGGTACAGAAATATAATTGTTATTGCATGCACTACAGGGTGTCGTAATGGTCCTAGAACATTATGGAATTCTTCTAATATATAGGCTGAGGACTTTTACTAAAGTAAGTAGCCAGCAGGCAGCTAATGCAGCCTAAGCATCTAACATACTGAGCTAAATGAAGGATTTTACCCAAAATTGATGAAAAAACTTTTTTACCCTATTCGAAGCACCCCATGTTTGGTATCAAGGCTATGACATCCTCTGTCACATCCCACATTCTATTTCTGTCCATAAGAAATGTTCAATGAGTATCAATGGCAACACCTCATTTTAATTTTTTAAATTTCCAAATTTTCTCCTTCTTTTCTTTTTTTTTGCAAAAATATAGAGAAATCTTGCAGTCAGTTCTCGAGGACCATTCCTACATAGGAACAGTGTCTGCAGTTGGTGGTGATAGGGCCTGGGTCAAATACTGTTGTAAACCACAGTCCCTACTCAACCTTTGTCAAAGGATTTATTTTATAATCCTATGATGTTGTGACCTATATCACAAATTCGAATATTGCCTTGGTTTCACTGAGTGATCTTTCTATTATTTCTACAAAAATTCATTAACAAATCATTTCAAAAATATAAATAGAGGGATGGGGTACCTGAAGGTTATTCGGCCTAACACAGGGGAATTCACAAGTCTAGTTGAAATAATGAAATCATAATACTTGTAATTATTTTTTAAGACTTAAGACAAGTTGGACATTTCACATTCTCAAAATGTCTATATGGGATTGACATGATTGTTATTTGCTTGATCTTAGCTTTCCCACAATATATTACACGAGGTACTTCCAACTATGCCTCCTTGATCATCTCTGGGAGAATTTGCCAGTCTGGCGAATCCAATAGGAGGAAGGTCCGCCAGATTGAGATTTAATTTGCCACTAGCCATCTGGCGAATGGCTAGCACGAACCCCGATAAACCTGAAATAATTCTTCATGCATTGCATTCATTGATATTCCTGGTGTGTATAATATTCATATCTTCTTATGTTAATTTTTAAAGAAAAAGTCTATTGGGAACACAGGTTTAAAACTAAGCTTATTCCTACATATTTGTAACATGACTCTTATCCTATTGAGGCTATAAACCCCTCCTGTCACTCCAACCCAGACCCTAACATGACATAAATCCTGTAGAGGTCACTGAGGGCAGTGCATGCTGGGATTACTGCCACTTCCTGTCTGGCACTCCCCCTGGTGTGAGATGATAGAAGCATCAAGACGTCATTTCTGTCTGTCAGCGGCAGATTCTGTGGATGTAATGAGGACTGTGCTGAGGAGGACTGTGAGTATCAGAGAAGTGGTGCTGGTACACGCTCTAGGAGTGAATGGAGAGGCAGCTAGGGTGTTGTGAGCATAAGAGGTATTCTATACTGGCATTAAACACCCATATTGTGGTTCAAGTTAGCGCTCTGAACATAAAGGACAAAGAATTGGGGAAATAGCAGTTGAGTTGAGTGACAACGAAAAGCAAGAGATGAAGAGATAGATAGGGATAGATGGACAGACATACAGAGAGATGAGACAAGCCTCGGACAAGACTTAAAACAGTGGGTCAAGTTTCATTTGTTAGAGCCCATTTAGCAAACAAGACTTACTACCTACTTTGGCTAAAAACTAGTAGTTCCAATTACATAGCCATTATCGCGCCAGTCTTTCCATAGCTGGCATGGATACAGATCCTTCAGCCTTTAATGGATTGATTATTTTACAGTCTGTATGGCTTGCTATGCTTACACCTGCAGGCAGTAGAAGTATGTTCAATGGGACAGCAGTTGGAATAATACTTGTGCATCTAACTAACACTATTGGCATTGATTTATCCTGGGGCTGGTTTCTTGAAGGCATAAATATAGATGTGAGACCAAATGTGATGGCTATAGACAAGACTCACAAAAAGATATACAGTTACATGCAGACCCGCCAAAAGAGGCATATACAAAAGCGATACGTAAGGTGAGATAGACTGATACAAAACTGAGATATGGACAGACAGACAGATGGATAAAATGGCAGACAACAAATATAGTAAAAAGACTAACATGTATAGAAAAACAAACAGACAGACTGTGTGGTGGTTATTCCAAATATAAATGTAATAAGAAATTAGTAGTGTAGTACAGGAAATATAGAGAGCATTATTTACCTGGTTTTGGTGAGGTGGAACAGTGTCTTCTTTGAGAGAACAAGGTATTTACCTCTTACACACCAATCCCCTGCTGTTGGGATATCAGACAGAAAGTTCCCAGGACCTTGTCACTGTATCTCACCTCAATTCGCTGGTCTGTAGACACAAGGAGGTGACTCCCATCTGTACTGTTTGTCCTCCCACAACCTCTATCAGAGTTCTGTCAATACAGTCATACGTCAGGGAGTAGTACTACAGTGGATGGTTGTTCATGGCTGCTGTAACACTGTTGGGAGTAGTGCCATAGTGAGTGGTTGTTGATATTGTTTATAGCTCTTGCAACATTAAATAAACACAAGTTTTTATATATTACAAATCATGCAAAACGAGGCATTGAGAATTTCTCTCGGTTTAGATTGTAGATATCAAGGGTATTGATTCAGTAACAAGCTATACATCTGTGCCTATGATGCGGTTCTTTTTCTGACTCTAAAGCTAAAGAACAAGACATTTAAGAGGAGTGCCTTGTATCATGTAATAAGAGGTGAATTATGTCTGTCTTCTTTTATATGCCCCTTTTAGTCCCATTTGCAGTGTTTTTATGATTTTAAATCCACCAAAAAGGAAACCTATCAGCAAAAAGTAATGGATATGAATGCAGTTTGTTCAACTCATGTTTTGCAAAAACAAATTAAAAGTAGGAACAAGATTAATTTGATACAAATGTCTGCCAAAGTGTTTGGATTAGGTGAAGAAAGGAAAACCATTCCGACATTGATGTGTAATAGGTTTTTAATACTGCCTGTAAAAAACTAAGCAGCCATTACATAAAAAAAATAACAGAGGAAACAAAGTCTATCCTTGGGTGGGCAGATGTTATGGTCAAACACTGCATTGGGAACTTGACATATGCTTCTTGTGATTATAAATAGTTCAGAATTAACTGTATTGTGCAAACTATCAAAGTTCTGAATCCCCACACTGCACACCTCTTTGTAAGATCAATAGATGTTGATTGGAAAAAATTGTGGTTCATCCATTAATATTTCCAGGCCCAGCACATCAAAGCTGCCAGCGCTGAGATTATGCCGGATTCTGAGAGCTTTGCTCAGGAGTAGCGAGATGCAATTGAGTGATACCTTTTTAAACCAAATATCTGATCATTACAACTGAATCCATATAAAATGTTATTGCTTTTCGTAGTGGTTAACAAAAATTGAGCCAGAACTGAAATGACCCATACTAGTTTGGTGATGATCCATAGTGATCAGTCAACTGAGGAATTTGTATCATGTGACAGGTATGGTTAACTTGTATACCAAGAAAACATAAAATATCCAATTAATATGAATGGCCACCTCATATCTAGACTTTGAAGGAGGCTGCTTAAGATTTAATTGTGAGAGTTGCTGTTTTAAGTGGGGCCACAATGAGGGTTATACTAGGTTTAGACTAAGAAATAGAGACAGAAATATACCAGTGTAGGGACACTAATATTAGTAGTGTAATCGAACGCCTACAAGGTAGTTCGGGCGGCCGGAGCCAGGGGGCACCCCTATCGGAGGCGGACAGTATATAAGCTGTCCTCACCCCCTTGCTCTGGCAGACCTTCTCAGGTCTCTGACTGTGTAATATATAGAAAGTTATTTGAAAGCCAAACATACATTGATCGAACCTCATATACTTCAAGGATTAGCATTGTTGTACAGGTGAACGACTAATAAACCCTGTGTTCTTGCATCTCTACATGAAAACTGCGGTTCGAGTCCTTATTCAATCGAATTACATAAAGACGAACTCTACACTGGTGCCGTGACCAGGATTTTTATGTAGAAGATAGCGGACTGACCCTGGCAGAGGCTCAGTCAAGGATGAAGAGGGGCGTTCTGGGGGTTTTCGAACCTAATGTGACAGTGTTGAGAAAGAGGGGTTTGGAATCAGCCGACACCCTGATAGGCAACATAGCATGGGGGGTGGCCCCTATAACGAACCCGGGTTCGAAAACCATCTACCTAGAGAAAGGCACTGTAGTGGGAGAAGTGATATCCGCGGAAGCGGTCACCAGTAGCTTTGAGAATGGAAGTGGACTAGTCCCGAACAATGAAGTAATGGAAGAAGGATTGGAAAAGTTAATAGAGGGATCCGGAGTAGAGACGGAGGAACAGAGGAAAGCCCTGAGGGAGATGTTAACTGAGTGTAGTTTAGCCTTTGCGCGGCCCGGAGAGCCGTTGGGACGAACGGATCGAGTCCTGCACTCAATTAACACAGAAGGGGCGAATCCAGTAAAGATACCATATAGACGTCTTCCGCTAGCAAAGAAAGTGGTGGCGGAAGAAGAGATTACGAAGATGTTGGCGGAAAGAGTGATAACTCCGAGCACCAGCCCTTGGAGTAGTCCAGTATGTATGGTAACAAAGAAGGATGGGAGTATCCGATTCTGTATAGACTACCGAAAACTGAATGGCTTGACTAAAAAGAATTCGTATCCGCTCCCCCGGATAGATGAGACCATTGATTCCCTCGGAGGAAATAAATGGTTTTGTACGATTGATTTGCAGTCTGGTTATTGGCAGGTAGGAATGAAAGAAGAAGACAAGGAGAAAACTGCGTTTTCGAGCCATGTAGGGTTGTTCCAGTATAACGTGATGCCATTCGGACTCTGTAATGCTCCGGCCACGTTTGAAGCAATGATGGAGACTTTACTGAGTGACTTATTGTGGAAGAAATGTCTAGTATATCTGGACGATGTGATCATATTCGGAAAGACATTCGAGGAATGCCTGGAGAACCTGAAGTTGGTGTTGCAGCGAATAATCTCGAATGGGTTAAAGCTGAAAGCTAAAAAGTGTAATATGTTTCAGAAGAGTATTAACTATCTAGGACGGATCATCTCAACAGATGGGGTGAAGGCTGATCCGGAGAAGGTTAAGACTGTAACAGACTGGAGCATTCCTAAAGGACCGAAAGAAGTAAGATCCTTCCTAGGATTTTGTTCTTATTATAGAGATTTCTTACCAGGATACTCCCGGATAAGTTATCCAATACAATGTCTGTCGCACTGGACCCCGGGGAGACGTAAGGAGAAGTTCCCATGGGGGAAAGAGCAAGGGGAATCATTCGAACTGATTAAACGGTTGTTCGTGGAAACACCAGTTTTGAAATACCCCACTGCGGACGGTCATTTCATATTAGACACTGATGCGAGCAATGAAAGTATAGGGGCAGCTTTGTCTCAAGTCCAAGATGGGAAAGAGGTTCCAATCGCATTTGCAAGCAATACAATGAGTAAGGCACAAAGAAATTATTGTACGACAAAGAGGGAATTATTGGCAGTGGTAGTATATACAAAGAAATATAAGCACTTTTTGTGGGGATCTGATTTTACTTTACGTACGGATCATTCCTCCCTCCGGTGGTTATTAAACTTTAAGGACGCGGAAGGTATGATAGGACGGTGGTTGGCACACCTATCTGAGTTCGGATTGGACCATAGCCAAATTCAGCATAGAAAGGGGGCTAAGCATGTAAACGCTGATGCGTTGTCGCGAATCCCGGTGAGGTATATATATACCTCTATATATATGGAGCTATGATTGGCACTAACATGCCATAGACACATCTATAGACATTCTAGCACCAGGATACTGTTCTGGCATGGTCTTCAGCAGAAAATAGATGACAAAAGGGATTAGAGGTTACAGTTTATGAAGGTGGGAGGTAGCTGACAGTGTTATACTCCTGTAGGGTAAGGTCATCCCATTCTGTAGCTTCTTCTCAGACATGTCTTGGCTTTTTGTTATTCTGTTGATATTTGCTTGTTTGTCTACTAATGAATTATTCTGATGTAAAATACCTCATGCTTCTCTGAGAACGTCAGCATAATGGATGGATTTCCATGCAGACTAAACAGAAGCTCCATATAAGACACTGATGTACAATGAAGGGATATAACAGTTTTAACTTATCAGTACAAAAGGGGAGCAGCTCATATGAGTAATGAAATGTTATGATTCTGCAAACATAGGCTCTCAAATGTCACCGCTTGTGATATCGAACTTTACATTACAAAAGTGTTTCCTTTTTAAATTGAGTCTGAGAATACCTCTAGGAGATTTATTTCAGGTGTGATCAGAAAATAAAATAACTGCATTATATTACAAATTACTAAATTAAAAGTAAGAATGAACGTGGACAAGACGATTGATGTAATATCTCAGGCATGCAGCAATGGCAACAGCATCTGATTTTTTCTGTGATCTAACTGGACATGAAATGGAAATGAGGGTGACAATCTAACTTTTAAATCACTTGATCTCTGTCTTCTTGCTCGGGAGTCCAATTTAAAGCTGTGACTTGAATAGTAGTCTCTGTCTGGGGAAGGCCTTACTCATCTAATGCTACAACTTGTGTATATCAATATTGCAAACCACATCAGGACCAGTTTATCTCATATGGAATAACTATTTACAATTTAGACAAAAATCAGAGCTCTTGTCCATTGTAGGAACCCAATAACATATTTACCTTACCACTTGGGTTGTGGTGGCTTCCATCTTTCCATTTCCTGAGATGCTGCTCAAAGTGCCAACCTCACACTAGGTGATGGAATATATACACTAGTTTTGCAGAATACTCCTTGGATGTTATTCGAATGTTCTGTCTATGCCTATCTATTAAAGAACTACAGCTTTAAGGCTGCTGTCTGGTTCTGGCCCTTTTTGCTGAACGTGACCAAGAACTGGACGACAAGAGATCATTGTAACCAACACCTTCCCACAATGCACTCCAAAGGAAGTACAGACAATGGTCACGTGACTATAGTGATATGGTTGGTGACCTTGATCTTGTTATCCCATGGTCAGCTTTGGGCATATACCATCACAGGATCTCATTTGTGTCTGGAGCGTGTGAGGAGGGAAGAACTAGTGTCGGTGGTGCCAGTAATTGATGTTGGAGGTATGACTGACTGTCTAAAACTCTGTGAGGAGAGTGCTAAGGCTTGCCCTTTGCAAGTAAGACTGTGATGCAGAGCGTAAGAATACTGGGAAGTTCACTCTATCTGCTTTTGTTATTGCTCTACATAAACCAATTATTGTATGACCTACCACATAGGCCACAGCTAGTATGCAATTCACCAGTGCTGCTTATAAGGTCAGGACAAAGTCTAGAGTATAAAGGCCTAAACATGAATTCTTAGTTATATACTACAGTACTAAAGTAACCAAAAGCAAACCCCCTCTGCAGCCTACATGATTTGATAAAGTTGTGGGTTCGGCCTAGGTTTAAGTTAGGCCTAATCACAAGGTATCACAGTAATTACATTCAAAATAAGGCCTCCCAGTTATAAATCAATTAAACATAGAATTAATAATACAGTATGGGATTTAGTATATAATTTAAGGTGTGGGTGGGTGGGTCAGAAACCAGGACCTCTTTGAAAGGCTTATAGGGGTAGAGTTAGGAAGTGGGTCACATAAACAGAATGTAGGATTACCTTAGAGGTAAAGGTCACAAGGACAGCTGAGTGAAGGGGTTTGTGGACTTAAACTTCATACTGTTTAAGAAGGGGTCGGTAGTGCTGCCTGGGGGCCGACCATGAATGACAAACCATGCTTGCATGGTCACCCAATCATGGTTGATGATGAAACATAAGCTAATTAGACAGAAGAGTGACGTTTACAATACATGTGGAAAAATAAGCCTTTGCACTTTCTTCACTCATTAGCTAACTTGATGTGAGAATCCTAGAAATCGCAGGATATGTCGCCAAGAGTCATACTATATCATGTGACGGCTTCATCCCATACCCTATCAAACTCAAAGGGTAAAATGATATTTAGCTGGCCCATATATTGAGTTACATCTCTACCATGGCATAGGAGATACATGAGCTACATAAGGAAATAAGAAGGCAGTTACTTGATACAGACTGATGCAGAAGAGCAGGATACTGTAACAAAAAGGATGCACCTGATACATCGAGTGTATAAATGCCATGGGTGTCATGATCTAGGTCTGCACCATGGATATTATTGATTGATATGTATGATATGATCATTGATTTGGATGAGTTTTGTCAATGGGTCGTCAATGACAGTCAGGCATTTGTAAGGCTGACAGATGGTCCTCAGTCAATATTGTCCAACCTGCCCCCTGTTGGCCAGGTAAGGTACTACACACCTGTACACATCTGTACACAGATACAGGTGGCTACCTCTAGTGACACATACAGACACAGCGGATAACAGAATAATATGAATAATGTGAATGCGTGTAGCATCACAAGAGGAGTCAGGACTTACTAGATAGCAAAAACATAACAAATAGATGAATTAAGATTTCATTCCTAAATGAAAATCTAATCAATAATCGAAAACTGTTGATTCCTTGAACAAAGTCATCTTTTCAAAGTAATCAATTACATTTTACCAAATGATTTAACTTTTATGCAGCACCCAGTGGGCACAACACTCAGGTGAATGTTTAATCAATGTTGCATCAACATTGAATCAATGTTGTCAACCAGTTCTCAATGTTGATTCAATGTTTTGTGCCCACTGGGGCAGGGTCCTCATGTCACCTTTTGTGCAAAGTTGTCCCTTTTCATTCAAATTCTTTGAAGATTAATTAAAACGTAATGTGATTAAAAACTTGCCAAGTGCCCTTGTGACACATTCAAGTGTAAAACCTCATGTTTGCACTCTTTTACCACATTTTAATACCTATATAAAATATTAAGTCCAAACAATATGTCATTGGCGGTGTTGATGGATTGTCACACCAGATGGCCCCACTCTCACATGGCCACCAGGGCAATACCTCAGCAAATGCCATCAGGACCACAATACAAGGTGGCACGTACCTTAGACAGATTGACATAGTCCATCATTTAAAATGTGTATTTTCTAGAATAAATATCAATACATTATTTATGTATGATACTGTTGTCAGAGCGCACTGCTGAAGTGCTGGCAGCATTACGTTATTTAGTGAGGCTTCTTCACCTTTCTTATCCTACTCATGCATCTGATAAGGTCAGGAGGACAACTGCTGTCCTGAATTATTGTTCCCTGTATAATACACTCAAAAATATTTTACAAAGGTAAAAAGTGAAATAATTATACACCATTTTTCGAAACATGAAATTTATGTCATGGCATATCCTCATGTAGACATGGTTTAACCTACCTGGAATACCCATGAAGTTGCAGAATATCACAACGTCAATGTTAAGTGTATAAGCTGTACCAACATATAGGCTACACCTGGACTATAGGACACTCCAAACAGGGGTTCTGGAAATTGCTACTTCAGTACTCTACCATGCAATTTACAAGCAAACATCCCTGATATAAGTCTCAGGCTATATGCATGTCTGGAATCGAATTGAAGCTTTGTTCGGTCTGTGTACAGCCATCAGAGAGAGAGAAGAGAGAGAAGAATGATTAGAATTATATAAAAGATTTTCATCTTTTTATTTGAGGGGGTTAGCCCTAATTCTCAAAACTGCCGCTTACACACAGTTAGATATAGACCCTAAATTTACGTTTAAAAGTATTCCCAGCTCATTTGCATAATTTTGGACTGGGGGGTGGGGTGAGAGAAATTGGTATTTTTGTCTGACCTTAAACTCAACAGTACTGCCCGAGCGTCCAATGTGATCAAAAATAATCTCTTTTTTTTTTGAGGGGGTTAGCCCTAATTCTCAAAACTGCCACTTACACACAGTTGAATATAGACCCTAAATTTTAATTCAAATATAATTTTTTTAATATTTTACAAAATCTAAAGTTGAATTTGGCACACCCTGATACAAAAAACTAAAAGTCAAAATTTCTGTTATAATTACAGGGACTTTAGGCACACATCAAGGACCTCATCTACACTTCAGTGTCTCCAACATGCCTAGGGCTCCACACCACGCCTAGGGAGTCCACAACATGTGTAGGGGCTCCACACAATGCCCAGGGCCTCCACAACATGCCTAGGGGCTCCCCAACATGCATACTAGCCCTCAAAATATGGACTTTATGAGAGGGAACTTCTAATACAAGTCAGGCGTGAAACCCATCTAGAAACTGTTCCACATATCTAGGAAACTCATCCACATGTTATGAAACTCTTCAACATGTGTATCTAAACTCATCAATGGGTCTAGAAACTCTATATCTAGGAATTCCACTACACATTTAGAAAGTCTAGGAACTCTTCAATATATCAATCTTCATCCAAGTCAATTCATTGCTGCCCTTTTAATTATTAATAAAATCAGTTTCCATTATAACAGAAGGAATTCCTTTGTTGTCTTTTATAACCGCTATGTCATCAAGTAAACAAATTTCCTCACTTACTTTGAAATAAATCCAATAAATCCTAAACACACCTCCAAATGCCTAATTTGCGTTTCCAAACACAACCCTGCATGAATGTTATATCCAGTATCTTCTCAAACAAGTGAGGGCTAGCAAACAGATGTAATATGTTTGCGCCCTCACTTGTACCTATATAAAATATTAAGTCCAAACAATATGTCATTGGCGGTGTTGATGGATTGTCTCACCAGATGGCCCCACTCTCACATGGCCACCAGGGCAATACCTCAGCAAATGCCATCAGGACCACAATGCAAGGTGGCACGTACCTTAGACAGATTGACATAGTCCATCATTTAAAATGTGTATTTTCTAGAATAAATATCGATACATTATTTATGTATGATACTGTTGTCAGAGCGCACTGCCGAAGTGCTGGCAGCATTACGTTATTTAGTGAGGCTTCTTCACCTTTCCTATCCTACTCATGCATCTGATAAGGTCACAAGGATAACTGCTGTCCTGAATTATTGTTCCCTGTATGATACACTCAAAAATATTTTACAAGGGCAAAAATGTGAAATAATTATTCACCATTTTTCGAAGCATGAAATTTATGTCATGGCATATCCTCATGTAGACATAGTTTGACCTACCTGAGTTGCAGAATATCACTACGTTAATGTTGAGTGTATAAGCTGGACCAACTTATAGGCTACACCTAGACTATATGACACTCCAAACAGGGGGTCTGGAAATTGCTACTTCAGTACTCTACAGCAGGAAAAGCTTGTTTCTTTTCCCTTTAAGCACCCATGTCGCTAAAAGATGACATTTGTTGTTATAATGCATCAATGCTGACCCTTCAGGAGTGTCTCATCCCTCTATGCTCGGCATGATGCATGAATGCAGCACTGGTGAGTTACTCGCCAGTGCTGCATTCATGCATCATGAGGACCAAGGCATGATGCATTAAAAGGGTCATTAGTCTTGGCCCTTGGCTATACAATCGTTAGGTGAGGAAACATGACACACAACATCAATAGAGGCACTGCAACCTTTGCTAGGGGGCCGTTACAGAAAAGAGAAATAGTGTAAATATAGCAAATTTACATTAATGCTGAACATTATTTAATAACTTACGTTTATACTAATGTGTATTTAATAATTTGCATAAGTGTCTTCAAATTTACATCTATGTCTTCAAATTAAACTGTTTAGGTTAAATATCAGCACAATATCTAAAGGGGGTGCCAATTTTTATAAGAAGAATCAACAGTGTAATTTCTTTAACACCTGTTACACCCTACTTACATTTTTGAACCTACATTGCTTTTCTATAACAGCCTCCTGAAGAACTAAATGTGGAAGTAGCTCTAATGAACAAGATCAGGGCTGTGTCTCACAAGATCTGGCCATTGTGAACATCTTTGACAGGGTGCCAGCAAGCCCATAGAAGCGGCCCCTCTAGATATCTGATTGGAGCGAGGGCCCATTACAGCCCGGGGAAAGCTTACGGTCTTAGGCTACCCAGGGTGTCCCGCGCCCCATACGTTCCTTATATGACGTCATAATGGCGCCAAAATTTGGGACCAATCAGGGGCTGTACAGACGCTGCTCTGTAATGGTCCCCAGCTCCAGCCGATAGTGAGAGCAGTGGACTGTACAATGGTCTAGGGTGCCAGCTTTGACAGGGTGAGAGCTTTAACTGGGTGCCAGCTTTGACCGGCTTGATAGAAAATGGTGTTTTATGGGCAGATTTTTTTTATTTTTTATAGTTAATATTTATTCAGGAGGTAGGAGAAAGGTTCCTGAGGATCCTGTTTGCATCGTGCTTCTGACCGTGCAGGATATATTATAGTTATTGACATGAAACTGGGCGTGCAAAGGCATTACACCACTAAATATTTATATTACATAGTATACAATAAATCAGAGGAGGCACTGTTATGTGGCTCCATATAAATGTTTTTATATCTAAATTCATATATAACTACTCATATGGTGAATTATCACCTTACAAAATACAATGAATGTCTTCATGTTACATCTATGATGTAAATTGGCTGAAAAGGTTAAATGATGTTATAACACTTTAGATTAGTAATCAGTATCCGATTTAAATCTGCAACTCGGCTTAATAAACCATTTTCTATCAAGCCGGTCAAAGCTGGCAGCTTGTCAAAGCTGGCACCCGGTCAAAGCTGGCACCCGGTTAAAGACAAAACATTGGCCCGATCTTGTGAGACACAGCCCACTGCTTCTAGGAAAGGTCTATGAGGTGAATTCTTGTGATGAGAACTCCACTAGGCAATCAGTGTTTCCACAGGTTTGTACCATCCAAAAACATACCTCTAAACCAATCAGCAGGCTTCTTCTAAGATACTCCATCAATGTCATGAATGAATTTCTAACAGTTGAAGATATGACCTGGAACATAGTTTCCATTTTTGTTAAGGAAAGTGGAAATTGCTGCAATTGTCATGTTTATGATAGTAATATTAAAGAGATTGATTGGTCTTGAGGGACTACAGGAAAAAAACAAATATAGAACTAGTTTCAGAAAGCACCTTAAATTATGAAATGAGCTTTCCCAGCGCTTTCCCCCCGATTAGACATCAGAGAGAGAGAAGAGAGAGAAGAATGATTAGAATTATATAAAAGATTTTTATTTTGTCATGGTTTGGCTTTAAATGACTTATGGAGTGTGTCAACCTAATAGGGTCAACATGATGATCATGATGGCATTATTAGCTTTAAATACATGTGGCCCTCAAAGAGTTAATGTGCTTGTGTAACTGTTATTCCTAATGTATCTGTATAACTCAGGACTTCTGAATATTCTGTATGAGTGGTGCTGATACTGGAGATGGCCACCAGGTGGTGCACAGTGATACCATCTGCTGGTACCTGGACCGCTGGTGAATCATACCGCTAACACAAGCCACAGACTGATACCATCTCTTTTCTAGAATAAATATCAATACATTATTTATGTATGATACTGTTGTCAGAGCGCACTGCTGAAGTGCTGGCAGCATTACGTTATTTAGTGAGGCTTCTTCACCTTTCCTATCCTACTCATGCATCTGATAAGGTCAGGAGGATAACTGCTGTCCTGAATTATTGTTCCCTGTATAATACACTCAAAAATATTTTACAAAGGTAAAAAAGTGAAATAATTATACACCATTTTTCGAAGCATGAAATTTATGTCATGGCATATCCTCATGTAGACATGGTTTAACCTACTTGGAATACCCATGAAGTTGCAGAATATCACAACGTCAATGTTAAGTGTATAAGCTGTACCAACATATAGGCTACACCTGGACTATAGGACACTCCAAACAGGGGGTCTGGAAATTGCTACTTCAGTACTCTACCATACAATTTACAAGCAAAAGTCCCTGATATAAGTGTCAGGCTATATGCATGTCTGGTATCAAATTGGAGCTGTGTTTGGTCTTTACAGCAGGAAAAGCTTGTTTCTTCTCCCTTTAAGCACCCATGTCGCTAAAAGATGACATCTGTTGTCATAATGCATCAATGCTGACCCTTCATCCCTGTATGCTCGGCATGATGCAGGAATGCAGCACTGGTGAGTTACTCACCAGTGCTGCATTCATGCATCATAAGGACCAAGGCATGATGCATTAAAGGGTCATTAGTCTTGGCCCTTGGCTATACATTCTGTGAGGAAACATGACACACAACATCAATAGAGGCACTGCAACCTTTGCTGGGGGGCTGTTACAGAAAAGAGAAATAGTGTAAATATAGCAAGTTTACATTAATGCTGAACATGATTTAATAACTTACGTTTATACTAATGTGTATTTAATAATTTGCATTAGTGTCTTCAAATTTACCTCATTGTCTTCAAATTAAACTGTTTAGGTTAAATATCAGCACAATATCTAAAGGGGGTGCCAATTTTTATAAGAAGAATCAACAGTGTAATTTCTTTAACACCTGTTACACCCTACTTACATTGTTGAACCTACATTGCTTTTCTATAACAGCCTCCTGAAGAACTAAATGTGGAAGTAGCTCTAATGAACAAGATCAGGGCTGTGTCTCACAAGATCTGGCCATTGTGAACATCTTTGACAGGGTGCCAGCAAGCCCATAGAAGCGGCCCCTCTCGATATCTGATTGGAGCGAGGGCCCATTACAGCCCGGGGAAAGCTTATGGTCTTAGGCTACCCAGGGTGTCCCGCGCCCCATACGTTCCTTATATGACGTCATAATGGCGCCAAAATTTGGGACCAATCAGGGGCTGTACAGACGCTGCTCTGTAATGGTCCCCAGCTCCAGCCGATAGCCAGAGCAGTGGACTGTACAATGGTCTAGGGTGCCAGCTTTGACAGGGTGAGAGCTTTAACTGGGTGCCAGCTTTGACCGGCTTGATAGAAAATGGTGTATTATGGGCAGATGAAGATGTAAATGGGCTGAAAAGGTTAATGGATGTTATAACACTTTAGATTAGTAATTAGTATCCGATTTATATCTGCAACTCGGCTTCATAAACCGTTTACTATCAAGCCGGTCAAAGCTGGCACCTTGTCAAAGCTTGCACCCGGTCAAAGCTGGCACCCGGTCAAAGACAAAAACATTGGCCAGATCTTGTGAGACACAGCCCACGGCTTCTAGGAAAGGTCTATGAGGTGAATTCTTGTAAATAGAACTCCACTAGGCAATCAGTGTTTCCACAGGTTTGTACCATCCAAAAACGTACCTCTAAACCTATTAGCAGGTTTCTTCTAACATACTCCATCAATGTCATGAATGAATTTCTAACAGTTGAAGATATGACCTGGAACATAGTTTCCATTTTTGTTAAGGAAAGTGGAAATTGCTGCAATTGTCAAGTTTATGATAGTTGGTATTATTAAAGAGATTGATTGGTCTTGAGGGACTACAGGAAAAAAACAAATACAGAACTAGTTTCAGGAAGCACCTTGAATTATGAAATGAGCTCTCCCAGCGCTTCCCCCCTGATGAGACATCAAAGAGAGAGAAGAGAGAGAAGAAGGATTAGAATTATATAAAAGATTTTTATTTTGTTATGGTTTGGCTTTAAATGACTTATGGAGTGTGTCAACCTAATAGGGTCAACATGATGATCATGATGGCATTATTAGCTTTGAATACAAGTGGCCCTCAAAGAGTTAATGTGCTTGTGTAACTGTTATTTCTAATGTATCTGTATGACTCGGGACTTCTGAATATTCTGTATGAGTGGTGCTGATACTGGAGATGGCCACCAGGTGGTGCACAGTGATACCATCTGCTGGTACGTGGACCGCTGGTGAATCATACCGCTAACACAAGCCACAGACTGATGCCATCTGTTAACCCTTTATGAACTGATTGCTGCCTTTAGGTTTATTATATGTATCAATTCAATCGTGCTTACACATTATACATCATCATGACACTTTTGTATTGTATAAACCATTTAAGAATGGCCAAAAGGTTTAGCATTATGCTTGAATGTAAGTAGTGCTGGTGCATTGGTGCATCACAGATATTGCATAACTATGCTGCTATTAAAGGGTTACCCCTTTATGGTTGGCATAGTGCATTTATGCATGGTGCCTTGGTCATCACTATGTATGAATACAGCTGTGTAAAGTAACTAACCAGCGCTGCATTCATGCATAACACTGACCCTATGGGGTGGATGCACTGCCACAAAAACACCAATGCAGCTCTTAAAGCTGCTTGACAGGGCTGCATTGGTGCATCATGGCAACAAAAAAAACACTTTTAGTGACAAGCCATCCTCAAAGGGTGAACTCCAACTGAGTGTCATCTGTGATAGGGAGCGCTCACACCAGGTGACAGAATAATTAACATGGAAACAAATGGCATAGCGTATACATGTTTACCCTTTAAGGACGGAGGTCTTAAAAGATGACATTTGTTGTCATGATGCACCAATGCAGCCCTGGTGAGTAAATTGCCAGTGCTGCATTGTTGCATCATGCCTACCTTTCAAGGGTGTGTCAACCCTAAAGGGTTGGCATTATGCTTGAATGCCGCGCTGGCGAGTTACTCGCCAGGGCTGTATTCATGCATCATGACATGATGCATCATCATACTCTCCCGTCCTCAAAGGGTTAATTCTCTGGTGAGCTACATACATTTATGCATCACCACATTAATAATATACTGTAGATAACTATACCTGTGCAGGGGCGGCAGAACGTGCATAAAGTTGGGGGGGGCGCACAACCCCCAGCCCCCCCACCCCCTGTTTAGCTGGCACTATGTGCTCATAGGAGCTCATAAGCTGGCCCTGCATTGTCCATTTAGGGTATTCTTTTGTGACCTATCCTACAAATATAATACTGTAATAACATTGGGAACATGTTTCAGTATAAATCAAATTATGGAAAAATCAGACCATGTAACTTTAACAATGAATAAAGCGCCTAGAAGTTGTCTGTTAAAAGGGGTTGTGAATTCCCTGGTGAGTTACATACATTCATGCATCTTGATGGTAAAGGAAAACTTTGTATAACTTTAATTTTGGCCATAAAGAGGCCTGGCACATTGAAACACTATACAGACATGAAAGGGTGACAGTCCCTATAGCTCTAGGCAATGAAATCAATAGCTTGTACTTGCATTATGAATAAATCAATACAAGTGAACACCATATGTGGCCAACTAGGTGTACTACTGCTACGGCTTATGGGACTGTGAGAAACTTTAGCCTTCTAATGGCTTTCTCAGAGCTGAATCATTTATTACTGGCTGGGGGGAAAGGGTCATTTTGCCACAACAGCTCTTCTTTTTACTTGATCCATCCCCATTATTCAGAAAAGAGTAATCTCAACCACCCCCAAAAAAACATCATGTAGGCCTATAAAATGCCAACTTGCTATGAGTATTTAAATGGACTTCATAATATTTATAGGAAACCAAAAATGTTGGTATTCAACCCTTTCCTGCCCCGAACTATTTGATGAAAGTTAGTTTCTTTACATCATCATTGGTGGATTCGATAACAAATTAATATTTCATCCTGACATATATGCTTTATATTATATTTTTTGAAAGCTATTGAAGTGCCACATTCAATAATATTAAAAAAAATATTTTAACTTGGGTTGCCATGACAACCAGAAATATTCTTCTCACTGATATCAAGCAAAATTGCTATCTAGACCAGATCTAGGCCAGATTTTGGTCTCTTAGTTGATTATATCCTACATTGGCTTGGAAAATATTCTTTTATGGTTACAAATGAAGGCATATACATTAGGAATAGAAGGATAATATCATTATGATCGGAATCCCAAGAGAAAACCATCAAAAGAGGGTTTTAAACATTTTTTATCAATATTTTCATTATTTTATCAATATTTCTGTAATTAATCTCCCCTACTTTTGCTAGAGCGCACACTTTTAGTGCTTTAAAGCAATTTGAAACTCATAATATCTTCTAGTGCAGCATCAACACACACATATATGCTATCATAGGGCACCTGGTGTCGTTAGAAAGCTTATGCAATTGTGCTTAATTAAGTCCTCAAATGATCACAATCTTAGCTCTAGGGCACCCAGGGTACTCTCCTGAATATATAGGTGTAAAAGCGCACGATTTTTTAGTTCTGGGCACGAAAGGGTTAAGTAGTAGAGACACAATATTAGAAGCGTTCAAACCTGCTGGCTGGTATTTAGAAAAAACATGGCTCTGGCCCAGAGAATTTTTAGTAATCCTCATGGATTCTAAACCAATGAACACACAGATTTTAGTGAGGCTCCGCTATTTCCGGTATTGTCCTATCAGGGCACAGTTTACTGTTGCGTAATCATATTGACAATGTTGCTGATTTAACTTGTTGATTTAACAACAAAAACCCTCATATTCAGTGGCAAAAGTTGTGAATCTTGTTGTTAAACTGACAAGTTTCGTTGGCCATAAGTCGCTACTGACGAGTTTGTTAAAATACCTAATCAGCCAGTTTGTTGTTGTCACTTAGCCAAAGTCAAGGTTAAGGTCAGTCAAGGTCACAGTTATTCCTATGCTCAAGTCAACGAAAACCTCTGACATGTAAATAGATATATTTTTCTTTTTATTTCAAAGGGTTATTATATTGCCAAATACCAACATGGGTCTCAGCAGATCTGTCTTTCAGATTTACTGATTCTGTATTCAGTTGTGACCCACCCACCCCCCCTCCTCCCCAACATTGGGGCTTTTCCAGTGTTGACCTCTACCCCCTGACAAATAAGGGCCTTTGTTTTATTATGATTCCCCATTATATCCATGAAGCCGCCCCCACCCCTGACTGGTAATAAATGACTAGACCCTAAATTCTGTAGAATAGAAGAGTGGAAAGAGGTACGGGAAAGTTGTGTGTTGTAGTGGCAGCTTGTACGCAAAGTCAGACTCAGCTTTAATTCAATACCAAACATGACTATATATGTCGCAGCTTATACGCTTATACCAGGGCTTTTAGAAGTATGCTTTCACACTAACATTGTTATAATCAGAACCTCAAATATTTGGTCAGAGTCCGCTCCTATGGTGGTTAGGCTCATACCAAAAAGTTTTTTTTTCTCCTATATTTAATCTGAGAGTACATAGGGCCAGGCCCTGTTTCCGACATGCAGCTCATGTGCATACTTCTTATGGATGGAATTCATAATAGATATATATACAATGTTCTTAAGGGATTATTATTATTTCTCTCTCTCTCTCATGCGCCACCATGCTGGGGCAAATATCTATCAAGTATGGGCTGAACATGTACCTCCCTGAGCGAAATCTATGGTGGCTTACCCTTTTCCATACGTATTATTGCATGTTTTGTATAATACTACATATCTGTCACAATGTTGATAGCAAAAAACTCTTAATTGAAGTTAGGGTTTGAGCAATCCACTTGCCAAATCATCAATGGCCAGTCAATTTTAATTTTGGCTAAGTGGCTAATAAAATAGACACAGAATGTATTTTGGTAGAATTAAGAATAATTTATAGAACACAATCCTAACATTGCAATTTGTGTTCAAAGACTTTGTATGTATTGCATCAGATAAAAAAACCACTTTCCTAAGCGAATCTAAAAATGTGAACAACTTTATTAAAATATCAATGAGTCAAACATAGCGTTCATGTTTCATCACATCTCATGTCATTTGTCATTTTTCAGGTATCCTATAAAAAAATAGATTCAATGACTTCATAGAACTGAATCAATATTGAATCGAAATTCTTGTGGTAACTTTCAAAACTATTTTTCAACCTATGCTAGGGCACAGGGTAGTAGCACTCCCAGCCTGGGCATCTCTTATAGGCCTAGTGGTAGACAGTTAAGGAATACATGCCCACTAACTACACTTGGGGTATATTTAAGCTGCGTTTCAGAGGAAATGGAGAACATAAGAATACACATATGCTTGTTCTGTCTCTGATGTTTTAAAGCTTGTGATTCTGTATAATGTCATCTAACATATCTCTCTCTCTTTATATATGTTATACAACCTACACATTAAAATGTGTTGATTCTAGAAGAAGCTTTTGTAGCCTTTAATATTGTGCAGTTAACAAGCTGGCTATAGAACTAGGCATACAAAGCTTTGTGGTTCGATAAAGTATATAACATGTTCTAGCAGCATTTGTACAACTGGGAACCTAGCTGAATATTCTGTATGAGCAGCTCTGATGGTGAAGATATTCACCGGGGGCCACTCTGGGATGGGGGGAGTGCTAAGAAGGCATCTCTGTGTGGTTAAAATCTGTAGCAGAGGCAATGCTTTCTACTGGAACTTGCCTCAGTCTCAAACCCAAGTGCATGAATAAAACATTGTCATATCCACTAGAAGACGAAGATGGTTGTATCCATACAGAGAAGTAATTGACTGGGTGGTGCCATGTCTGGTCTTGTGACAGAATACAGGGAGGTGCAGAATGATACCATCTACCAACACCTGGTGGGGGACGGTTGTGGTAGACAACCCTGTGCAGAAGATAACATCATTTAACCCCTTAGACACCAAATACTGGTTTAATGCACACAACCCTTTGGTCATCATGATGCATGAATGCAGCAGTGGTGAGTCACATATCAAAGGTGCATTCATGCATCATGCCAAACCCACAGGGAACAAACAGGGTAGGTATAATGTACCAAATAACCACTGTTAAGTTACTCGTCAGTACTGGTTTGGTGTATCAGAAGTCGTGATGAATCATGCTACTCTTTAAGGTTTAACCAGCAGTTTGTGATCAGTGTGGCAGGCACCATGTGGTGACAGCATAATTAACAAGTAAACAGACTCTGTATATAAACCAAGGTCCGGCACAAGGGGCGGCACTGGTCTTCTCCACATCCCGACAACTACTTCCAGGTCTAGAAGCCGCAGTATACTACATCATCCGACACCTACGTCAAAGTCAAACACTAAATACAAGTCAGCCACATCTACAGTTGTGAGTATCTAATCAAGCTTCATATTGTATTTGCTGAAAATGCTCCATTCTTAGGGACTGGAATTTATCTGGTAACCAAATGGTGGGTTGGTTAACTTGGTGCCCACCACCCCTATTATAACAAGCATGTGATACATCATTACAGAAGATGGATAAATTTCCTGATGATGGTAGGTTTTTATGTAAACTAATCAATGACAACTATGATTGTTTCTTTGAAAAAAGTTAAATGATTTTGTTAGTCCCATAGATTTAGGTCTGGGCCTGAAGCTTTTTAAAGCTGTGGGGCCAGGGCAGCCATTGGGTGAACAAGTTAGTGTCTACGCTGTCTACCCTTGCAAATCCCAATGTTATTAGTACCATTTACCATTGTGTTTAAGCCTAACTCATGTATAAGCCGCCTTATGGGGGATGCTATAGGCTGCACTGGCAATCTAACTACAGTGACTTTTATAGTATACTGCAGTAGCATGTTTGCTGCATCAACTCTGTGCGGGTCCTATACGCCGCACTGGCAATCTGACTTGTGTACTAGCTATGGCAGTCTTTGCCAAAACCTTTTAACCCCACAGGACATTAGGTCTAAATCCGGATTAATACATAGAGTAACATAATTTATTGACAAACATATTTCAGGTTTAGAGAGCAACTAAATTATTTTAGTTCAGAAAAGCCCAACATGTGACTGGACATTCACTCCTACTACACTTGTCAATCTCCTGGACCGGTGGCATTTTAGGAGGGCATTGCCACTGTCCTGCATGTTTTCACAAAGACTGCCACAGCCTTTACACAAGATTGACATTAAGTCATTGCAGAGTGTCAGCCCTGTGTTGTGTATATTGCAGGTGCACGATGCAGACGGTACTGGGACTTCTGCTGTTGACCTTTGCGTCCTTCCTGCCCGACACTCACTGCGTCCCTGCAGCTACCTGTCAGGACCTGAAAGACTGTAGTAAAGGTGATCCGTACGATATGCCTTGCAGAAGAAAAGACGCTCTTGCTCACTTTGAAAAGTGGTGTCCCCGCTTCTGTGGATTTTGTGAGGGTAAGCAGTTCTTTTTTGTGTTATTACATGTGAATATTTCCCATTGAATGTGAGAGTATAATTGTTTAATTTTCATTGTCTCAATGTACATATTTAAACAATTACCCAATGTCAGTCCTGAATAGCGGCTAAAGTTCTAAACCTGATATGACACTTATTGACTTTCATTAAAATCAGACCCTAGTTATCCAGTCTTCAATGAATAAGCCTCTCTATCATCCAGCTCTTCATGTTAGGGACAGTTTGATACACAAGCATACAACCGTTTATTCAACAATTCGGCAGATTCCCTGTTTTGCCTTAAAAGGGTGTGGTTGGATCAGTGAGGTCTGACTGTATACACATGGTCCAGCACTAACACTATCTTTTGCAGGAAGTGAGAACTGTCCATTTCCTGAGCTAGGCCCAAATGTCACAGTGAGAGGGGGTACAGCTGTAGGTAAGGAAACGGCGGAACCAGGAGACTACATTCTCTACAGGTGTAAAGATGGGAGTTGGCTTACAAATTGGCAAAGTAAACGCATCTGCACTGGAGATGGTGTATTCTCAGGTATTGTACCTGTCTGCGGCATCCGGCCTCCCTGGTGGTTTGTATATCAATGTTTTAATTCTTTACTACATATGGTCATCTCTAATTTCAGCATTTTGGAGCCCTCTGCCCCATGCCCCTATAGAGTATGGTAGTACCATACTCCATGTCTTATGATGCCATGATGCAACAGTGATTAAAACATTAGTTTTTCTAATACTTATATCATAAACATGCAATATTTATAAAAACAGGCTCAGCATAATGCGTTCCTATTGTTCTTCACTTGTTAGGCCCTGGGAGACATGACCCAGGCTCTATTCATGTCCATTATCCAAGTAAGATATAATCTTTCCTCTTTCTCCAGCCTTATTGTCTACCTGGTTTGTATTGCAAGAAACTATATTATATAGTATACTTGCAAGAAGAATCAATATGCAAGGAATATACATACCGGAGTCACTTGAATAAGCACACCTGCATTAATCTGTTTTTAGGTCCCCCTAGTATGTGGCCTACTGTGTAGAGGGATGGTTCTCCTGCATGAGCCGGATACTTCCCTGAAGGCAGAGGCTGACTGGCTGGCTGGGCGACTCACTCGTATAATTAAACATACAAACCAGACGTCTTTAGTCTAAACACGCTGTCATCACCTTCAGATGTTGAACACAAAATAAATGTCATTCAGGACAAACAAATCTTGTTGTTAATTCTTCCAGTATTTGGCATTTCTATTGTTCTTAGATATATTCCAATGTAAAACACCAAATGTTGAGGTTTAGTAGACAACCAGAATATATAAATAGTCCAGGCAAACTAAGGTTTGAGGTCAAACAAATTGCAACAAAAGGTTTTTCACCACAATGCATTTCTATAAAGTCCCTAGAATGACATACTAAAAGTCCTAAGAGTTCTGGGTTGGGGAACACCGCTAAATCCAAGATGGCTGCCAAAAAGGGTATTGATTTTAGACTTTTTGCTCTAGAATCTTTATTTATCAAAGGAAGTGGTTGTGTAATAGCTCGAAATGATGGTATTGATGAGAACAATCCATCTAGAAAGGGACATCCAATGCAGATTGTCATTTGAGACCCTTTAAATCCAAGATGGCTGCCAAAAACGGTATCGATTTTAGACCTTTTGCTCTAAATTCTTTAGTTATCAAAGGAAGTGGTTGTGTAATAGCTCAAAATGATGGCATTGATGAGAACAATCCATCTAGAAAGGGACATCCAATGCAGATTGTCATTGGTTACTCTTTAAATTCAAAATGGCTGCCAAAAAGGGCATTAATTTTATACTTTTCATTCTAAAATCATTTATTTATCAAAGAAATTGGTTGTGTAATTGCTCAAAATGATGGCAGTGACAGGAGAACCTATGCTATTGTGCTTTACCAATATACCAACAACAATAAGCAAATGATATATATATAATTTTTGAATATTTCATTATGAAATGAGTATTTCCTTATCCAAGGGGCAATTAGCGTTGTGAGTATGCAACAATATATGCATGGATTATTTGTGTATGTTGAACACCAGAGTAACTGTTGCCAATTTGAGAAGTGAGAGAACAGAGAGTTCAAGCACCTGGCACCTTTTAGGTATACCTGTGAGCAATGGCAGAGGTGAACCTTTAAATTACAATCTATTATGTAGATAGTATTTGAACTGCAATCACATAGAAGAATTCAAGATTACCATGTTTAAATTATATATCAAACCCTCAATGGGATTACCATCCTCTTTCACCAAGAGGATCAAGGCCTAAGTATTATGTAAATATAGTTTCATTAAATAATGGTCAATATGTTTTTCATCAAGGAATGTCTATATTTGCCCCACCAATTATTCAAAGCAGAAACTCTCAGATACCATTAGCTAAAGTTGAGTAACCCCTATTATCCCTTGGGAAACAATGTCTGATTACAATGGACAAAGACAATTTGTCTCTGTGCATTATAGATATAGCATGATTCTTGTCATTAGACCATCAACATAATGCCATATTTTCACCATGCAGGAGAGCTTTCCTTGTAATATTAGTTTACAGAAAGTGGATGGATGGGACAAAATACCGAAATATAGGTTTTCACAATGTTAATAGACCAGGCACATGCAATAAACAAAGCGAATTTTAAGGATGTAGGAGGAGTGATGTGTTTGGAGGAGAACCTACCAGCATTCCAGAAGTGGATGCGGACTGGCCACAGCAATCACATTTATTGAGGGGTTTCAGTGAGTCTGGGGAAATACATACAAGAAGGGATTCTCGTATATAGTTTGCATACGATGAAATCGAAGAAAGATGGTAAGGTCACAAGGGATATAGGCATTTCTGCTTGTCTGTTCATTGTCACACATAAATGGTATGTTGACATGACCCAAAAGAAGCCCCATTTCTCCATCACCCTCTTAGTAGACCTATGGCAATTTGTGATGATGTACCAGATCATAATTGTATTCTGCAATATTTAAATTCAAGCTCTTGAACAGCCCCTCCTGAATAACATACTTAGTTTCAATATGCTTTGCAGATATTCATCCCAAGCTAAAGGGAGGATGCTAATAGTTTAGTGAGCCTATATTCACCATGCCAACAGTCTATAATCTATGTGATTTATCATTTACTATGGGTAGGGACTCCAGAGACCTCTAGGTGAGCCCCTGTGCACAGTGCACACTACAGGTCAGCATTGTGGTGCAGCTGTGCCAGACACTGTTATGAGACTGCCCTCTTAGAGGGTGAAATTTTAATAAATACTGGCTATCAGAAATGAAGTCAAGAGAAAGGCATATCTAGCCATACCTATGATAAGTGACTGCATCTAAGAAAAGTTACCAATTTTATTGGTGATATAATAGATTTTATCAAAAACTGAAGTTGAAGTTATGAATCCTGGTGGCTCCTTTTGGGATTGTAATATGATCCAATATGTTGCTGTATGATGTTAAAAAATGGAAGCAATCAGAGGATGCTCTCACCTGTTCCCATACCATAACATCATAATAATTATGATTGGGTCATTAAGGCAAGTGGTGTACTGTCTACTCACACCCACTGAGGTGATTGAGTAATCATGTTAACAGAGTCTGTCAATCACAGCCTAGCCTGCCCAGTACTCCAAATGCCCTTCAAACCCCTTACATAACTACCTCCCAAGTACCAGCTCCACTCAACCATGACCCAAACACCCTCCCCTACCACTAATAACTCCAACAGTTGACAACAATTATATAGAGAATGTACTAGGGGAACTTGGTGGATGTTATTGGCACATATTTGATGATTGCCTGGGTTCTATGATAGATAGAAGGAAAATCCCATAAGATTTGGATTACATTTCTCCCCTTCTACACCATAGAAGAAAAAGAATTGATCATGTAAATATTCTTGAACTTTTCTGAAGTCCCTACTATGGGAAGAATACCTGGAACCTAAGGGGTCTGCCTATATTGATGCCTAAACATAAACTAGCTATTAAGTGCTATTGAGGAGGGCATTTTTGGTATCAAATAATATCATCCTGAGCGCAAACGAATGTTTTGAACAGATACAACCTGTTATTATGGTACCATATGATAGGAAATCACATACTGATTGCAAATCAGTCAGTTGTAAACATGTATCACAAATGCTGATTCTAATTTTAACCCCAATATAAACCCAAATATCAATACTGCTGTTTTTTGGGCCTCAATCTGTCATATTCTAGGGAGTTTAAACTATTACAGATGTGGCTGGAAAGAGTTAATACAATCTCCCCCAATAACAACCAATAATAAGAGAAAATGAAATAATTGTGGGAATCAGGATATTTAACCTAGTACCGTTCATTTTGCCATCGACAGATGAACAAAAAATACGGTCCGCCCAAGTGACCCGGGAATTACATGACACTACGGTCATGCGGACATTGTCCTACCACCATTACACCACTGCCATTGTATATTATCTAGGGCCACCCTAATAACCCCATAGTGGCCCCCCCTTGGACTTACTACACCCCGAGGACCCCCTTCTTTTGATACCCCCATGGCCAATCGCTTCCTTGGTTGTTTTTTTGTCGCTATAAATCTAATCATAGCACCAAAACCAATATACAAACCAAACCTACCCATGGCATCTTAACTATCAACCTTCTAAAATTAAAATTAATTATTAACAGATACTTAACAGCAGAACACACCAATTTGGATCCCTATATTAGGCCTACTTGTAGGCTTACTATCCACAGTCTATTCCTGAATTAATTAACCAGCACTTTTAATTACCCAATAAAGGGTCTATCATTTGTGCTAAAGATCACGCCTGATGAGACATTAAGCTTGAAATCACACACTTGTCATTTCTTTAAAAAAGAAATCCCAAAGTATCTGAACAAATCTGGCCCAAAACCTATGCTTGGAGATAAACCAACTCCAGGGTATACACTCTTCAAACATTATTTATATGCTTGACTATGATTGGTCAAAGGCCAGCATCCAGAGAGAGGCCCTGCCATCTGATTGGCTAAGACCTCGTTGTCATAGTTTACCTCAGTGGATGCAGAGAGCAACAGAGCTCACTTTGTGGTAGCGCACCAACGAGTGAAGTATACTTTACCGTTCCCATCTTGTTTCACAAAAAATAGACATAATATCATATTCCTTATAAGTAATTAGTTCTGTAACAATAGCTAGTAATTTGATTCATGATGAAACATGCAAATGATCAAAAACATTTGTTTCTAATTGTTACCATATTGCTCAACACACAACTTAATTATTTTGAGCTATTGTACAACCAATTTCTTTGATAAATAATGATTTTTAGATTGAAAAGTATAAAATCGATGCCTTTTTTGGCAGCCATATTGGATTTAAAGAGTCTCCAATGACAATCTGCAGTGGCTCTCCCTTTCTAGATAATTTGTTCTCATCAATACCATCATTTTGAGCTATTACACAACCACTTCCTTTGATAAATATAGATTCTAGAGCAAAAAGTCAAAAATCGATACCGTTTTTGGCAGCCATCTTGGATTTAAAGGGTCTCAAATGACAATCTGCATTGGATGTCCCTTTCTAGATGGATTGTTCTCATCAATACCATCATTTTGAGCTATTACACAACCACTTCCTTTGATAAATAAAGATTCTAGAGCAAAAAGTCTAAAATCAATACCCTTTTTGGCAGCCATCTTGGATTTAGCGGTGTTCCCCGACCCGGAACTCTTAGGACTTTTAGTATGGCATTCTAGGGACTTCATAGAAATGCATTGTGGTGAAAAACCTTTTGTTGCAATTTGTTTGAGGTTTGGCCCTAAAATCAGCTAGTTTGCCTGGACTAAAATGCAAGCATACTGTTTCAAATTATTTTTTGATCAAGATTGAAGAAATTTGCATATGTAGATATATTCTTGATGACGATAGTTTACATCTCTATTCCAGCTTAATCCAATAATCAATAAAGATACCCCCCTGCACAGAGTTCATTTCGATATGGGAAGTCAGTCAATATAGCCAAACACTGGCTTAAAACACCGAAAAAGTCATACATAGGAATCTCTCGATGTGGCCTCTAAAGTAAATAGAATAATACTTTAGGATATTCAACCTATATTAATCCTCCACTATACACACTTGACTATGAGAGAAGAACTATTAATATTAGTGTAGGGGCATGATATTACATATTAATCTCATACACTGTATTTCCGGGTAACATCTACTGTTTACTCAGCTTCTCTTCCTGGAGCTAGCGCGCACAGTTCCCGGGAGAGGACTTGGGTCCTCTCCAGGTAACTGTGTGCGGCTTTCAGGTGGGCTGCAGACCCACCCACCTGGCCACGTGATCAAAGGACCGGTGGTTATATAAGACCCGTGTGTTTACCTGGAAGGCAGTCAGTGGAGGCCCGACTGACGATAGACTTCACCATGTCCAACCGTTTGGACAATGTTGTATACTGAGACTATACAGACCGTTTCCTATATTCGTTTAAAACCTATTTATATTTGTGTGTTGATTCCCTTGTTATGGAACGTGATTTACTTTGTAATAAAAGTCTGATAATCTTGCACCTGGAAACTGCCATTCTTGTTGTTCCTTAAACTAGAATAACTACGAATCACCACACTGGTGCCGTGACCAGTAGCAGTAAAGGTAGCAGAACAAACTAATTGTTCGGGAATATGTTTGGATTGAACTGAACAGGAATTCTTTTTTGGACAGACAATGGCTACTGCTGGTAGCCCTGGAGGCTCAGGCACGGGACTGAGTGACGGGGAGTTGGAATCAACTCGCCTGGAAATGGCAGGGCTGGACCCTGTGGAAGGCCTGAAGCCAGGGAAGAAGAAGAGGAAAGTTCAAGATCTTTCCTGGGTAAGCCCCTATGAAGGGGATGAGAGATTTCAAAGGGAATATGACTGGTTAGGGAACGGGATGAGATATTCTCTGATAATCAGAAAACCAAAGGTGCTCTGATGGAAGAAAGGGATGGGTTGATAGAGGACAACTGGTATATGAAGAAGAAGGTTGCTCAGGAATCGCATGAATTTCAGAAAATTCAAGCGGAGGTCGCTGAGAACCGGAAAGTGAATGAGAATTCCCTTTCTCTCAAGGAGAAGTATGAGAAGGAGTTGAGACAGTACTCCAGGGAATGGTACACCCTGAAACAAGGGACACAGGAGCTCGAGAAGGGTAGAGACCAATTGGTCAGGGAGAATGAAAATACCAGGATACAAATCTTGGAGGAAACTGAAGAGTTGGAAAGAAGGCGGAAGGCTGAGGTGGAAGCAGTCTGTTCTTTGGAAGCCAGGAAAACTCTCTTGCAATGTGAGTTGACTGGGGTTGTTGAACAACAGGAACTGGGTGTTTTGAAGGAACGGGTGCCTGAAAACATACCAGGGATCGTTGATGGCAAAACACTGCTAGTAAGGGGGAAGCGTTACCTCAGTATGATCCATTTGTCAATACCAATTGGTTGAGAAATGTGGAAGACTCTGTGTATAAAAGCAGAGGGAAGGGTTCTACTAGAGGGAACGTTACCAGGCGTTCTCTGGAACTGGAACCTGTGGGCATATCAGTTAACCTGTACGATGGAGGTCAGGTTAACAGGGAAATGTCCGCTGAGGAAGAAGTATCTCGACACTATAGAAACAAGTTTCCAGATCAGGTGGTGAACCATAGTTATGGTTCATTGAATCCCTTTTCTGGGGATGACCCGGCTCAGTATGGGATTGTGATGGAAAGGGTAGTTACAGGTATTGCCCGGATTCAACTTTTTCATACCCCAACCAACGACTATGTCTCACAAGGGAGTTAATAAAGACTCGGGAGACAAGCAGGAGAAGGATCTGGACAAGGGGACCCAGCAGGAAACTAGGGGAAAGTCACATTATGCACCAAAAAGTGTAGGAAATTTGACAGGCTATGATGAGGGTACAGAGTCAGAATTAGATAACTCTTCTGAAGAAGTACCAAGGAAGCAGGTTGGCTTAAACCAGAGGGTTACAATGACCCTTGCTGAGCACCTGTTGCATAATCGCAACCCTGCTATAGGCAATTTAGGTTTGGATTGCTTGAGGTCAAGACGGTACAGACCTGTTGGCTTGGAGGAGATGCATGTCGGGTCAATTAGTGCATTCCAATTTTGCAGCTAAACAAACCGCGCCAGTTACTAAACCTTAGAGGGGATTAAGTCTCAGGAAGGAACAATATCAATCACTTCTAGATGATTGTAAGTACAACTACTGGAGCAAGGACGAGTCCCTAGGGGCTTTTATTATCTGGTTAAGTGATGGCCCTGGTAAAATAGTGGTGGAAGAATGGAGGGAGACTTATGGGCCGGAGGCTACTTACTACCAATTGGAAGTACAAGCTTGTTATACCTTCCGGAAGATGGTGACAGTATATCACTGGACTATGTTTCAGAGGAGAATGCAGAAAGCTATGGAATCTGCTAAAACATATGGACTAGAACTGCAGCGATTGTTGAGGCAGGCTAGACCAGAATGGAGTAGGGATGCTGAATATTATATAGAATCCCTATTTGTGAGATTCAAAGGTGGACTCCCGACCATGCAAAGGTCTGTGCACTAGCTTGGGAAGCTGATTCTGCCCTAGCGGATTTGTTCATGGCAATTGATCAACATGACAAAAAGAAAATACTATTGGCTGGTATGGTCCCTGCCAATAGGGGTCAGCACTTCTCTGGAATTGAACATTCCTTTGATGAGAACGATTCTTCCGGTGAAGGATCTGAAGGGGAGGAGAGAATAGACGCTCTGAAGTTCAAAGGATGTCAGAAGGCTAGCTCGTCCTCAGCTTCCGGGAAGCTTCCGAGTAACAATGGTTATTAGGAAACTCCCCCGGAAACCCGATACTCTGGAGACTAAGACTGAAACCAGTCAGGAAAACAAGATCCCGGAGAAGACCGCTTTGGATAAAACAAATGCATCTGAAATGGAGTCCATGATCAAACGCATGAGCGCAAGAGTAGATCTTAACACTGCCCAGCGTTACCGCTGTCAAGTGTAGGGACACTTTGCATCTGAGTGCAAAGCAGAGAAACCTGTTCTGAAAAGTGAGGTTTCGGTAAATTAGAGGGGTTACCGAGGATGGCAGGATGGTTACCCCTGAGGAAGATTCATTAGCTGTGAATGCGTCCAGCAAAAAGGGAGATGGGACTGATCATCCCGGAAACCATGAGGCTAGGTAGGCTGGTACAACAGGTGCCCAGGGGTGCGCGGATGGGAAATCTAGTGCTAGTTTAGAGGAGTCAATAACCAAAAAGTTGGTTAAAGTTGGAGGAACCAGGCTTCCCCCGGGTCATCCTTGTCTGGAACAACTGAAAGGATGTGGATTCGATCTGGGCACTGATAGTGACCTTCACCGGTTTACTAGGAATCCCTCAGTAACTGATGGGAAGAGGTGGTATTTTCCTGTTTTGTACAAGGAAAGACAGGGGAGTTTCTTATGGATACAGGAGCTAGCCACTCCAAGGTTTATCGGCTTATTGCCAGGTATGTGTGAGAACCTTACAATGAGGGTAAAGGCATGCACGGCCAATGGTACTAGAATGAGGAAATTTGGCCGGACTTTTCTGATAATCTTTGTGGCCGGGAAAGAATTCGTTTGGGCCCCGACCATAGCAGAGATTGAAGATGATGGTATCCTTGGGTTGGATTTTTCGGCGCTTTTCGGTGCGGTATTACTTCTATATCCATTAGTGAGTGTGTAAAGAGATACACTTTGACTTACTTCTTAACCATAAAGTCAGGGTCATGTGATCCATATGAGCCAATAACAAACCAGGAACTTGATACAAACTGGGAGACTGGATGATGTAACAAAACTTGCAGCACTGCACAGCCACATGACCATGGTACATATGGCTATAAAATAAATTTCATATCAGAAATCTTTGTTGTCATTGTATCCAATTATGGCAAGAAATAGTATGTCTATATTGTTGATAAGGTCTGGGGCTTTATTACATATATTGTTTCTCTGATATTGGGAATTAGATATTGTGTTTTGATGTCCTTTGTGGAGGGCAAGTCAACCTGTAGCAAGGACAACATGTGGGGAAGCAAAAGCAAGGTCAGACACAGGTTTCAATACAGTTTTAAATACAACAAAAATATTTTTTTAAATTATAATAAAGGATTTTTGGCAGAAAAAAAATCCCCACCAAGACTTCATCAGATTCGAAATTTTGATTCTTGAGTAAGCTTTGGTATACTAACCATAAATATGGGTTCTACATTATTAACATTTGCTTCTGTTTACTATGCAAACCTAACCATCAGTATAAATTAAAATTCATTTTTCACTTGAATTAATCTTCCTTTATGCCTCCCTATAGTACAAGTGGCAATATGTAATTTGTATTCAAAAAATGTAGAAACATATGCATTCTTTTCTATGCTTTGTCAGATTAACTGTTCCTTGATGTAATTAAAACTTGGTGTATATATATTGAAAATATTGAGTAGTTTACAAAAAGCCTGAGGCCAAAGGGGTTTGTATCTGAAAGTTAACACATAGTTCTTTGAAACATATTAAATAGAGTACAACACCAGATACAATCTTCATATTGCCAGTAAAGTTATCTATCCATACTATCCTAGTTAGTAGGAACTCATCAACACCCTTAGACAGCCAATTGGAAAGTTTATCAACTATTAGATTACTTTGGAGATGCACCAAACAGGGCCCATAAGATATTTGCTCTTATTATCTTAAAAAACCCACAAGAATTGCTAATATACCTTGAAGAGGAATAGTCCCTCTTTCTAGGTGTATCTTTGGAGGGCCACTAAACAACGTATAAATGTATTTAATAAAAATGAAATAAATCAAAGTCTTAATGCAAATGAATATCTGAGAGTGGTGATTCTATAGATATGATTTTCTTCATAACAGGACAGGTTATAAACCCTATTTTGTATTCATCCCTGATCTATGATAATGTAACCCCCCCCCAAAAATGTTCTTATCAGGCAACCATCCAGGTCATTGTAAGATATATTACAAGAGTCCAGACCCACATGGTATGGGGCAGTAACACTATGAACGCAATATAATGAGACATTTGTCCACCAAGAAGCACTCAGATGTTGATGAAATATTCATCTTACCATTTCGCTCTGTCCCTTTTGCCCAGATCAATGCCTTCATGTATTGCTCAAAGTGTTGCCATCTGTCACATTAGGTAGGGGAATACAGAAACCCAATTTTTGTAGGGAATTCTTTTTTGGTGGTTATTGCATTGTTGATTTCTCTGTCAAACTATTTGGGCTGAATCTGCTTATTAAACACTACAAAGGCCCTTGTTATGTAAAGGTTTCATGGTGCTAGTGCCAGCTGATAGTTGGACCTTGCCCAATTTGAAGTAACAAGGGACAAAGCATAACAGGCAGCTGCCAAACCATGCAATCCACAGGAAGTAACATCAATGGTCATCTGACTCTGTACACTCATATGGCAGATGCACTTTACATTGTTAGTCCATGGTCAGGTTTGGCCTGTGACTGATATTATTTGTGTTTGGGGAAAATGTTAGTAGTGGCAGTGATTGACGTTGAATATTGAGACAGAAGAGAGTTTTCCTATAATGATGTCGGAACCAAAGAATTATACACATTGAACTCAGATAGTTTGACACATTAATGATAACTGCAGTTTCTTTTCATGTGAACTACTGCATTTGAGCAGATATTATCAAACCATGATTGCATCTTTGCCAATGGTGACTAGGAAGATGTTCTATTGTGGCCACCTGCATTCTGTGTCAAAACATAAAATAATTGCCTGCCTTGTATTTGTAGATCAAGACCTTCAGCCACAAGTCAAGGGACAACAGCAGACATGTGAGCACTGTTGTCGACATCACTTGCCTTACAAGACAAATAACTGTTATTACAGTATTTTAGATATTCTCTTAGCATTCATTGATGGTGTCACACGTTGTGCTTAACTATTGTGACCAGGCTACCTGTGGGAACAGATGGTTCAAGTATTTGCAACATTTTCAAAACAAACAAGCTTAAATATTAAGCTACTGGTGATTTTGGTAGAATCTTATTTTGAAGGAAAATACTACTACTCTTAATGCCCTGTATCGCATAACACATTAAATTTACATTCTAAATAAAGAATATTAGCACCAAATGTGGATTGATTCCCAGAAGACTCCTTTAGTCACAATGAGAAAGTAATCTGCTGTCAAAGTAATCTGATGTGAACCTTTGGTTCAGACAATATATAATACAAGCAACAGTTTTGCAAGAATTTGGTATCACTTGAGGCAGTGTAAATAAAGCTGTTTTTCTACAATTACATAGGCACTAGTCCAAATCTAATTTTGTTAAGGGTCCTAGTGTGAGCATCCTGTCTGGCCCTAGCCCCATTTGCTGCACATAATAGAGATCTGGACAACAAACGACAATTAAACGGACACCATGGCACCCAGCACTCCACGGGAAGATCATACAATGTTCTTGTGACTTTGATCTGATGACATGGCAGTTGACCTTGACCGTATTAGTCAATGGTCAGCCCCAGGCTTTTCCCATAGCAGGATCTCATTTGTACCTGGGGCATGTGAAGAGGGAAGACCTAGGGTGAGGAACTTGGGTGAGTGCTGCCAGTAATTGACAGAAGTCATGTGACTGAGTGTCTGAAACTGCAATAGGAGAGTGTAGTAAGAAGGTGATGGAGAGTGTAGGGTAATTGACGTCACCATGCCATGAAATGATTTATATCCAATTGTTCTTGTTTTACTTCCATGAGACTGGAACCAATCAATAACCATTGTTATTAGTGACAAATGTTTGGCTTGCAGGGACATTTTGGAATTTGTGCATTTTGGAAGTCTCAATAAACCTTTTGTCAACAACATATCTCGAGTGACCACTACCATTACAGAACACTTTATATGTCTAGATCCTCATCCATATTCATGAAATTGATACGGTGTATGAGGACTAAGACTTTAATATCTCTAAGCTTTTACAGTGGTTGCTTTTTTACATGTTTACCAGCTGCAATAATGTCAACCTGTGTTAGGCTGTTAGAGGAGCAGCTGTTTTATCTACATGAGTGATAAAGCTTAGACAATGTAGTTCACAAAATCCAATATGGAAATTCATAGCTATCCTGAAGATGCCTAATTCGATCAAAACCATTAAATAATAGCCTCCATCAGAAGGGTGTCTCTTACCACACAATTATTCCTTATTTAAAAACTAGAGATTATGATGTACTTTTTTCATGTCTGGACAATTTCTTTAATAGCCTTGTGAGCAATTTACTATTACAAAAGGCGATAGGCTGTCAATTAGTCCACCTCATAGTTTAGACAGGTGATAAACATGACCATTCATGTGGTTTGCCAGATTAAGCTATTCAGGCTCACTGTTTTATCCTGCCTAGAACCCATGTAATTAAAATGAGGCCATTTTAATATTTCATCTTCTATGCTCATCATACAAGTTAATCTGAGGACATGATTTACCAATTAGGTTACCTTCAATATTAGCATACTTTCACTTTTTAGGCCTAGGTTCATTGAGAAGAAAATAGTGGTCACTGTGAACATTTTTGTAAAGTTTCTATGCAGAATTTCACCAAATACTGACACACTGTTATACATAATAATATCAGATGTCTTTTTCTGTGTGGCTATGTACATGGCATTGTACCTGTTACTAACACTTCAATTACAGTGATATTCCTCTAACTCAGAACATTGAAAAAATTACCTCATTTGGTTCTTTATGACTCACAAAGCCATTATAGTGTCCTTTGGATTCAAAACCCTCTGAAATAAGCCCTAACCCCTTTTAAGATCATTTCGCTGGAACTGAAATTCATTGCAATTGAAAAGATGGATGCCTGGGTGGCTTTTCTTTTTGGAGTTACTCAGCAGAGAACGGATCCTCATAATGACCAATGAAGTGTTAGCTTTTCCCCATTGAGGAAAACAGCACTTAGCAGAAGATGATTCCCAAAGGAGGATTCATGTGGTTCCATCGTTTGTTTAAATTCACATTTCATCGAGTTTCAAAGCATTAGAAGTTGGTTAATTTGTCATAATGGATGTCTATTTTGGCCCACTCAGTGCCTCAACAAAACAGAGCCTCATACTGATGAACCAACTAACGGTCCTCTCGCACTCCCTATAAAGTGCTCCAAACCAAGTGATAAAAGCTGTTTAGTCTGTCCAAGTCCCATAAATGTGGTCTTAGATTCACTGCAGAGTCCTGCTTTGGGACTGGTGTTGGGTGGGTTAATAGAAAATGATAATCAGGCTAAGATATTCCAACATGAATACATTTAGTTACCTATTACAATGAGAGACTATCCAATAATCATCACTGATTAATCACGTAAAGGGTGCCGAAAAGTATTATATCAAATCACACTTGTTTACACCCTTTGCTTTCATTCTTCTATCTAGACTGCAGGAAGAGTACACCTGGGATGGAAAGTGGATTGGTCACTTTGATACCAATGAGGTAGTCTGAACAAGAGACTGTAAGATATACTGGTTTCATGCAGATGTGACTAGTTGGCCTTGGAGAATAACTGACTAGGCATAGCTAGTAATCTGTACATTTTTTATGTCAATGTAATCAATAAATAATTGAAGTTACAAATTCCCTGACCAACCAGAAACTTCCATATACAAAATGTGAGCCTACAAGAGGAATGGGTTCAGAAAAACAGTTCTCAAAGTAGGGCATCTACAAATGAGACACATGTAAGGATAGAGGTTTGATACATTATCCTATATAGTTCAGTGTTATCTGCTTTGGGTAATATATTTTTAACACAATGTAAAGCAAATTCTATGGAAAGTCTCATACCTAAAGCAGAATAATAGCAGCTCTCTGCAGATCTTGTTCGGTCACATGCTGTGGCGGCAGTGGTCATCGGTTCATACGCCGCTCATGGTGACAGTATAGACCCCTGGGAGTAGCTCAGACACCAGGTGGCAGGGTGGTGCTGGGTGTAGACAGAGACGGGAAGTCAGCCCTGGAGAACAGCCACTTAACAACCAGACCACACCTGCCTCCTGTGTTAACTACAGGCTCCTAATTACTCAATCATGTACTCTCTCCAACAGAGGTTTTAGGTGTAGAGACTCAGCAGGAAGCAATTTTGAGCACAGAGTATGGCCAGCGTAGTTATTCTATACTTATGCTACGTTGTTGTTTAAATTTGTTATGGTGCACCCATCAACATCTCTAACATGATGGACACCAATATATATACCTCCTTTAGAGTATTAGTGTATCTATAGATTGTTTTACTTATTAACCCATGATAGAAAATAACATGCCGTAGGCACATCTGCAGACATCTAATACCAGGATACTGTTCTGGCATAGCTTTCAGCAGGAAGTCAATGACAATATGGATTAGAGGTAATAGTTTATGATGGGACAGGGGGAGCTGTTATAATCCTGTAGGGAAAGGTCACTCCATTCATGGACACATCCTACAGAGTTCCTAGTTGCAGCCTCTCCTGAGACATACCTGGTCTCGGGCACAATCTACAGAGTTCCCCATTTGCAAATAGATTTTTTTTCTGATGTGATATTCCTCATGCCACTCTCAGAACTTCAGCATAATAGACGGATCACCCTCCAGACTGCACAGAATATATATTTATATGAAGAGTCACTTACATGCAACAAAGGGATGTAGCAGTGTTTACTTATGAGTACAAAATGGGAGCAATGCATAAGAATGCTGAAATGTTATGATGCTTGAAAAATAGGCTCTCAAATGTCACCTCTTGTGATATTTCACAAAGTGTTTCTTTCTTAAAAAGATTCTGGGAATACTTGTAATAAATTGATTTCAGGTGTGATCAGGAAATAGAATAACTTTGTTTTATTAAGAAGAACTAAACAATTACGTAATATTTCAGGTTTGGTTTAACATTACAATGTTTTATGCCAATATTTTCTTTTCCATAGCCATCTTAAACCTTTATAAAATACATCCAAAGGGATTATGGTGTGAATAAAAAGTAAGAATGAACGTGGAGAAGGCAATTGATGTAATCCCTTATTGGAGTTTCCCAGGCATGCAGAGAAGCAATAGCATCTGATTTATATGTAATCCAACTGGACATAAAATGGAAATGAGAGAGAAAATCTAACTTTCAAATCACTTTATCTCTGTCTTCCAGCCCGGGAGTCCAATTTAGAGCTGTGACTTGAATATTAAGTACTCTCTGTCTGGTGAAGGCTTTAAAGCACCTGATTCATCTAATAATGCAACTAATGTACATATATTAATGTTGCCAAAAGACCAGTTTATATACATCAGGGGGCTATTTTGAGTCATTTGGTTTACCGCCATTGAGCACTGCATTTATAACGTTTGTAAAGCTTTCATAACCTGTCAAGTGTCAAAGTAACCGTATACAATTACAGTCCATTACAAAAGTGTTTTTTTCAAGAGTTATAAATCGATTACAGATTTGATTAGGAAATAAAATAGCAGTTTTATCAAGATAAACTAAACAAAAGCAGATCAGTGTATTCACTTTTTAATAGCTAATTTTTAATTTTTAAAACCCAAAAAGAAGTGTCCTGAAAATGAGCAGAAACCCCAAGCTGTGCAATCCTCATGAACTAACATGAGCAGAGCTGAAATGATGCTGTCTTGCATAAGAGATGGAGCTGTGATAGCAGTGACTACAAATGTCACATATTAATTTACTTTCTCTGGTAACAGCCCATTAGGCCCTGCCACCAACTACAGTGATGTATCAGTCCTCTACCAACCCTGACAGTCCAGCCCATACAGAAATGATACAATAATATGTCTGTAAATCAGATTTTACAGGAACCCATTGGAAACAGCTTAAAATTCATGGGACTAGGACCCAGAATCCTCAGGGCAATATTTCAGTATCTGTGCTGCACCACCTACCAATCCAACATGAACTCAATTTCAATCAAAACCTTGCCACAACTAGCCATAATTCCATTGTTAAAGATTAATATGAAAAAGACACAGCTGATGCCTCACTGTTTTTTCTCAGTAGAGCATGAAAAAACATTGTCAAATGACTGATGATAATGATGTTCACAAAAACAACACTTTAGGAGAAGATCATTCCCAAAGGAGGTTTCATGTGTTTCACCCTCTTGTTTTAGGTCTCACTTCATGAGTTTTGCTGCATTTACCATTGGTTAATTTGCCATTAAGGATGTCTGTATTGTCAGCCCACTGACTGCCTCAACAAGACACAGGGTGGTCCTGCCTTAGTCCCTCAGTGCTGCAAACCTAACTACTAAAGCTCTATAGCACAACACAGGATCATTAACAGGATTTAAAATTCACAACCAGCCCCTGGTTTGGGATTATTGTTGTCTGGATGAAATAGAGATTATAATCTGACTAAGATATTCCAACATGAATGCCTTCAGTTACTGATTACTGTGCAGATAGACGTGCTAAGGTCTATGTGCCTATAAAATGAAGTGACACTGCACCCCCCTCTAATGGGGTGGACCTAGCCAGGTACTGCCCCCTGGTGAGAGGAATAGGACTTAACAGTGTGCGGCAAGGGGAGCCGCAGTAACTGGTCGGATTTGGACGAGGCAGCACCTAGAACTGTCATTATGCCGAGAAAGTTGGTAAAGTGCTCAGATTGTGAGAATACTCACCCACCTAAAGGGAGAGGGCAGTGTCCGTATGTTACTTATGCAAAGGCGGCTGCAGTAAAGCATGGAGGTACCGTGGAGGAATGGTTAATGCACCTGGACTTGGATATGATTAAGAGTGATTCTGACGAGTACCTTGGCAAGGAGGAAGACCAGGAGAGTGGTCAAAGTGTGTTGGTGGAGGAGTTAGTCAGAGAGTGCAGAGAGTCCAGGAGGTTTATGCAGGAGCAGATGACCATGATGACCGCCATGATGCAGGCCATGGCTGGTGTTGGTGGACAGCCAGAGGTGGACATGGAGCAAGGTGTCATGGCGGCCCAGTTCCCGCCGGGGGTGGGGGACACAAAGGGCCGACCTAAGACTAAGACTACCACTAGGACTACCACCTCGCAGCAACTTTCCCCTGAGCAATCTTTCAATCCCCCCCCCGACTGGTAAAGTGGGAGGTGTATTGATAGGGGCTACAGGTGGTGTAGTGGGACAGGGGACGGCTACAGGCGAGGAGGAGGTAGTAGAGGAGGAAGGGGAGGACGATGGCCACTCAGAGTGGGGTCATACCAGACAAGTCAACCTTCAGTTATTGAACAACATATTAGCAGGTCGGGTTGGCCGACAGACTATACCTCAACAGCCGGAGGCAAAGGTACCCATTATGAAGGGGCAGCGCTTTCTGCCTACTGGAATTACGCGCAGTGTGCCAGTGCAGACTACACAGTACCCAGCCCATGGCTATACCCCTTATACAGGAGCGGTGGGGGGTCAGCAACCACGTCAAACTCAGCTGGTGTTAGTGTCGGAGAAGCAGGCCCGCAAACGTGAGTTGGTGACTTATGATCTTGACCCACACATGCACAGTGACAGTGTTAGTAACCCATGTTTACAAGATGTTATTTCAGCCAGCATGAGTTTGTTGCTTAGCATGATTGAATGTAACGTGCAGGATACATATTACTATGGTAGGCATGTTAAATACATGACTGATAAACAGGGGGTGTACAGGGAGTCAGCCATGATCAACTACGACCTCAGTATGAGGGAGAGGGGGGAGAGGTGTGGTATCAAGTCGTTTTGCTATGGAGATCACGACAAGTTTGTAGAATTCCTGATAGACAATGTGGAGAGTCGGGAGTCTAGAGCAGAGGTGTATGGTAACAGGGGTAGGAACAGAGGGGGTAGGGGAGGCAGGAGGGGGGGAAGAGGCGGGAGGCAGGGGTATAATCAGGGCTATGACTCGAACCAAGGTTATAACCCAGGGTACAATCAGGGCTACAACTCCGGCTATGGAGGGCAGAATAGAGGTGGTAGGGGGAGAGGGGGGGGTGCTAGGTCCAACATCTGTTGGGACTGGAATAGTCAGGCGGGATGCAAATGGGTGAATTGCCGATATCACCATGTCTGTGAGGAGTGTGGAGGGAACCACCAGGTCTCAAGGTGCAAGGGGGAGGGTAGTAGGCCTAGTAAGGACTAGGATGAGGCGGGCTTGGGAGTAGGGATAGACTCTAGGCCGCATACACTAGTGAGTGACAAGGGGGTAGGAGGGGGTGGTCAGGTCAGTAAACTGGCTGTCAGTGGAGTGGTGGATTCGGTGGCCGGGCAGTTTGGCAGTATAATTGAGGGTGGCCTCATTCAGAGGTTAGGACACCCGACCAAGTCCAGCGCAGCGGTCTGTGATCCTAAAATAGGACATCTTTCAGTTTTTTCTGGTTGTCTTGAGGCTGACACACCTTGCCCGGGTGTTGTCACTCAGGTTGGGGGATTTATTCATGACAAATCAGAGGTGCGAGCAGTGTGTTGCGAAGCAGATTGTTTACGTGTGGACGCGGCCATGTTAGATCTCGCTGGGGCCGTGAGCTTGGGCGAGAGGGATGACGTCACTATCCAAAATGGTGAAGTGTGGTCGGCAGTAGAGCTCAAGTCGCCTTCGCTCATGGAAGATTCTCATAAATGTGAGTTACATTCCGTTTTAGGTTGCTATTACTGTGAGGATTGGGAGTTAGACGACTTGGAGGTTCTGTATTGGGATGTAGGTGTCAGTCATAGTCCGGAATATGAGGTAGGTGGCGATATTCCCTTTTATCGCTCACCGAGTGTAGTTGGCCCGGCGGTGGTAGACAAAGCCGTTGTTGTGGGTGGAGAAGTTCGGCGGCCTTGCGGAATTAGGTGCACGGGTAAACACGAGTTAGGGGGAGTGGGGCTACAGTTGAACCCGTGCATATTTTTCGATGAATGTTATTCTCACCCAATGGGAGTGGATGAGGAGGCAGAATACATTTTTACTGGCATCCGAGATGGCTTTAGGGTGGTGGACGCAGGTTACGAGGAGGTGTATTCTAGATCTAACTATGACTCGATTTTGAAGCCGGAAGCCAGCAAGAAAATGGACAAAGTAGTTAGAGAGGAATTGGCAAATGGCAAGGTGTTGATGGTAGATACCAAACCACAGTGTGTCCATGCTCTAGGCGCAATATTCAAAGCAGATGGGTCAATTCGCCCCATCACAGATTGTAGGAGGGGGAAGTCAGGGCCAGGGGAGGACAGTATAAACGACCATATGACGTCTACGTGTGAAAAATTCTCATATGTCAGGATGGACTCTGTAACAGAAGATATGAGACCTAAGTGTTGGTTTGGGGTCTTGGATATCAGGTCGGCGTACAGGTCAGTGGCGGTCAGGGTGGAGGACAGACAGAAACAAGGCTTTGTGTGGAATGTGGGTGGTGAGGACAGATATTTTGTTGATTGTGAACTAGCTTTTGGACTGAAATGTGCCCCGTATATTTTTACGAAAATAACGGAATTTGTCCTCAGGTGCCTCAGAAGGAGGGGTATAGAGGGGGTTTATGGGTATCTTGACGACTTCCTGGTGATGGCTAGTAGCAGAGAGGATTGCAGATTCAAGCAGAAATGTCTCATTGATGTACTGAGGTCATTGGGATTCCATATTGCATGGCATAAAGTGGTTGCCCCATGTCAGGTAGTCAGATTTTTAGGCCTAGAGCTAGACAGCCTGAGAATGGAGATCAGGCTTCCCGGGGATAAAGTAGACAAGACAACCCTGTTAGTCGAGGAATTCATAGGGAAGGACTGTTGTAGTAGGAAGGATTTGCAGGTGTTAGCAGGGTATCTGGCCCATGCTAGCCAGGTCGTCAGAGGTGGCAGGACATTCAGTCGTCGTATAATAAATCTTTTAAAGTTTATTAGAGATGACGTGGGGGTGGTACACATTCCAGGGTGGATGAAGGATGACCTTCAGTGGTGGAGGCATTTCATTAAGGTCTTTAATGGGAAGGCCAGGGTTATACAAGAACGATACTGTGGGTCCCCGCAGGTAGAAACAGACTCCTCTATGACAGGATTTGGGGCCAGACTGGGGTCAGACTGGGTGGCAGGGGTCTGGGACCCCGGAGGTCATGTAGGGTGCAGGGAATATTTGGATCACCATTGGTCAGAGGCCCCAACCGAGTGGGATCCCAAAGATGATATCAACTTGCTCGAGTTGTGGCCTGTTATAGCAGCAACTGAAAGGTGGGGGGGTAGTTGGGCTAATCAAAAAGTGGTGTTGTGGACAGATAACACACAAGTCCAACAGATGATTGCTACAGGTAGATCCACCAGCATCAAGGCGATGTGGTGGATTAGAGAGTTATTTTGGAGATCCTGTTTATTCAATTTCCAAATTGTGTCTAGACGTATTACAACTAAGGAGAACCGAGTGGCTGATTATATTTCTAGGTTATTTGATTCTCGCAATAAGGGGACTCTGCCACCCACTATGACTGGTTCGCTGTGTTGCTTCCAGGTGACGGGCTGAGAAGGATGCTAGGGGTGTATCAGTCACGGTGGATGGCTGATGCTACTAAGAAGACAAGGGCGTCACAATGGAGAATGTATTTAGAATTCTGTGAAGAGCATGGGTTTCTGGACCCCCTACCTGCTAGTTTAGATATGATATTGTTGTACATAGTCCACATGGCTAAGAGATTGAAATATAAATCGATTCAGAGTTATTTGTCAGCAGTATGGATTCTCCATGATGTTAGTCACATGCCTCATGTAGACTCGGATCATTTTGAGATAATGGTAACAATGAGGGGAGTTAAGAGAACGATAGGAGATGTTACAGAACAGGCTAGGCCTGCAACATTGTTAGACTTAGTGGCCATTCATGGGGCACTGGAAATGGGATCCACAGAGGATCTGGCCTTCTGGGTGGCCGTACTGTTGGGGTTTCGGGGACTGTTACGTAAATCAAATATGTTGGAGGTAGACCTAGCCGTGTTAAGGTCAGATGTGAGATGGGAAGAGTGGGGGGTGGGGGTGGTAGTACGGAGGACGAAAACTATTTGTTTCAAGGAGCGGGAGTTGTTTATTCCATTTGTTCCTATACCTGGATCAATTTTTTGTTTGTGTTACTATCTCAGGTTGTTATGGGCGAGGGTGGACTATCCAACAGTGAATGCCCAGCTAGTGGGCTACATAAAGGGGGGAAAATATACTCGTGGTTCATACTCATGGTACTCAAAAAAGCTGTCAACACTGTGCAATGTGCTGGGTTTAGTGAAAATGTCATCACATTCAATGAGGCGTGGGGGTGCCAGTCTGTTATCAGAGAATGGGATTTCTCTGATAGATATCAAGAATATGGGTGACTGGAAGAGCATGAGTGTCCTTTTTTATCTCACCCGGACATTAGATTCCAAAGTGAAACTGGACAGGAGTATTGTTACTAATATATTTCAGAACCCTGGTGCATTCATCTAGACTTATCCTTCGGTTTGGCGTGGTTGGCAGGACGTTCAGGGAAGTGGTTACCTGAATAAACACGCCCAAACCTAGTATGCGTCTTGTCATGTATCTTCATCATCCAGTATAATGAACAGTTTATTGTGCAGATAGACGTGCTAAGGTCTATGTGCCTATAAAATGAAGTGACACTGCACCCCCCTCTAATGGGGTGGACCTAGCCAGGTACTGCCCCCTGGTGAGAGGAATAGGACTTAACAGTGTGCGGCAAGGGGAGCCGCAGTAACTGGTCGGATTTGGACGAGGCAGCACCTAGAACTGTCATTTTTTCTTTTTGTATGAATTGAAGTTGTTGTATTATGTCATGTGTCGAGGCAGGACGTTCAGGGAAGTGGTTACCTGAATAAACACGCCCAAACCTAGTATGCGTCTTGTCATGTATCTTCATCATCCAGTATAATGAACAGTTTATAGTGATGGATTCTGGTGATTTAGTTGCTCAATATCTCTTGAGCTTAGATTGGATCACTTCCAGTATCCTGAGCAGGCTTATAATAGATCATTATAGTTTCTGTACTGAATCTTCACCCGAGCATTGGTCCAATCCTGAAAAGTTACTTTAGTCCTGACAGTTCTATTGAGATGAGGGAGATGTGAGTTGATGTGGGGTGACAGCATTCACATAGATTAGTCTCAGATTTCACACATGAGTACTTTCCCATCAAGGGCATTGCCATGAGTAGTGGCCATTTTGATGTATTTCTAATCTGCGGGGACTGAAAATACTACATCACAAAGCATCTGTCTCAAGCCTCAGGAATATTCAACGCCTTATTTCAGATTGTCAAAGAACCCAATTACCTCCTTCCACTCATCAAAAACTATACTTTACAGGAAATATTAATCAGCCCTCAACCTTCCTACATAATCCATGTTGGAACTCTAAGCTAGTCCATGATAGAAAATAAACATCTAGAAAAACAAATTCCTTTTTGATACGGTGTGTTACCTCATACTCTAGATTGAGTCAGTCAGGATGGATGTCTATGCCAAAGATATATAAATAAGTCACTTATCAATACATCAATCTAGGTATCATAGGACACTATTTCAGTCTTCATGTGCCTAACAGAAAGAGCAGTTTTGAATATTCTGAGGAGGATTGGTTTAATATTGAATATAATTAGGTCAGGATAAGTATTTCACTTGGAGCAGAACTTCTATGTGTTCAGGTTGTACAGCAAATATATTGTATGGGATTTGAATACAACTCAGACATATATTACAACCATATTCTAGACATTTGAGACTATAAAATCATGCTTGAGTGAATGTTTGTCCTGTCCTCAATTCTAGATGGATTGACACAAGGTTAGTTTGTTGAGCTTAATTGGAGAGCCATATTGATTGATTCAGTAATTTGTGTTTTAGATGACAGAACAAACTTAACTCATGCTACAGAAGGCGGGCAATGTATAGCAGAACTCATTGTGTTAGAATCTTAATTGAAATATAGAAACTTAGTGTACATAAAATATGGTCATGTGATAGGTCTACAATGATAATTCAAATCCCAATAAGCATTGGGATATTAAAAAGACATTCTTATATTATATGCTAATTTTTTGAACCATGAACACAGGGAATTCTGAATTTCAGACTCAACAGAGAAATCAAAACCTGCATTAAACCTGAGAACAGAGACTGCTAAAGTATCAATGTAAGGGCAGAAAAAATCAGGGCAAAAACAAAACTGGTTTTGCCTTACAGCAGGATACTATACCAAAATGGCACTTTTGTATAGCTCAGACACCAGGTGGCAGGGTGGTGCTGGATGTAGACAGAGACGGGAAGTCAGCCCTGGAGAACAGCCACTTAACAACCAGACCACACCTGCCTCCTGTGTTAACTACAGGCTCCTAATTACTCAATCATGTACTGAGTCTAACAGAAAGGGAGGATTTAGGTACAGGGGCTCAACAGGAAGTAATTGTGAGCACATATTGGGTAGGTTAGTTCACAGTTATGGTGCATCCATCACCATCTTTAATGTGAGTGATTCCCAGACCCAGCTGGTACCCACTCCCTAGCATGCAGTGTTATTATGAAGATTGTAACACCTATAACACCTAAGCGATAACAGGCTATTATCACATCTATAACATAGTTACACCCAAGTTTAGCAATAATTAATGGAGTTTCCCAGGCTTGCAGGAGTAGCAGTTTGATTTGATGTTTCTGTAGTATGAAATGAAAATGAGGGAGACAGTCCTTCCAGATTTAAACACTAAGTATTCTTCATCTGTAAAAGTTTGGTAGCATGTTTGTATAACGTGATAAATACTATAAACCGCCGGTTTTCCCTAAACTGAATGCAAAGTTGTATTTTCCCTTCATTGCAATTTAAGTATGCCCTAACACTGCCCTTAAACCTTCAATTCTTATCTACCACCCCTTGTGTAATTTAATTGGTTTGAAATGTATGTCATTGGTTTTTGAATACATTAGGGTCATGAGCAGAACCTCTACTAGTCTTTAACCCCAAGATAATACACTGTATGAGTTCAGTGCCCTGAGTGCCAACCCTGATTGGCGATTTTCATGACTTTGTGTTGGGCAGGACAAGAATGGAGCTTTGTCTTCTTAGACATCTAGACAGCTGTTGAGCTGAATGTGCATGCTCTGTGAGCAATTCCTTACAGTTTTACAATAGGAAACATCTGTTCTTAATCATCATAGAAGAACTGGTCTGCGATAAAGATTAGATACAATTTCAGTAGAATTCATAAGGGGCATGTAAACTTAATTTCTGAGGTTGTTCACTTTGAACTACCTACTAAAATGTGTGTATCTGGTTAATCGTCTGCTTTTAATGGGCTATTCTGGTGGTTGAGGAGAGACGACAGTGCTTGTAGACACTTAATGAATTGTCAGCATCAGGGTATGACAGTGTAACATTATGTTTTAATCATAACCAAAATGTATTATAAAATCAATATGATACTATTTAAAAAGAACATCTCAGTCCATCTGCTAGCCGATTCGCAAACTATGATCATTCACATATCATACATTGACCATGATACACTTTATAAAATGCTCTTGTATACCACAGATACTTTTTTTTTCATCAGACACCAAGAAAAGTAACAATGGCAGAACGATTCAATGTGAGACAGAGTCATATTGAAATTGGCAAGTCAGCTATCAGAATGGATGCATGGCCCATCTGGGCTTTGTGTTGTGACTTTCTCCTTTGAATACTAGGTGGACCTTTCAGCACCCCACCCACAATGCCCCTGTGAACAGAAGTGTGTGACAGGAAGTAGAAATATGGGCCAATATTCTGTGGCTGCGTGCAGGGTCAAGGTTGCCATGGCAGAGAGCATTGTGGGTAGAGGAAGTGGGGGGGGAGGAGCAAAATATCTATTTACATCGTAACAGGCAGAACACCTTTTGAGATTACAGTCTATTAAAGCGTGTGTATCCCATCCACATTTCTAGTATTGTTCAAATCTGCTATACTGCTTGATCACATTGTCCCTTCAAAGTAATAGATGTTTGGGTAGTTCAACCATTTGTATTGACATACATTGGGACAAGCAGAGAGAAAGAGAGACAGATATGTATAGACAGGAAATGAGACAGAAGCAGGCCAACCAATAGAAAAAAAACATGCAGCTTGGACGGCTGAGTTACAACCTTCAGCTTACAGCTACCAGTGACAGTTTAGATACTCATTATAAACTCCACTGCCCGGTTGTCGTCCCCATCCGGCACTACAGTAAATGTACACACATGCTGGTCTTCTTCTATAGCAAAAATACTTTCAGCTGTTAACGGATGTCTCGCCTCATAGTCAACATTTTACTATTGCTCCACCTCAAGGTAGTGGAGGGTGTTCAACATACACAATAATGGGACTGTATTTAACTAGTACCCACAGTATGAATATCCTAGAGAGTTGTCTACTCACAGTTAAAGCTTGAAGAGAAGGTAGACAAAATGTAGAATATCTTCAGGCACCAAGTTTTTATCCTAACGACTATACTTTAAACTCTGCAGTCAACACTACAGCATGATGGACTGTCTGCACCTGACTGATTGCTTCTCCTTACATGATTGGATTTAACACCCCTCGTGTTACAGGGGACAGGCACACAACACCTTGTATAAGTTGTGCCAATTTTACTGACCCAAAATTAATTTTGCTTCATCAGTATGTTCAGTACGTGCTATGCTATAAAATGTTGTTCTCCTGTGGTTAACACTATATCCAGATTGTTCTATAGCCTTAAGAGGAGGCCAATGCCTTGTTCAATAAGTCTGACTCCCTCACTCCATCCTACTTAAGAACATCAATAATAGGTCAGAAAAGGGCATTGATAGGTCAGTCAGGTTCAGGGTAGTCAATGTTCATTTGGTAAGTTTCTTTCGACTCCTGGTCTACTCGGTGGGAATGGTGTTCATTACTGTAACAAGAATGGATGTACTCATGTTGACAAGTAGGATGGGTAGTTAGATGATGATAGACAGGCAGTGTCCTAAGTTATAATAGTTGTATCAGTTTGACTGAAGGAAATTAATTAATATAAAACCTACGTTTTATCGTCTGTGTGATCATAAGTGAAAGTGGTATGCAATCTCCATTTCATCAAAGTATTCTAATGTACATGTAGTGTATTGTACCAAAAAATGCTCAAAATGCTTTTGACCAAGCTCAGTTCATTTATCCATCGGAAGATGAGGTAACAATTGCCAAAGACTATGTCGGATCGAAAAAAAATGCTGATCTGGGGGTACATAAGGACAAAACACAAAATTCACAATTTCACTTAACAATTTTATTTTCCTGAAAGGGTAGCATCTTGACTTCCTGAAACCGCTGTGGAACTCTGTTTCGCCCAAGAATGCAGTTTTTATTCACCGTAGACCACATGCTACCCTAATCCCGAGGCGTCTGTGACGTTAATGAATAGTGCACTGCAAGAAACTCTTTTAAAGTGACCTAGGTATTCCAAATTTTGGCTCCTAGTTAGCTGACTAGGTACCATTAATCCTGGGAAATTTCATAGCTGTAAGCCGTAGATTAAAAAAATTGTGGCACTTTCAATTATGTAGAAAATAGAAAAATCCAAAGCATTCTATAACACTTTACCAACTTTAGCCTAGTTTCCTCAATCTTGCTTTGTTTACCATTAAAATTACTGTCTAATGTCTTTAGTACATCTAGTTGCCAAAGCAAAAGGTTTTAGGTGTGAGTTTCTGACCGATTGGTCACACTAGTGTGTGCAACATGGTACCAAGTACCCAGTTAACGTCACAGACGCCTCGAGTTTCACAGTAATAAACTAGATTGGTTACAGAATCATTAAAAGTGTTTAGAACATCTTAATACCTTACACACATGTACAGGACAGGTTGGTGCATTGTTTAGAACCTTAATGGAAACATTTTTACAATTTTTTGAGTATGCGCTCAGTCTTTAAACAAAAAAAATTCACTTTTTTACCGTGTGTTGGCACGCGCAGCACCACACCATCAAAATATTTACATTACAATGGAACCTCCTGGGCTCTATTCTACAAGGCAAGTTTACCTGTTTACAACCATTTAAAACAGTATTAAAGACCCTTCTAGCACTAGCAGGGCCATACTAGCTGTCTGGCTAAACCCACACATTTACTAGGTTAACGTCACAGACGCCTCGGATATCTCTACTATAACAGTACTTTACTAGAACGGTCACACAGCCATCAAAAGTGTTATAGGCCTCCTTGTCTTCTCTCTTCTTGCGGGCCCGACTTTCCGCCTTGCGCTGTGCGCCCGTCTTTACCATTCCAGGCGGCAGCTTCGGTCGTACCATACTGCAAAGTAGACAACAATTTATGATTATTTAAGGGAATTTCAGACCTTTTAAATAAATTTGCAACATGAATAATAATTGCTAATTATTGGCAAATGTTCACTTAAGTTGATTGTATAATAAGACACAGGTGTATAGCAAAAGCATGGAGGATTTTGAGCACATCAGACAAACAGAAGTGGGTCTGCCCCAGCATTTAAGCAAAAATAGCCAGGGGACACAGAAGTTGGAAAAAAAATTTTTAACTACTGCCAATACACCTTACTGGCTCTTTAGATATATAGTAGGGGCATGCCGTCTAAAAATATGGAGAGGTTGGGTGCAGGGGAACTACTATTTCCATTCGATTAACTGCTTTCGAGGCGTCTGTGACATTAATGAAATGACCTATAAATATGTGTAAACTTTGAAAAATAAAAACATTTCTTGGTCAAGGCATTAGCTTATATACCCCTGAAGCATGGTACAAAGTTACATTGTTCAAATCGATCAAATAGTCACTGTACAGTGACAATTTCATTTTCGTCGGAGGCGTCTGTGACGTTAACCCGAAAATGCATAAATTGGCTTGCAGTGGCCAGAAAAGGAGTACCAGCGTAAATATAGCCCACCAACATGATGAGGGGACTTAGTAGGAAGAGAATTAACCATAATATATTAAGTTCAGATAGCTTTCAGCTGAGTGAGAGTACATTTTCTGACTGAAAATCCAAAAGATTTCCAAAATATTTTTTTAAAAGGCATGAAACATAGCCTTAGATACATGGGATTGCTACTAAACTGCATAGAGGCATAGAGGAACATCTATTCTATTGAATCAAGTTGATATGTACCCTCAGGGACAGATAGAACGATAGCCAGAATGATTTTTCGCCGAGCCCGCATTAACGTCACAGACGCCTCCGCCAAGGGTGCACTGGTTAGAAATTGCGAAAACTAACATGGCGGCGTCCATGACATTAATAAGCGAGCACTCGAACGAAAATAAACGATCAAGTCTACCTAAAATAGACCGTTCTAAACGAAAATAAATGTATCAGCGCGGGCCTTGGTGCAAAATGAATCAAAATATAACATATTTTAGTCAGATCCCTTACCTTTCTCGGTGGAAATAGCTGAAAAAGAACTCTGAATTGTTGGTTTGGGAGTCGCTCCAGCAAGATCAGACGCTTCTTTGCTCGCCGAAACGGTACCCGGATGTGCGCCAATTCCGGTGGGTAACAGGAACGCCGACCTCGTTCCCACGCCAAATTTTGGGTTAACGTCACGGACGCCTCCGCAAAGTATAAATACCCCTCCAGCGGTGCCTGTTCGGTACATATTGAATCAAATGCTGTTGAGGATCCTCAAATACAACCCAATAGAGTACACAGGGTACAAGAAATATATATAGAAACATAATTAAATGCTGGAAAGGCTATAATGCTTGGAGGCGTCTGTGACGATAACTCGAGTTCCAATACACTATATTGCCCATAAGGGAGAGTAAAAGTGGGCGTGGCTCAAATTTTTTTTGCCATAAGCTCACTCATTGGGAGGCTCTAGATTGCTGGTAGTAAGGATATTTAGTGAATACTATTAATAAAGATATAGGCCCTTTTATTAACGTCACAGACGCCTCCGAAACATGTAGTTGCTACATTTGAAGGTCACTGTTGACAAATTTGCGTGAGATATGAAAGTGTAACGAGCTGATTTGTTCACATAACATATATAGCTACTAGGAAATGCTGTTTAGTGATAGTTTTTGATGTGTCAGTTGACATGAGGGCCTTGGTAAACATGGATAATTAGCTAAAAAACATGGATTTTAGCCATTTTGCAACTTTGGAGGCTCATAAATCAGCAAAAAATCATCGTATATGCAAAATTATAATTTTTTCCGAAAGCCTAGAGTATGCCCTCTTATGAAAAACCACCAAAGACCATACTGGTGTATGTATTTTTATTCTGTGGCTCTTGCAAAGCAGAAAATCCCCCAAAACCCAGATCAGCATCTTTTTTCGATCCTACACAATTAATTATATATTGGAAAACCTGTGTTTGTCAAAGCAAGAATGATAATGCAGTTCTTTCTACACACAATTAGATTCGGGTAACTAAAAAAGAATGTAAGTGGCAGACACCAATGCACTTAGAGCCAAAGCTACAGTAGTCATAGAAAGTGGATTTGGTTGCATTTTAATGGATGATTGTGAAGACAATATACAATTGTGTACTAAACAACATTCAACTTTTGATATTCACTGCAGAAAAAGGTCATCCTTTAAACCATAGTACCAATTATTACATTAGACTTTCTCAGCTGGACGATCAGTTCTCATCATGACCAAGGAGAATAATGAAGATCTTGAAGCTGATTCGATTCTCATCATTGATTAGTCTTGATGGCAGGAAGTGGCACCATCTGATCAGGCGCAGCTTAACAAGACTCTAAGATCACTCAATGACCAATTGCTGCTGCTGCTGCTCACCTAATCTCTCTTAGAATCCAACATGATCTCAGTATAATCCACTATAAGCTGCGTGACCTTGATAAAGATAATGGATGGCCCAGAGACGGTGAATCCATTTAAAGGCACCATTTTGCTTTTTCTGTCCAGTGTCGAAGTATTTTGGTGCAAGGTGGGTGATAACGTCATGATTTGTAGTTTCCACATGTCTCTGGTGTTCCCTGCCATGGTTAAACTCCATTACAGAGGCTGGGTTAGAATAGGCTGCATGGAAAGTAGGTGAATGATTTCCAATATATCAAAATGCCCTTCAATTCATATAACATCTCTTCTGAATGGTTTTCTCTCTCTTCAATACGGAGGTGATAGCACCTGGAAATTTTGACACATGACACATGACAGATTTAAAGCATGACCTATACTTTTCAAAGTCAGGTCCGATGTTGTGTGACAAATATGAATAGGGCCCTAAATATAGATAACCAATACAGAAATTCACTGAATTTCAATATTGATCATTGTAAGCAGTTATGAAAACGATTCATTCTAGCTGCCCACATTTCCTGACCCAGTGGCCTGACGACATCAACCTATGCCACCTAAATATTTACTTCTTATTCTCTCCCATCACCCACCACTAAAATGGCAGGTCACACTTGCAAAGTTAATTGTTCTAATTCCCAGTATCAGTAACAATACATGTACATGAGAATCCTTCAGCTATGTATTCATATTATACCTAGCAGTCATTGGTTAGAATCCCATTATGATATGTACCAGGTACATTTTCCCATGATTGGTTTGTGGTTCTAGTGGCATCTCAGCCCCCACAGCAATCTGTATCAAGTTGCTGCCCTTTTTATTGGCCTGTAAGAAACATGATATTGACATTGCGAATTGCCATTAACCAGAAAGCTGACAAACTCAATATAGATATTATTTTGCATCAAACTGGTCAGGTTTTAATCAGTGTAGGATATTTAATCGCTAATCAGTGTAGGATATTTGTAACCTAGCCCAATCAATCAGAGTATACTGCAAGCTACGGAATGGTGATGAAACAGAGGAGAGGATGGGCTTTTGGATGCCAGCATTTTCTTGAGACCAAGTTGAACTGATGATCTTTGGAAATGTGAGTAACAACCCTTATGCTCTTAGGGGTGATACAGGTGTCAACGTGCACTAAAATATTGCAGATTAGAAGTCATTCCGAAAAAGAAATTGATGGATAGAAAATAACTATTCATTACATTCTCCCCACCAAAATAGGCTAAACAGTTTATAGAAAATAAATCTAGGCTTTTTTTCAAATGCATGGTAATCAAGTGGCTCATGATGCAGAGGATCACTGTTAAATCTATATTATTTGTGGACTCAACTGAATAGGTGTCTGGAACCTGTAATAAAAGTACTTTTTATTGAATATATTTGATTTTCTAGCCAGAAATCACACACCAGCCAGATGTCACATAACAGTTTTTTTGTTAGATCTGATCCAACCATTGGAGAGGTAAATTAGCTTCATCTGATAAGACAGATTTCATGTTGTTGTCCAAAATGCTGTTTACTAAAATAGAGAATCTAAATTATATTTAATGAATGTGTCGTTGCATTGTCTTTTGTGATTGTCAATAATGTAGTTAAAGGTTACAGATGCATTTGGCATTTCAAGTTAACTTGTATAACTGGAAGGACCTTGAACATATTTTAATAGAACTCATGACTACTATAATATCATGCGATGGCATAAATTCATATAATTCAACTCTTCTTTAAAATATTAAAAGCAGTGATCAATGCATTTAACACTTGTGTTCAAAAACACCTTCATACCTAAGCTGCCCTCTGTGCTGTATCGTTCTATGGCCCTGACATTGTTTCACTCTTTGTCCAATATTTGATTAACCTAGAAGTGAGGAGCAACATGCCATTAGTATTTTAATGAAATGAAGACATAGTTTTACAAGGTTTTATGGGATGTTAATTTATGGTAATTCAGACCTTCAGGTTGATCCATTCGATATGCAGTAGAAAATTCCCTGATAGCTGTTATCTTTAATTTCTACAGCCATGGTCGGACCCGCCCACTGAATTTTGATGGTGGGAATTGCCTTATCAGCAAGAAAGAAACCCTGCACAAGATGCCTTATCAATGGGGCGGAGATTATTGTTTCCTTTAATTGTAATCCCTTTAGTGCAAGTAGGTAAAGGTCTGCACTGCAGGTGCTTTAGGGAGTCCTGTTATATACTGTTATTGGCAAAAGTCTGTGGACGTAGTTAATTGTGGTGTAAGTGTCAGGCACAGAATCAGAACCTGTACGATGCCAGAATTGCCCCTGTACAACTCCTGAACTACACAGGGCAATCCCTGAATTGCACTATAGTTAGATTGCACATTTTCAGAATTCCTACCTGTTTTTAATGTAGCTATAGAAGATATATTTCAGTGATGTTTGATGAGCATATTGGAGGTGTGACAATAGTCAGAGAGAACCCACATGCCTGTCACACTCTGGCATATTCTGATATTTTGTGTAACGCATGTCATCCCATTACCCTTGGAGTGCACAACCCAGGCAGACAGCAGCTCACACAGCCATGAAAACTTGAAGGAGATTATAGATTGATATTGTGTAATTATCTCATACCAGATGTGAATCCTAGTAGCTGCCTTCAACACAACTAATTCTCTAGCACAAAATATACCTAATATGGAATAACAATATGTTTTTAATCCAGTAGATTGCATTATTGATAATCTGTTTTTGGTTGGAGCAGACTTAAGAACTAATCTGAAAATTGTGAAGATCATGATTTCTGGGATTGCATGTAGCAAGACCCAAAGACATTGGGCAGGAAAAAAGGAGCACATTTAAATAGCTCACAGTTCCATCCATTAATTTGATCAAGGCCCAGCACCTCAAAGCACTACTCGGCCTGAGATCATGCAAGATTCCTGGAGATTCATCAAGCAGCAGTGAGTGATGACAAAGTGATCTCAGGGTTTAACTAAGCAGCAAGACATCTTCCACTTCCTGCAACTAGCAAAAGATTATTTTTTATAGTCAATGATAATGATTAAAGCATGGCTGCTGCCATTCTGGTCATTATGATCAGTCACCTGAGGGAAGCTGGTGTAATAACCATTTAAGGATAGCACAATGCGAATTGTAGGAATGATGTTAGTGCATACTCCTAACAATTGTTTCAAATTCAAGGTCAATTTGATGCTTGAAATTTACTATTTGAAAGTATGATGGCTATTGTCTATACTTCAAGCTCCTGGTGCATGGATCTGTTACGCAGAAACTGATCTAAAGATATTGGATATTCTAACCATAAGAATGAGAAACAGGGAGCAGATGTATAGGAAGCCACTGTCCAAGACCATCCTCCTCTGTACTCCTACTTGTCAAAACTAATACACATGCCTTTGTTACAGTAATCAGTGATATCAAGTGGATCACTGCTGATGCTGGACCAGCTGCGATTGAAACCTACCAAATAAGCATTTACTTCCCTGAACTAAATTACCTCAGTGACTTCATGAGACCTTGTTTTGATCAACTTAAGTAGGATTGAGTGAGGGAGGTCAGAGTTATTGAACAAGGAACTAGTGTACACCTGGGGCTAAAGAGAAATGTGGCTCCAGTGTTAGCTATAGGAGGGAGAAAGGTATGTTACATTATAGCACATACTAATGCTCCTATAAACAATGTTTGTAATAGTGTATTACATCAGAACGAAAATGCCTCTAAAGAAATATCATTCACTGCACTGTAAACGGTGACGGTCACCGTCAATTTTACATAGAATCACTGTTCATTTTACGTAGAATCACCGTTCATTTTACGTTCAATCACTGTTAGCTTTACATTGAATCACCGTTAATTTTATGTAAAATCCCCATTAATAGATTCAGAGTATTCAAATATACAGAGATTCAGCGTTATTACCAGTACTATTACAGACTTTGGGAATATTCTATAAGCCTCACAGGGAGTCTGATTATTATGGTGACTTTAGTTACTGTAGTATACATCTAAAAACTTATGTATGAGCCATACTTTGACTTTTTCCTGATCCCATACGCCATACTGGTGATGTGACTTGCATACTAGCCATGGCCTATACAAGAGGTTTTACTCTATAGGATTGATACAAGGCAGAGTTTCCAGAGATGGGGATATATGCATAGTATGTTACCACAAAATAGGTGGATAGATACTGCTTCCTTTCTTATTGATAATCCGGTATCACTTTTATAAAGTCAACAACTGCTGGATTTCCTATAAATCATTAACATTTCATTTTTTTAAGGAAACCTTTCCTTCTCGAAATACACTTATTTAAAATGAGGTGAAATTAAAAACTAAATACTAAGTGCAGATAGTCTTTGTGTAACTCTCTACTGCTTCCTTCCTCGTTGATAACCCAGTACTTACACACACAGAATTTGAACAGATCATACGTGGCAGACCCCTAAAGGCGTAAGAATATTAACATCAAAGACAACTAACCAACAATGTAAATACAAACAAGAAGGATCCTAACATCCTCCCTTCCATTACTACTCTGTAATGTGCTGAGCTGAACAATATGAACAAACAGCAAATATAAGAATGCTTGACATTAAAGTATGTTTGCACCATGTTCTAACGAATGTAATTCTATATGGCAAAGAATGGAATTGTTCTCGATGGCTAATGTGTCTTCTGGTTACATACATGTGTAGCACATACTTAGCCGACATTGCATTATTTAAATCACTCTCATAGAGAAGATTGTATCACATATATTTCAGAAATTTCAGAAATTAAATTCATATCTATTTTTATGACCAGATGGCGCCTTCAAGTAGATCTGAAGGAGCAAATGGTTATTAGAAAAACATTTTTTCGAATGCAAAAACACTTTTTTTCAAATCAACAATGAAGATGAACATTGTGGCACTTATGGGGAGGACCTCCACTTTTCTCCCTGAGCTGATTTCAATAGAAACACAAGCAGCATACCCAATTTGGGCCAATTCACCTTGAATCGCCTACTTGAATTTGGGCAGGATTCCCATAGCTCAGGCTCATAGCCATGCTTAACCCAAGACCCAACTGAATGAACTATATTTTGAGTATGTGTAGTCAACAGGCATTTGTGTGGGTCTTTGGGCTCTTGAACAAAAACTGTTTGGTCATGAAAGGTTACATCAAGATGTTGACCTCCAAGCATCCAACAATGACATAAGCATTTAAGCAGCCCTGCCCTGTGAATTGAGTCTGGCATGACTTTGTTTTCTCTAAACCATTACTCCTTCTTGATTGATAGGAATTTCCTTTTAAAATATTTTTAACGGACATGGATGCTTCCATTTTTAAAGGAGTTATAAAAAGCCTGTTCAACGACAAGGTGGTGATAGTACTATTTTTGTTGCCTCATCCAAACACTGTGGCAGACATTTGTTATAAAATTGATCTTCTTCCTACTTGTTATCTGTTTTTGCCAAATAAACATGGCCAAACCTTTTTGATTTTCCTTTTGCTAATGGGTTTTCCAATGTGCGATTACAACAGTCCTGTGAAAAAGGTTGTGTCAGAAAAAAGAAAACTTAATATGATCCTCATGACAGCACTGTGGTTTGGTATTTCCGCAGTTACCATGATTTTTCCTTGTGACAATTTCCATGAAGGAAATTTATTGTAAGAACAGCATTTTGAAGAAATTTATAACCCTTACTAAGATATTTTATCACTTTTAACCCCCAATTCATGCAGTCTAAGATGAGAAATGACAGACGCTTCTCACATAGAACTGGAAGCAGCGGCTCACAGAGCAGCCAAATGCAGCTCAACAGCTGTCTAGATGTCTAAGAAGACAAAGACTTATTCTTATCAAGACCAACACAACATAAAGCAACTCCCCAATCAGGAACTACACTCATACTGTGAATCCCCACTGTGTCCTATTTGGAGGTTACAGACAAGAAGAGCTCTCGCTTGTGATGCTAGTGTGCAGCAGGGGCTTATGGATATTGTCAGATATTTTAACAGGCTTATTGAACAAGGAACTCATGTTTACCTAAGGCTTAAGAGCAATGTGGCTCCAGTGTTAACTGTAGAATGCAGCTCAATCTGTTATATTATAGCACATACTGCACATAGTAATATTGCCATAAACAATGTTTGTTTTATTGTATTACATCAGTAGATGAATGGCTCGAAATCATTCCCTGTGGCTACTTTAGTAATGGACTGAATGTGTTTCTAAACTGTTGAATGAGATATCTGTAATGTAGCTATACCAGCTATTTGTTCTACAGCTCTTACATCTCCTGTATACATAAGCCCCTGGGTACAGCCTTCAGCTGTAGATGTGTAACTAAATGTGCGCTGAATACCAAGTACTGCCTCCACATTTATCATGTTGTGTTTAAGGTACAGCAGGTGAACACAGTTTTCACACACTCCTGGATGTTGTAGTAACATGGTACACTTTTTAACTTCTGTTATGAGTTGGTGTTATGAGTTGGTGATTCAATGTTTCACATACAATTCTATTATATAGTGTTGATCGTAGTGAGTTTACAGACAGTAGTTATCTTTGTTTTTCTTAACACATCCTTTTATTTCCTCACCCTCATCATCCTACACTTGAATCCCCACATCTGACCATTAATCATGTATTTCTTATATAACTGTTCTTAACTTAGCGGCCCTTACCTCTCCATTCTACAGCAATAATTCTATTTAACCACTCACCCTACAGTCTGGGAATGGCTGGAGGACAAGCGACTCCTGAGAGAAATCCTCAACCCTCAACGGTGGAGGTGGCACAGGGAGTAAGTCCCCGGATATTGCCCACAGCACTTCAAAAAGAGGTGATGACCACAGCCACACATGCCCTGGGGGCTGCTTGGGAGGTTATTGGCAGGTTATTGGCAGGAGACAAGGGACTATGGCAGAGGGATGAGGTGGGTTGGGGGAGAAGAAGGGAGACACTCCCAGACCCACAACAAGGTGGGTGCTGTGAGGTCTGCAGCTCTAGTCAAAGGGAAAGACCTTCGCATTGTTTGGCCTTGTTCTGTCATTTCAATCTTGTATATCAATCTTAGTTTTTTTCCCTTTCATGAACGAGTTAATAGCACTCCCCTACAATTTGAGTCTTGACTCATCCAGTTTTCCTTTGCTATTCCCTTTTCATTGAAGGAGATTCTCTTTTTAGATCAATGTTATGGACGCCTAGGTTTTACGGGCAGTATAAAAAGCCTATCACACCACAATGTGGGGATAATCCCCTTTATGTTGCTTCATCCAAATGCTTTGGCAGGCACTGGTTTTTAATTGATCCTGTTCCTGCTTTAATCTGCTTTTGCAAAAAAGAAACATGGGTAGAAAAAGTGAATTCTTTGGATATTCCTTTTTGCTGATAAGTTTTTTATCTTTATCAAAATGGTCCAATGAAAAAGGTTACCAGAAAGAAAACACTTGATGTAATCCTAAATGACAACACTGTGATTTGGGTTTCATGCAGTTATTATGAGTCTTTCTTTACAATTAATGAAATGACTATTTCCATGCAGAGAATTTATCTTAAGAACAGCACATGATAAAATTTAGGACTCAGGACCTCAAAATAAACATGTGTCAAATTCATTCCAGAGTCCATAGCCAAGAAGTAACTTAAAGTCGATGCCTCAAGAGAGTCTGAATCTCATCTGCATACTACATAATCGCTCATGATGAAAGTCATGTACGAAAAACAAAGAATGATTTTGCTGTTGACAGTTTCAAAATGGGCCTGGGCATACATATCCAAGTTAAAGTAACATTTCCATTACACCTAACGTTACAGAAGCCATGAAAGAACTATCACTACCTGGAGATATAGCAGTAGCAAAATGTTGACTATAATACCAGACATCCATTAACAGCTGACAGTATTTTTACTAGAAGAATATCATACATGTGTACCTTCAATGTACCAGGAGACAGGGTCGGTAAGTGGGAAGCGGAGCCAGTAATGCTTATTAGAGATGTTTAGATTTGATAAGGTGTACTGGCACGGGTACGGTAAGGGCTAGCAGTCCAAGTTCCCATACAGGTACAGGTTTAGTGGTTAAGTATATGCCCTGATATTGGGCTACCAACACCTGATATATGTGATCCTAGCTGAGCCAAAGAGTCCCAACAGCAGGTAATTACACAGTGATGTAATTATTGTTGTTATAACATACACCTTCAGTAGGTAGCCACATACCTATTCATCAGTTGGGGAAGCATATGATATTCATTAAAACAATGTAAAAAATTTCTTTTACTCAATAAAAAAAACTATACTCTGCAAACCTGATATGTCCATTGTATCTCAAAGTAGGATCAATTTTTATGTATGGTCAATTTAGACACAACTACAGGGTTGAGACATTCCCGAAGGGTCAGCATGATGTACCAATGAAGCACTGGCCAGTTATCGGCTGCGGCTTCATTGGGGCATCATGAAGACAAACACTATATTTTAGCGAAATCCGTCCTTAAAGGGTTAAGAGTGCTTTACCCTAAAGGAGTCTACAGCCCTCTCGGTAATACCACAATGAGAGCCCTCCCACAATGCAGTAGACAGGAAGTAGTCCATCATCCTCTTTTCCCCACTTTTTGTACCTCCGATTGGCTGCATACCATCACCCAGGGTCAAGCAGTTCTAAACAGAAGTGATTGGACAGTCTGCTGGTAGCCTGAGGATTGTTACTATAAATAGCATCACAATACATTTGTAACTACTCAATACTGTATGTCTTTGTAAATCAAGGGTAAATCATGTTGCAAGCTCACCATTTCTCAAGCTGCTGAATCAAGTTTTGTTTAAATAATGCAATGTACAAGTCCAACTGAGAGTTGTCATTACTGATGATGTTAGGGCTTCAAATTGACAGTACCTAAAAAAACAACCTCAAGGTAGTCATTCTGACTACCCAATTCATGTGACTACCTAAGGGCATTATTATGACAACGTTGGTCTAAATGTATCAGACATAACTACAATAGGTCGTCACAATGGTGATCTAAGGTCATCATCTTGACAACCTTATTTTGTCAATATGGTTTTGTCAAAATGACGACCCTGAGGTTTTCTGTGTACATACCTCTCTCTAAAAGAGAGCCAGTGATTCTTATTAGAGATGTTTAGACTTGATAAGGTGTACTGGCACGGGTAAGGCAAGGGCTAGCAGTCCAAGTTCCCGTACAGGTACAGGTTTAGTGGTTAAGTATATGCCCTGATATGGGGCTACCAACACCTGATATATGTGATCCCAGCTGAGCCAAAGAGTCTCAACAGCAGGTAATTACACAGTGATGTAATTATTGTTGTTATTACTTACACCTGCAGTAGGTAGCCAGATACCTATTCATCAGTTGGGGAAGCATATGGTATTCATTAAAACCATGTTAAAATCTTTAACTCAATAAAAAAGCAAAACTCTGCAAACCTGATATGCCCATTGTATCTCAAAGTAGGATCAATTTTTAACAGATTATTTATGAGGAAATGTGGAAAGACATCATTTCGAATCTGTTACTAAAATGTATGGTAAATTTAGACACAACTACAGGGTTGAGACATTCCCGAAGGGTCAGCATGATGTACCAATATAGCACCGGCCAGTTACCGGCTGCAGCTTCATTGGGGCATCATGAAGACAAACATTATATTTTAGCGAAATCCGTCCTTAAAGGGTTAAGAGTGCTTTACCCTAAAGGAGTCTACAGCCATCTCGATAATACCACAATAAGAGCCCTCCCACAATGCAGTAGACAGGAAGTAGTCCACCATCCTCTTTTCCCCACTCTTTGCACCTCCTATTGGCTGCATACCATCACCCAGGGTCAAGCAGTTCTAAACAGAAGTGATTGGACAGTCTGCTGGTAGCCTGAGGATTGTTACTATAAATAGCATCACGATACATTTGTAACTACTCAATACTGTATGTCTTTTGTGAATTAATGGTAAATCATGTTGCAAGCTCACCTTTTCTCAAGCTGCTGAATCAAGTTTTGTTTAAATGATGCAATGTACTGGTCCAACTGAGAGTTGTCATTACTGATGATGTTAGGGCTTCAAATTGACAGTACCTAAATAAACAACCTCAAGGTAGTCATTCTGACTACCCAATTCATGTGACTACCTAAGGGCATCATTATGACAACTTTGGTCTAAATGTATCAGACATGAGTACCATAGGTCGTCACAATGGTGATCTAAGGTCATCATCTTGAGGACGTAATTTTGTCAATTTTGGTATTGTCAAAATGACGACCCTGAGGTTTTCTGTGTACATACCTCTCTCTAAAAGAGAGCATCTGAAATGTAACCAAACTATTGTCACTCATGTTTGCTGCACAGCTCTTAAATCCCATATACAACCCCCACTTCAGCTATGGGTGTACATATAACCATGTTCTGCATACTTAGTACCACAATCACATTCATCTTATACTCCTTAACCATGGAGGGGGTATACTCTATTCAATGGCTTCTGGCTGTTATCTCAGATGTCCGCCACAACATTTGAATATCAAGTGGGTCATGATGTGATAAATAGTGCATAGTGAATCCGCACATTCTGGATATTAAGTTCACTCCACAATAGTAGCACCTCGGACATGTATACGGCAGGTATGCAAATCTATGAAGGTTTATCGATCTACAGATATCATCAACAGGGGTAGTAAAAAATAAGGGTTACTTCCCCTCTTGCCTATAATGTCGAGCCCAATGACCCTTATACAATCAGCTCAATAATTATCAGTGAAGCCTAGCCTGGAGTAAACACTTGTTGCTAGGTCATGTGTTCGATTTAAAACACCAATTTAGAGTGTATTTTTTCTTTGCAATACAACATGTGCACAGAGGTTTGAGACAGTGTGTATCTTTTTAGTCTCCAAGGGAGGCTGCGGGTGGTCTCTACTTTTCATTCAAAGTACCCTCACTGGGGCCATTTACCAATGAACAGCCACCGCTGAACTACCTGCTCCAAGGACCCATCCAGAGGAAAATCTGGAAGGTCTTTCAGGACAAATTTGTGACAAGTTTAATATTTAGATTTTTGTTAATAATGCAATGCTTGCAATTGACAAGGGTCCTCATGAAAGTCATAGGGTAAAGCTTTCAAAAGATATTTTGAGAAGGGCCCCAGGGGTCTTGTGATGTGTTTCAATATGTGATGAATTGTAATCTGTGACCTGTTCTGAATGAGCTTCAAGGTACACCTATTACAGTACTTAGGGTAAATTCATGGCATTAAGGAATTATGTCATACAAGGCCATGTATCCATAGTCAGTTGTTGTTAGAATTGGACAATCTCTCCATTGATGCGGTTTACTGCTCATGAAGTCTCAGATAATACCAGTAATGTAAAATGTATAATATGATAGGCAATATTATGTTAGCTGTAGGGAATTCATGGGAACTAACTGGACACATGTGTTCATTAATGCAAGGTTTTCACATCCTCACCACATTTAATCACCACCAAAACATCAAATATCCCAAATCCCCCAAGGTGCCTGATCAGTACTCATCATGACCAAAGTACCCATCCCCAGCCTGGCTCAATCCTTAGCCACCTTTCTGAAAAGCAATTATATTTTATAGGGTCTGAGATCTAATGGTAGTGAGGTCAGATAAATCTTGGTTTAACGAGACCCTCAGGTCTCTCAATTATCACTCACTACTTCTCAGTAAATCTCTCAGAATCCAAAATAATCTCAGGGCGAGCCTCTTTAATATGCTGGGACTAGATAATGATAATGAATGCAGCGAGACTGTAAACTTTACTCAAGGCATCATGCGCTTTTTTCCCACAACAGCCATGAATCTTGTTAAAAACTAAAAAATGTCCACACTTTTCAGAGCCCTCTTTAATCTGTGAGGTCTGGATATCAGAGTACAATCTTGCTATCAAAAAAATAAGATCTAAAGCAATAGGTTACAGCTATATAAATCGTCTTAATAGATAAATAAAAGAACATTACAGAAAATATTCAAGCTTTTTGTTTTATGTTGTAGAAACCTTAATAATGGTTCAATATACAAGCTGTGAAACTGGCATGAAGGCAAGAATCTTAATAACACAGCCGGACTTGCAGTATCTCACCAGTGCTACATTCAAGCACCATGCTGACCTAATGGAGTTGAGACACTCCCAAAGAGCAGTGCAGCAGCTGCGAGTTACTACTACTATTTTAAGAATGATGCCAAACACAAGGAAAATATTTATTGAGAGCAATTGCAATGTTATTTTATAGCTTAATTTAGGGGAGTTTTAACTGTAACTGAAATGCCAGCACCAAAACAATGAAATGATTTTCTTCTCAAGGACTAATCAGGACACTTTGGATGACATTGCTTTTAATTTGGTCTTTAAACTGTCTGTTCACATTAACAAGTAAGCACAAAACCAGGGTGAAGAATTGGGAATTCTTTTGACTGTTCTTTGGAGATAACGTTTACTGCCCTTTAGTGCACCTCTGTTTGGGATAAAAAAGGGTCTTTGGAAGCTAACAAATGTCTCATGAGTTGTGTCTAATAATGAAACTTTTTTATTTCAAGATTTCCCATTGAGACTACAGAAGAAGTTGACGTTGACAAATTCTAATCAAGCTCTGGGACAAATATGTTTCTTTATCTTTAATAAGTAGAAAACCCCTTCTGATGCCTAAACGTATAGAGAAAAAAAAACAATTTCACTGAAAGGCAACACATATATCAACAGCTAGTAGGTTGTTTGAAGAAAATCATGTCTATGTTGGAGCTTGGCTTTCTTCTATGAAACACCTACCATCAGATGCGCCAGTCAAGTGGCTGTTTCACAGGCCAGAGAAGTGGCTGGCCCCCATGCTGGTTATCATGGACACCAGCTCCACTTTGTGTTCAGATGGTGATCCTATATAAAGGCAAGGAGGCCCCATTAGGGTACCAAGTCCCATCACATGCATGGGTATGTGATAGATACATCATCATTAACCACAGACATTCAGGCACTCCTATGTGATAATAGGCCAAGTGATTATAGGCCAAGTGGTGGCTATCAGTCTGTGCCAATAGTTCTATTCCCACAAGTACTGGGGCAAGTGGTTGCATGAGTCTATCAACACAAACTTTAGTGCCTATGAATGGGTGCAGACTTTTATTTTCTTTGAGATGTATACGCTTTATCGAGACATATATGCATCTTTAGACAAGCTGGTATTCTTCGTATTCAAAGCTCAAAGATCAATAAGGGCTAAAAAAGCTTCCCCCATACTAATGTGTAGCATTGTTACCCAATTCAAACACCACCAGTGCTGACCCTTGTTGGTTCATGACCAGCCCCCTCCTACAGCCCTCCTCCAAGGTGCATCCTGCCACTCCTCCACCTACCGTGTCTGATCCCCATTAATCATGTGCCGCAGGTCCTCTGTCATCTCCCTCCCTGTCCCTCTCCACCCTAATCATGTCACATCACACAGAGCTGGTGGTCATGGAGTAACCTGTCTCTGTGATAACCTCTGTATAACTGGTCATCAACTGGTCTGCTGAAGATACCACAGCCTCCGCAGCCTCCATGGTAATCACAGAGGGTGCACTCGACTAGGTGCACTGAAACAAAGGAGGGTATCAGTTAGGGTAGGTGAAATTAAAGATGGCTGGAAGGAACCATGCTGGCACTATCTTTTTGTATTTTTGAACAAGATATTGACCCCTCTCTTTCTCTCATTGCCACTAGGAGGCCCAAATGAAAGGTGGTTCTATGGTTGCAGTCCATGCTGAATTGGAGTATAAATCAAATGCAGAAAAAGACCTGACAGACTTGTGCCCCCATCCATATTGTCCTGAATACCTGGATTCCCTTTTGACACTATTTATTTTCTTTGTGTACACTACCCAAGTGTATCACATATTGTTCATTATAATGCAGTACAAGCTAATACTAGCTGCATATTTTCCATAACATTTTCTATATCCACGTCATCCTTCTGTCAAAGATGACCTAATAAGATAAATATACATCTGACCTTTCTAATTGACACTTGCAATGAGCAAAATGTTAGGGCCAGATTATTCTAAAATAATTAATGTTAACAGGTCAGAGAAGGCAGTTATACATTGCAGAGAATATGCTGCATGGAAGTTAGCATTTTTTTAAATGGCCCAGCCTCTGTGCAAGTTGTAAAACTTCAGTTTAGTACAGATGATTGGAACTCAAACATTTATTAGTCGGGATCTTCACAGATATCAAACACACACTACGGACAACAGTGCAAGGTGTAATACAGTAGTGCCATCTGGTGTTCTGAATCTTAAATCTAAGATTGTAACATTTTAAGATTGGAAAGATAACATTTAAGTATGATTTAGAAGTTAATGAAAAACCAGATATACCATATTCAACATGATAAGAGCCCTGGACGCTTATAAGATAAGTTTTATGGCAATTTAGTACTGAAGAGTTTAATTGTCTCCAAAATCTTGAAAATTGAGGCTTTGTTGTAGTCTGAAAATTCCCCCAAAAAGTGCCCCTTGTGAAATTTCTTAACCCAGCTCCCCCTATATCTTCCCCCTACCTAAAATATTTAGTATAAAATCCTGGAAACCAAGTTATCAAAATGATATGGCCTTACTCAGCTCAAATCATACAGCGTACAGAACATGTCTGATGATCAATAAATTCGTGGCATTCCTTTTTAGGGGAGAGATAGATGTTGGATTAAGTGGGAACTTTTAGAAAAGTTTACAGTTGCTGCTTCATCCATTATCGTTCTCAAGGCCCCAGGACATCAAAGCAGTCAGCTCTGGGATTATGCCGGATTTTGAAGAATTTACTGGGAGTAGTGAGTGATAATTGAGTGATCAGAGGGTCTCGTTAAACCAAAGTTCATCTGAAGGAATCATCATTAGACCTGAAGCCATATAAAATGTAATTGCTTCTCGTAGTGCTAGATACGACTTGAACCAAGCCTGAAATGACTGCTGCCACTTTTGTCATAATCAGCAGCGATCTGTCACCTCAGAGAATTTACATTGGGATGATCGAGAGAAACAAGATGAATTCTAAATCAAGGAACTCAAAACGCCATTGGTACACCTGGTGACCTCAAAATCTGGACATATGTGACCTGCTTTTACAAAACAAAACAGATCGAAAGTCACACTTAAATGAATTGATATCGCCATATCTGTGTACAGCTCATCAAAAAGTTTCATACTGTATGTAATAAGTAGAATACTGGCCAGGATTTCATTAAAACAGTCACCTATAAGTTGATCCAGGTAAAGTTTGACTACTTGTTGGTTAGTGTAGGGCTACAATTAAGTTGATAAACATGACATTCCTTAAAGCCTTTTATGGCAAAAAAAACAACCTAATTGTATAGGGAATAAGATCCCTATTCCCAGCTCAGTACTGACTTTTTCCCCCAAAAAAGCAGGATCCATTGTCTGGGCCCTTTTCTTTCTCCTGTATCCGACCAAAAGTCATTTTGAGCAGTCAGCATGTTTTAACTGAAACCCTTTCCATCATATGCTACTGAACCTTATCATCATGTTGATGATTTTCAATACATTGGAATGATTTAGAGACAGCTGGTTCTTTGCCTGTGGACCAAAAAACTTGTGCAACAGATAGTGCCTTGTATACTGTGATAGACTCATGCAGCCACTCCCTGCAGTGGGTACAGAGAGAACTATTGACTGATAACAACCACTTGGTCACTTACTTGCTTTTTTATAAGGGACTTTCTTAACAACAGAAGAGGTGGAATTTCACATCCCTCCCCCCCCAAAAAAATTTAAAAATCAAAATTAAAATCTCATACCCCCCCTGGTAAAAAGGATGAAATAACTTTTTACTGTGGTCCCCTGTTGTTAAAAAGTGAGCACTGTCTATAGAAATAAAATGACATGCTTTATAAGTAGAGGTATATTGTAAAGACAGCATCTGGATATGGAGGTCACTGAGGGCAGTGCATGCTGGGATTACTGCTACTTCCTGCCTAACATTGCCCCTTGTGAAGAAGTCTAGAAGCATAGAGACGTCATTTCCGTCTGTCAGTGGCAGAGTCTGTGGATGTAATGAGGGCTGTGCTGAGGGGGACAATCAGTTCTGGTGTATTGTACAGAAGTGGTGTTGGCTCACAGCCTGCAGGTGATGGGAGAGGAGGCGAGTCTTTGTGTGGCTGAAGGGTGCTCTCAACACTCATGTCATCAAAACAAGGAAGCTTTACTTTGTAAATGGATGGACTAAACTTCATGGAAAGTGATCCTCACGCACTATGGAGGAGGCAGGTAGTGTTTTCATTGTCTGAGTCAGGGCTCTATATCTTGGCGTAAGGGCCAGGAGTACTCCCACCTTGGTTTGCCTTGGTGATAAGGTGGTATTGCTCTGGTACTCCCCTTTGTACTGTACCAAACCAGTAATGTGAAACATAATCAATCTCATATGTCTTGGGATGGAGTTCAGTGGCAGAGCAATCACTTGGCAGGTGAAATGCCCCAGGTTTGAGTCCCATTTTCTCTGAACTTGACATTTTTGAGAAACCGAGGCAGATATGAGAGACGAGATAGGAGAATTCAAATGACAGAAATGCTGAGTAAAAAAAACATGGGAGGGTGGAGAGAGGTAAGGAGAAAGATTGAGATGTATAAAGGGAAAAAAATGTGAGATAAAATTAGTCATGAAAACAGGCTTAAAGGGGAACTGGGGAATGTATCATGATCAAGATGTGTGATGTGTGGATGTCCGTATGTGAGGTGGGGGACTTCTTACAATTCCAATGCAGGGGAAACGTTGCTCATGAATACTGCCACCCCAGTTTCCTCTCAACAGCCTGTTATTTGACATACTCGGTGTGAAATTTCTTTGATCCTATGGCCATTAACATTGTCTAAGCTACTTTATTTTTTGCTAAAGACTACCAATGTACATTAACATAGTTATTACAGACTTTACTTTCCACTAGTAGACTGCCTCCAGGTAAATGTATATAAATGCTGATTTTCTTCAAATAAAAATACTTTCAGCAGTTAATGGATGTCTTGCCTTATAGTCAGAATTTTACTACTGATGCACCTCCAGGCAGTGTTGGGGGTTTCTACAGTATGGGGACAATGGTAATGCATTTAATTATCACCCCGTGTACGAATATATCCTCAGAAATGTCTCCTTACTTTCAGAACAAAGCATAGTTGCTCTGCATAATTTCTTCACCACTTGTAGAGTGCATACACTTAATACACGCTCTCTTTTGGCATAACATTCTGATTCTAACCCAGATCAATAAAACCAAACTTGGGAGTGACCCATCTGCATTCAAGGACAAGTTTGGGAATATAGAACCATATCGAAAGGGGAATGTCAATGCTGAATTGAGGAGAATGCAAAAAATGAACAAGACACTTCAAGAAAAATCTTTAGAACTTAGTGAGTTTGTCTCGCTCATCACCAAGAGTAAAGCTATGCGTAGTGATCCTCATTGGCTTCCATATATAGATAGATGCATGCCTTGTCAGATTCACTATGACTTTATTGGGGAATTGGAAACATTCACAGCTGATTTTCATTATATCATGAAGGAAATGTTCTTTACGTCAGATGAGCATCTTTTACACCCTTTATTTGGCAGAGAACATAGTGTTAATGCTTCAATAGATAAAGCTGTGCTGGCCATGTCTACCTTAAGCGTACCTGAGAGACAAGCGTTATATAACCGGTACATTCAAGATGCGGAAATGTTTGGGTACAGTCTTAAAGGCATAATGATGTAAAGGGTGGGACCAAAAAAAACTTGGACCCCTTGAAGGGGGGGCTAAAAATTTACAACCCTTTTTAGTGGAAAAGCTTAAAGGGGTCGGCCGCGCTTAATTTCAACCTGCCTGGAGGTGGGGACTGAAAAAATGTTGACCCCTCTTGCGAGGGAAGGCCAAAAAAATTCTGACTCGCTCGCCCGAGAATGCACTGACCCCCCCCTTCTTGTTAAAAGATGACCACTCCCTTAACTATAGGAGATATCACACTCTTTTCCAGACTAGTTTGGAGGCTGTGAGCTAGAACCTCGTAGCAAATGACGTACAAAGGGATTTTGGTTATTCTAGCGCATGAAACCCCTTGAACACACTCCCATTCAAGCTGTCACTGTTAGGGAAATTTATTTTAAAAAATAAGAATTTCAAAATGGATTCCGGAAAATGATGACGTTCAAAAAATGTATATGATCAAACAAGATGGATTATCAGGATTTGATCTGACGGGTGGCTCCAAAATAAATGTTTGAGTAGGGTTGAATATTTTTTTGTAAATATAGTTTAGGTGTTGGGGATTAGAGGCCATACATTTGGGTAGGTTAAATATCATCATTAAATCTACAGTACATGATCTTATGCAGGGGCAGTATGTATACATATGTATATTAGATAAGTCTTTTTTTAATAGTGCATATTACAGGGTTATTGTGTTTGAATGGCTACTATAAGGTGGGGATTCATTGTACATGGTATATCTATTTAAATGTGTATGTATATATGTGTACCAGTATTGGACACTATACATGCTGGTATCTCTGCTAGTATACTGTGCTATCACTCCAGATTTGGACACACATTAACCTGCCGCTTGTCTTACATGCATACAAATTTAACTACATACACATTAGCTTGTGCATCGCATTACTACTACATGCTCCACTCGAAGTGTGACATAAGTGCAATTTGTACTGGATGCTCCTATTGTGGTTTAGACGGGTGCTCTGAACAATTAATTACGGACATGAGAGTGTCATTTGAGTAAGTGAGAGATAGAGAGGGATAAACAAACAAACACCATATATATGCTGTTCTCACAATGAATTCTCAGTATTGAAAATGTCACTTCCTTAATTTGAGCATCTGTGGTCACTTACTTTAAGACAAAAAATTATGTTTAATCTCATTTGAAATGCTTTTATGATGTAATATCCACCACCAAAAAGGAAAAACTTATCAGCAAAGAAGTGCATCTTTTATCTCTAATTTTTTCGCGAAAACAGATTAAAAATAGGAACAAGATCAATTTGATAATAATGTCTGCCAGAGTGTTTGGATTTGGCAGCGGATAATTATTTCCACATTGCAGTGAAATGGGCTTTTTATGATGCCTGTAAAAACTTAAGCATCCATAACATTGAACTGAAAAGAGAAATCCTTTAAAAGAAAAAGTTGTAATGGTTCAGAAAACTGAATGCAGAGCAGGGGTGTTAAAGTGCTATGGTGATCATTGGATGGTAAGGGGTCCAACTTTGCTCTTCTTTCCAGTCAGTGACTTTTTACAAGCAAGACAGTTTTGCTCAAAAGACCAAAAGAAATGCTTTTAGAGAGCACATATTCAAAAAAGGGGACTCACTTTTGTCCTGCATTTAGCATGTCAATGATCAATGAGTGACATATCTTTATAAACAGCAGGTTTATTAATCCTCTCGCATACAACAATCTAACTTGGCTGAACTAAATGATAGCCTACTGTGCATTATATAAAACAAAGATGAGGTGGCTAAAAAAAGTGACCTACAGGCTGTCTTTCACCCAGCCCCCTTACTGCTCTGTCTGCCCAGAGTAGCCAATACTAATCCATGCATCTTCATCACATTGGTGAACACTAACCTAACTAAATGAACAATCCCAAGGTGTCAAATGAACATTGACTACCCTGACTTTGACTGACACCTCCTGAGACCTTAGACTGACTTACATTGGTCTGGAGATTTGAGAGGGACAGACTTTTTGAACAAGGGACTGGTGTCCACTTAGGCCTATGCTGGAATGTTGCTATAGTTTAGCCCATGGCAGCATCTTCTGATATACTTTTTTTCAGGAATATTTTATTTTTCCTTTTTTGCAAACTCTCCAAAGATAATTATTTTCATTATCTTGTTTGACAAGGTTTAGTCTGAGTTCATTGCTGCCCCTAACATTATAATGATAATAATAATTATTATATTCATATTTCATTTGTATAAAATATATGGACAGAGTTTATTGTCCAGAGCTATTTTCATGGCTCCCTTATTAAACTAGGGGTTGTGGTCCACTCCTCTGATATCCATGCTAGCTCTCCTTGGACATCCTTGGAGACCTCTAAAGGCTACAGACCTACCCATGAGCATACTGACAAGAGTGAAAGCAATGTAATCTAGGTATTGATCTCCATGTGACCGGTGTAACTTCCCTGACAACATGGCATTTAAAAAAAATTAATTCATTGTGTCAGGATGACTTTTTACATGCAGGGTGATTGTAAGCCCAGGTATCAATGTTTTGGTCAAAGATGTGCCTCTACATTTGTAAAATTTGACAGGGGAGACACAGCGACACGCCCCATTTAAATCAACACACAGAAAAGTGAGGGGTAAAAATGGACTCACAGAGAGTTCCTATATACATGAAAAGTAACACAGTGACACGCTGTCTCTCCCTAAAAAGTAACGCAGTGACAGGCTCAAATATCTGAGGACCCATGTAGGGGCACAAAGATGTGCGGTGTTAGATCCCTGCAGCCCCTGCCAGCTACACACATCTCATGACCACCACTTGGTCACTTCCTATTCTCTTTCATTATCACCCACCATCTTCAGTCCCCTTATTATCACACAGGGTTGCTGGGATGTGGGTGGTTGATGATGATTTATGGTGCCTGATGGGTTGGAGGAGACACAATTGGGACAGGAACGTGACAGGACTTGGTAACTTATTGGGACCTCCTTTCTTTGATATGAGAGCACCCCTTGGCTTCAAATTGGGTTTGGTTACCATGGTAACCAACATGGCTGCCAGCTGTGATTTTGGTTCATGCAGCAGCCACTAGAGGGGGGCATCTGAGTGGAGTTGATCTACAAGACTCAATCAATCTAAAAACATACCTTCCTTAACAATGTTGCTGGTACATATATTAATGTACAGACAGCTTCTGTGATCAATCTCGGACAGAAGGGAATTGATAAAGGACAAAATACATTAGGCCACTTAAAAGAATAAAGTGGTTTCTCATCACAGTACGCATCATAAAAATTGTGATTTGGGGAAATCTATTTTCTTTTTACTTGTTTGATAAAAAATATGTCAAAATTGGAAATATTATTGGCAAGTTTGGTATTAAATTAAAGCTTATGCTGACAGTAATGCAGTCAGCTTCTTGCATTATATCAACCGTTGCAAATCAATAAACTGTGAAAATTGATTACAAAAAGCCACAATTTCTCTACATATTTCAGCCCCAACTAGGAAAGAAAAAGATTATATAAATAACGTCTTTGTCCTATTTTTCACGGCCCGGTGATGAGAAACAACTTTTCTTTTGAATGGCCTAATGAGATAGCAGTAACAGAAAAAGGACATACACAACATGACTGTATGCTTCAGGCCTCACAACCTTCACCTTGTTATGAGTCTAGGAATGTGCAATCTCCTCGATGTTCGCCAATCCTACCCCATCCTTTTCCCATCGTACTGTGCTCCGTGCCTATAACCTACCAAACTGCCCTGAGGGTAACTCTGGTGGTGCTTGTCACCTCTTTTTGAAGTGCTGTGGGCAATATCCGGGTACTTACTCCCATGTGACATGCCAACCATTGAGGGTCGGGGATTACCCTCAGGCATCTCCTGTCCTCAAGCCATGTCCAGACTATAGGGTGGGTAGTTATAAGGACACTCTGAAGCAGTTATATATAGGGGCCATAGACATGTCTATAGACTGTCAAGGTTAGGATGACTCAGTTGAGAAAAGTCCTATATAAGCAGCTTGTGAAAAGTGCTTTGATTTTGGGATTCAAGTATGGACCCATGCGGGAGGAGGGAATAGACCAGGTTACAAGAACATCCTAGAGAAAAAGTTTACATGCAATTGATATCACAGTCTTTATATTAACTGTAAGATACAAACCATTCTGAAATTATGATCTGTGTCTAGCTTTGTGTAATATATTGGAAATAATAATTTGTACAGCAGGAACAGAGCTTTAGAGCAGAATAAAATGGATAGTGAATGTTCAAAGACTGCCCCTCCGGTTATGACTATGGGTGTGTGCGCCTACACTTAAGGGTCTAATGATGACACTTGATCTAATTTAATGATGTCCTACACATTGCAAAACAAGTATGTAAAAGGTGCTGCAGTGAAGAGGGAACACCTTACCATGTTGCTACACCAGCCAGGGGTGCGTGCATACATTGTACACATACTGTACCCTGAGGAGTCCATGATAAATGTGGAGGCAGTACTTGGTATTCAGCATGAGTTCCTATACACATCTCACTACCTTGCAGCTAATGCTAAGAACTATTTAAAATTACCCATCATGCCAAACTTCATGGGATCTTGCTTTGACCCCCTCCCCCGGCAAGTCAAGTTGCTTTTAGCACCCCTGCCCACTCACACAAACTGCACACTACCTACCTCCTTTATTCCGCCATTTTCTCCCAATATTCAGTTTGTCTAGTCACAAAGCATGACTTACTTGAGTATTTACTTGAGTATTTGACACCAATACAGAACACCCTTCAGCCACACAAAGACTCGCCTCCTCTCCCATCACCTGCAGGATGTGAGCCAACACCACTTGTGCCAACACTACTTGACATGAGTATTTGACACCAATACGGAGCACCACTCATTTACACAAAGACTCCTCTCCTCTCCAATCACCTACAGGCTGTGAGCCAACACCACTTGTGTATAATACACCCCCTTAGCACAGTCCTCATGACATTCCAGATGTTCTGTCGCTGACAGACGGAAATGATATCCTGATGGTTCTATCATCTCACACCAGGGGGAGTGCCAGACAGGATGTGGCAGTAATCCCAGCATGCACTGCCCTCAGTGACCTCTACAGGATGTTTGGGCCAAGATTAAAAATTATACTTTCTTAAAAAAAAAGGTTTACATTTGATTGTTTTATAAGGAGGTAAAACCGATGTGATTTATTTACCTCTTTCGCGCAATATATTGCACGATTATAGTTGTCATGCAAATTTTCCTAATGCCCATTGCGCAACCCCCCCCCCCCTCGACGGCCAACTCTTTCAGAGAGGAGGGATACCTGAGCACATCAGACACTTTAACTGTCAGACCGACTCCATAGAGCACATATACCCAGCAAATTGGCGTGAGCTAGAGACAGACTAGCGTAGGTCCTCACACTTAGTGCCAGGATCGTGTACATAGGGTGAGGTTAGTGTCTAGCTGAAGCTCACACAACCTGAAAGAGTTTCCCTACTTGCGTCTATAGGCTAGCCCACGCAACTTGACGCACCCCTCATGCATGAGCCAGACACACACCTCTCTCAAGCTGACACTATATTGAAAGGTGCGCAGGTTATGTGATTAGGAGGGAGGGGGTATAGGTAGGTTGGATGGGGGGGGGGAGGGCAACCCGTATAAATACTGTTCAAAGTTCATAGAACAGTGATAGGACTATACCCTGGGGCCTACATAATTTTATCTAGGGACAGATACATTTATTCTCGTGAAAGCATCAATTTATATCAGTCATCCTCCAGTGAGCTGTAGTGATGTGTAGAATCTGTCTTGTCTTGTCTTATCTCCACGTGAAACTGAAAGAGCAAACAGTAAATACTTACATATAGATGCATGTATATTAATGAATGTCCATACCATGAACATAAAACAGCTCGATCTATAAATGCATTACTCATGCAATAAAAGGATATGGATGTCCACAAAGCCAGGCAAGAGATATATCACTGCAATTACTAAGGTGTATGATAACAGATACACAACATACCTGACATCTTTCCTCCAGTGTCTCCATGTGCCAACTGTCACATCTATGGGCAAAGAGATTTGAAACTTCATGGACTGACCATGCTCACCATAGCCTCACCTGATATGTGCAGTGTGAGAATGTGTGAGGTTGAGTCAGGATGAGCTAGCTGCCAACTGCCACCTCAATGAACAAAGGGATTTTAAACTTGGAGGATTGGCCAATCAGAGAGCAGGACAGCCTCATGTGATGAATGTAGTGGGAGCATGTGTGGGGTTGCGTTGGGTTGAGCTAGAGTTGATGATATAACCCCTTTTGCACTAGGTGAATGGGATATGCCCAGATTATCGTCCAAAGCAACATGTATCATCATCATTCTAAGTATTCCTGACAGTATTTTACAAAAACATGTGGCCATATTGGACACTGTCCCTCATATTTTCTTATTCTTGTCACAGCTTATTCGATCTCAATCTAAATTACATACAAAACATAGATTTTCCGATTGCAGTGTTATATCCCATAGGCAAAAGTAATTGTCTTTCATGAATAACATATGGATATGAAGCAAGAGTCATAGTGATTTTTATGTTCCTTGTCTACAAATGTTTACAAATGTTAGACAAGCTGGATGATTTATGTCGTAGAATCAATAATATCAATGCTAACTGATTATGTCCCTGTTGTATGGTACACTCAGAATACAACACATACACTTTCCATGGTGTGTCAATGCATATACTTGAGTGAGGATGAGTGAGATGTGTGGCAGCTCGCTCACAGCTCACGCATCCTCACACCTTATACTGAAATGCAGGAGATTGTCACGCAGGCCCCACCCATGTTCACTCAAGCTGATGCAATATGCTGGGTATACTTGAGTGAGGATGAGTGAGATGTGGGACAGCTCACTCACAGCTCACTCATACTGACACCTTGCGTCTGAACGCAGATTATCCTCACTCATGCTCACGCACTTTCACTCTTGATAACGGCAATTTGCTGGGTAATATTATGAACATAGGGTCTAGTGGTCCTTTCCGGGCCTTTTGAATATTTTTAAATGCAAAAGTCCATATACATGATGTATCAATATCACCTTATACTATATGAAACTTTGCAATTTATGCTCATTTATAACAGGTAACAAAGTGATTGATTGGATCTATTGGAATGCAGGTTACAGTAAGCATGATATCAAGACTAAGGTGGCAATGTTAGGTCTCAACTCAACCAAGACTGTTGTTGACACATATGTAGCTGGGACATAATGGTGTCATACAGAATATTGAATGTAAATTGTGATCCTGGCCAGATAACCAATTGACATTGTGAATAAAATAAAGGTTTTGGGTTATTCCAAGAGGTTCTATTATGATTTAGCAAATTAGGTTGATTTTTATAATCCTTCCTACTATAGTTTCATGCCTGCTCAAATATACTGACACATTGTCATTCCAATCTGTGCTATGGCTAAACTAAAACACATCATATATTGGCCTCCTTTGATTTTGCCATTGTGGGAGAATACAGCTTTGAACGGCAACATGGTCATTATTATGCCTTTTGGTCCTCATGATGCTTGTATGTAGGAGTAGTGACTTTACTGAGTTGATCAACACACTCTTTAATAATTGGCATGATGAACTAAATCCTTTTTTATGTATTTAATATATTTATTGGCCGAATTATTTTTATAATGCATTGTAAGTTTTTCGTTCAATAGCCAAGATACCTTGGCAAGACACCCTCTGATAGAGAAGGGTGTCTTGGCTATTGAATGAAAAAAGCTGTATTAGGAGCCCTTTAAGATTGCATGTCGCTAAAAAAAAAGACACTTGTCATCATGATGCTGCTGCTGCATTGGTACATCATGCCGACCCATCGGAAGTATATCATTCCCATAGGGTCGGCATGATGCATAAGTGCAGCAACTGGAAAGTTACTTGCTAGGGCTGCATTCCTGCATCATGATGACCAAGGCCATGATGCATGAAGTCATTATGCCATCCTTAAAGGGTTAGTGTATCTGACAGCAATAAAACCCTGAGCTATAGGGGAATATCATTTCCTAGTTCCTCAGGTAATGTGTTGAAATTCATGAAGAATTCTAGTTGTAGTTTTAGAATCGGCTGTTTACTTTATTAGAGGAATCCCTCTAGACCTCATTGTTCTGATTATATGAATAATTTAAATCACACAAAAAGAAGGCAAATCAACAACAGGTTCAACTAACAGGGTATCTTTTATTGCAGTAAAAGTAGTGCTGTTAGAATCATGCTTTTGATGAGTCAGAAAAAGTTAAAGTTTAGGATAATGTTGAGATTCATTGTCCAAGGACAGAGCTATAGATTCAGCATCAATCTTATCAGTTAGGTTTGGAATTTATTGTTGTTGTGAATGTTGCACAGGTCTGCTGCAGTTCTAGCCTTCCACATCACAGTGTTCACCTGTAAAGCCTGGAGCGCACACACAGCTGTAGCTGTCAAAGTTATCGATGCAGGTAGCACCATTCACACACGGGTCAGGGCAGCACTGAGGAATGTGAGTTTTCATCTCACAGTAGTAACCCTCAAAGTCAGCAGGACACTGGCAAGTGAATTCGGCTATGCCATCCACACAAGTACCACCATTGAGGCATGCGTCTTCGTAACAATCGTCAACGTTCGTCTCACAATTTTCTCCCTCATAACCCATAGGACATGAACAGCTGTGGTCGATTTGCTGATCCCAGCAGCTCCCACCATTGCGACACGGGTTGGGGCAACATTGATCAGTGTAAATGAGTTCCTCGCAGTAGTAACCCTGATGGTCTGCATCACACATACAGGAGAAGCCGTTCAGCTCATCCACACAAGTACCACCATTCTGACACACGTCAGGGTAACAATCATCAGTGTTCACCTCACACAGGGTACCCTCATAGCCCGCAGGACACATACAGACCTTGTCCATGCAGCTGCCACCATTGAGGCACGGGCCAGAACCACAGTCAGTATCATCAACGCTGAACTCACACCAGGCACCCGCATAACCAGCAGCACAAGAACAGGTAAAGCCTTGGAACTTATCCATGCAGGTACCACCATTCATGCATGCTCCTTCATGACAATCATCAGTGTCCACATCACAATTCTTGCCCTCATAACCCCAAGTACATGAACAGCTGTAGTCATTGTGCTCGTCATGGCAGGTAGCACCGTTCATACACCGGTTGGGGCAACAATCGTTAACGTTAATCTCACAGTAGTCACCATGAGAGTCTGCAGGACACATACAGGAAAAGCCATTGTGTTCATCCACACAGGTACCACCATTGAGACATGCGCCCTCATAACAATCATCAACGTCTGCATCACAATTCTTACCCTCGTAACCCATAGTACATGAACATGTGTAGCCCTCAGGATCAGTAAAGCAGGTACCACCATTTTTACATGGGTCAGGGCAACACCCGTTACTGTCACGGGTTATCCGGTTAGCCTAGGATAAGGGGAAGGAAGGGAAAATTTATGGTCAGTATTAACTATGTTTTTAGAGGCTGCGTCTTACAAATAAAGAGATGGTGATCCAAAAACTCAAAATTGACATGATTATCACTTGCTTGATTGTGCATGCTTTCCAACAAATGCTTTTAATTGAATAACCGTATTCAACATAATAAGCGCACAGTGTGCTTAAAAAATGATTATGGACATGTTTAAATTGTTAAGAGTTTAATTGGGGTAAAAAAAGGAGATTTTGGGCTATTTATAGTATAAAAATCGGCCCAAAACGGGGGGTGTGCCCTTATTAGGGGGTGTGGGCTTATTACATCAAATACGGTAATCTGATTTCAATTATAATACAGCGAATGTTGGAAACATTGAGACACAGACGTTAGATCAGGTTCGATTAAGTTGAATCCGACCAGAATGTCTCAGTGAGCACAGAACATTGAATCAACATTGACCCACTAGGTGCCCACTAGGGTGGCCTTAATTATATAATTATGGCTGCATCAGTTCATATCATATCTCACTTCAAAATAGGGATTGGTGATTATCAATGGGTCCTAGTATATTATTGTAATATGTTCAGTTGAAAGGTTAAAAATGAATATGGGTCAAATAATAACAATGTTGAATCTTTGCCTTTTGTGTAGTCCCCAAAAGAAAAAAACAATATAATACTTACTGCACTCTTCCGAGTCAGAGTATTCTGAAAGGGAATAGCACGGTACATATTGAATATTGGTTATTTTGGAAAATTTAGAATTCTAGAGATGGTATATTCTTTTTGGCTGTTAACCCGAAACTGCCAAATCACCAGTTGCATTATTTTTCTATTTTAAGTTCCTACTCCAGTATAGGACTCAACATGACTTCATAGGTGAATTGACATGGTTTTGAATGCAATCTGGTTTATTGCCAAACCAGACATGGGTACAGATTGATGTAGCACAACGGTCAGTGCTCACCCACAGTATGTCTGTACCCAGTAATTAAGACTGCCCTAATATGGTTCTAAAGCTAAAGAATCAAAGAACTTGGTTTCAAAAGGATGTGTGCAGATCCCTATCTTCTCACATAATCACCTCACCCAGTCTCCTACACTGAGATTCATACATTCAATCTATTCGACCATGAAATGCAGCATTTGCACATAAACTGTATTGAGTTACTAGAAATGTAGTGCTGCCTCTTCACACACTGATGCATTAAGTGTGACCATTATGAACATGATGAGTGTTACTCACGGCACTGACGGCAATCACCAGGAGGCACAACACGACTAGCCCCTTCATGGCTGCTTGTTGTCAGGATGGTCTTGGAGGTCAGGAGGTCTTGGTTGGTTGATTTCAGGATGCTACGCCTTGTAACTGGTCGGAGATGTGTGAAATGTGACAATGCTGCTCTGTGTTTTATACTGAATACCATGTAATTAGTAGCATGTGCTGCCCCATACTAAATCAATACAAGCCTATCTAGACTTGCTTCCTGTCAATGTTTAAACATTCAGAAATTGCACTCATTGACCCAGGGCACTTGTGCACCTGGGTCTTCCGTGTGCATGTGCTCTTATGACAGTCTGTCACTGAACTTTGGGTTTTCTTTGAAAGGTTTGCTGTGTAAGAAATTTAAAAAATGTATCTCAGGCAACCTGATACTAGCTGAAAAATGGGCAATGCTTAGCAATTTTTGTCAATCATTGGGCAGCTCTATTTCTATTTTTGGCAGACATTTGATCAAGAATATAATAATTATCTGAATTAAATATACTTGTCTGTCTTCAGGGACAAGTCAATGTGGTAATTTGCCATCCATCCCTGTTGCCTTTGAGATTTAATAGATAATGATATAAGAGAACCTGACCTACCAGGCCAAATCTCTCTACCGTGTTACAATTACCTCCCATTGCCCTCAATAATTGTGAATCTAGATGTAGATGTTTGTTATTATTCTGAGGCGTCGAACACCATTGGAAAAATGAGATAAAGAAGGAAGCCTGTGAGTGATTGTATTCGTGTGCATCTACAGACATTCACTATATCATTCCTTTGACTTCGCCTTTTATAGGAGTGTCTTAAATGAGATTTCAGTTTTTTGGGGTTGCCAGCGGAGTGTAGGGACCTGACATTGCACAGCAACGTCACAGCAACCCTATTAATGTTTTCGGTTTGCCTGGGTCATTCATGGTGCACAGTGACGTCACAAAATTGATTGTGGTAATGAAAATAATGCAAACTGCCTAGGGCTCTCACAGCAAATATAACTGGGTTCTATATTAATCATGGATCAACATAAGTTCTACTTCATCATTTTAATTACCATTACGTTTTACACGATCATCATTATGGTGTCTCACTCTGTTGCTTTTAAATACTGGGGATCTTGCGTTTTGCTATAGCAGTGCCTGTCACTGTGACATCATGGGCCGCTTGTGTCAATGAACAATCATAACCAAAGACATGAATACACATTCGTCCCCATAAATATTATATCTAAAAGTATTTATGATAGATGACTCTTTAGACCAGGAAAGTCTGGTTAGATGCCTCGGGCGATGTATGGTGGACGGGAGCAGGCCTATTGGGGGTGGGGTGTACCAAGTCACGCCATTCAGCGTGCGTGGGAAGAACGGCCCAGACGCAGGCTAATGGGGGGGGGTGACTTTATATGTTGCCACACAGCAGATGCAAGAAAAATGTGGCAACCCCGACTGTGGTCAAAGCCACATTTTTCTTGTTCACATAGTGACTGTGAGGTGATTTGCCTCTGGCAACAAAGAATCATATACTTAATGAAGCTCGTTAATTAGGTGGGGCTCTACCCCCTCCCCCCTCAAAAAGAGACAGGCAATGGCAACCGTTAGTCGTGCAGATCACGAAGGTCACTGTGGTGGCACTGTAATGCCTCTAGAGACAGTATGTAACTTAATCATAATGTTTTATAGTGAAAAGCCAATAGAGACCTTATCCAAAGGATGGCAGAACCGGCAACCAATTTGTGTTCTAAAGGATACCTCAAATGTATCCTACCCATTAAAAAACCTTGCTTGGGCTCAAAGCACTCATCTTTTGAAATGCCTGAGTCGGCCGCTTACCATGGCAGATTCTATTTGGACAAGGTTTAAAACGTTGCCGAGCAGTGCGCTTTTCAAAATGGAAAGAAAGCCTATGGGACTTACCATAGTGAAGGCAGAGGGTATCCCCGGCTCGGTCTTTCTCCCGCAGCTCCCTTCCCGCGCTGACCCGGCACGAGTCGCTCGTCCCAGACGGCCTTGGGAGGTCCCCGAGGAACCGCGACTGGTCCGTTCGCCACCTTGTGGCCCGTAGGGCTCACAGTTTGCAAGTTGCCGTTTGGGCGGCAAAAAAAGAAAAAGGCGGCAAAACACGAACCGTGCCCATCGGCCCTACCACAGACGGTCAGCATAGGGGAAAAATTCCTGTTTCCGATGCACCCTTTCCCGAGGCCATTGGAACCCAGAATCTGCTGGGAGAGCATCAACTGCAAAAAAGAGAATATTCACCCTATGACTCTATGTACTCTCTGTAACTACAGGGTTAAAGCAGCATGCTACCTACACAGGGTTAAAGCATCATGCAGCCCTTACAGGGTTAAAGCAGAATGCTGCCCTTACAGGGTTAAAGCAGCATGTGACCCATACAGGGTTAAAGCACTGTGCGGACCTCACAGGGTTAGACCACCATGCTGCCCTTACATGGTCAATGCAACATGTGACCCATACAGGGTTAAAGCACTGTGCGGACCTCACAGGGTTAGACCACCATGCTGCCCTTACAGGGCACCATGCCGCCCATACAGGGTTAAATCAGCTTGGTCTTTTTCACTCATTCTTTATTCTCCCTTTGAGTTTGTATTAAACAAACAGATAGCCACCAAACCGGATTAAAAGTAAATGGGAATGCATAACTTTATATCAGCCATAGCATAATGGCCACAGCTCCCTCAATTCTTGGCCGAATTTCAAAATTCGACCGTCCAAGCGTAGCCAGTGAAGTACTGAACCCACCTGTGATGTCCAATTTTACCCTATCTCTTTAGTTAATGATTGTTGAGAGTCCGTAATCGCCGAACGTTAAAAACGAGAGTCGTTTTTTTCAATTAAAAATGTGTAGAAAAAAAAGTTCTCAATGGAATTTCGCGTTGTTGACATCAAACTGAGCGCATTGTCAACAGCGTTGTTGCGTGTGAATTTCAGAGAATAATCCACAGCGGTTATCTCATGGCTGTTGATACAAGAAAAAATGTTTGTTATTTTTTCGCTGGATGACCAGCAAGAGCTTGGGCTCAAAGCACTCATCTTTTGAAATGCCTGAGTCGGCCGCTTACCATGGCAGATTCTATTTGGACAAGGTTTAAAACGTTGCCGAGCAGTGCGCTTTTCAAAATGGAAAGAAAGCCTATGGGACTTACCATAGTGAAGGCAGAGGGTATCCCCGGCTCGGTCTTTCTCCCGCAGCTCCCTTCCCGCGCTGACCCGGCACGAGTTGCTCGTCCCAGACGGCCTTGGGAGGTCCCCGAGGAACCGCCATCGGTCCGTTCGCCACCTTGTGGCCCGTAGGGCTCACCGTTTGCAAGTTGCCGTTTGGGCGGCAAAAAAAGAAAAGGGCGGCAAAACACGAACCGTGCCCATCGGCCCTACCACAGACGGTCAGCATAGGGGAAAAATTCCTGTTTCCGATGCACCCTTTCCCGAGGCCATTGGAACCCATAATCTGCTGGGAGAGCATCAACTGCAAAAAAGAGAATATTCACCCTATGACTCTATGTACTCTCTGTAACTACAGGGTTAAAGCAGCATGCTACCTACACAGGGTTAAAGCATCATGCAGCCCTTACAGGGTTAAAGCAGAATGCTGCCCTTACAGGGTTAAAGCAGCATGTGACCCATACAGGGTTAAAGCACTGTGCGGACCTCACAGGGTTAGACCACCATGCTGCCCTTACAGGGTCAATGCAACATGTGACCCATACAGGGTTAAAGCACTGTGCGGACCTCACAGGGTTAGACCACCATGCTGCCCTTACAGGGCACCATGCCGCCCATACAGGGTTAAATCAGCTTGGTCTTTTTCACTCATTCTTTATTCTCCCTTTGAGTTTGTATTAAACAAACAGATAGCCACCCAACCGGATTAAGAGTAAATGGGAATGTATAACTTTACATCAGCCGTAGCGTAATGGCCGCAGCTTCCTTATTTTCTGCCGAATTGCAAAATTTGACTATCCACGCGTAGCCAGTAAAGCACTAAACCCCCCTGTGATGTCCAATCCTACCCTAGCCTTTTTGTAAACGATTGGCAAGAGTCCGTAATCGCCGAACGTTAAAAACGAGAGTCGTTTTTTCACTAGAAAATGCATAGAAAATGAAGTTATCTATGGAACTTCGCGTTGTTGACATCAAACTGAGCGCATTGTCAACAGCTATGCTCAGTATGAATTTCAGAGCAGAATTCATACCGGTTGTCTCAGGGCTGTTGATACAAGAAAATATGTTTGTTGATTTCTCGCTGGATGACCAGTTAGAGTTTGGGCTTGTAGTACAAATTTTCCAAAAGGCCCGAGTCGGGCGCTCAACATGACACATGCCATTTGGACCAGGTATAAAACGTTGCCGAGCAGTGCGCTTCTCAAAACGGAAAGAAAGCCTATGGGACTTTCCATAGTGAAGGCACAGGGCACCCTCCCGCTCGGTCTAGCTCCCGCAGCTCCCTTCCCGCGCCGTCTCGGCATGAGTCGCTCGTCCCAGGCGGCCTTGGGAGGTCCCTGAGGAACCGCGACCGGTCCGTTCACCACCTGGTGGCTCGTACGGCTCACAGTTTCCAAGTTGCCGTTTGGGCGGGAAAAAACGAAAAACGGCGGCAAAACACGACCCGTGCCAAATGGCCCTACCACAGACAGTCAGGATAGGGGAAAAAGTCCTGTTTCCGACGCACCCGTTCCCGAGCCGATTGGAACCAGGAATCTGCTGGGAGAGCACCAACTCCAAAATAGAGATTAGTCACCCTATATGTACTCTATGTACTCTGTAACTGCAGGGTTAAAGCAGCATGCTATCCACACAGGGTTAAAGCAGCATGCGGCCCTTACAGGGTTAAAGCAGAATGCTGCCCTTACAGGGTTAAAGCAGCATGTGACCCATACAGGGTTAAAGCACTGTGCAGACCTCATAGGTTAGACCACCATGCTGGCCTTACAGGGTCAAGGCAGCATGTGACCCATACAGGGTTAAAGCACCCTGCTGCCCTTACAGGGTAAAGGTGCCATGTGGCCCTTACAGGATTAGAGCACCATGTCGCCCAGACAGGGTTAAATCAGCATGGTCTTTTTCACCCATTCTTTATTGTCCCTTTGAGTTTGTATTAAACAAACAGATAGCCACCCAACCGGATTAAGAGTAAATGGGAATGTATAACTTTACATCAGCCGTAGCGTAATGGCCGCAGCTTCCTTAATTCTTGGACGAATTGCAAAATTTGACTATCCACGCGTAGCCAGTGAAGCACTGAACCCCCCTGTGATGTCCAATCCCACCCTAGCCTTTTTGTAAACGATTGGCAAGAGTCCGTAATCGCCGAACGTTAAAAACGAGAGTCGTTTTTTCACTAGAAAATGCATAGAAAATGAGGTTATCTATGGAACTTCGCGTTGTTGACATCAAACTGAGCGCATTGTCAACAGCTATGTGCAGTATGAATTTCAGAGCAGAATTCATACTGGTTGTCTCAGGGCTGTTGATACAAGAAAATATGTTTGTTGATTTCTCACTGGATGACCAGTTAGAGTTTGGGCTTGTAGTACAAATTTTCCAAAAGGCCCGAGTCGGGCGCTCAACATGACACATGCCATTTGGACCAGGTATAAAACGTTGCCGAGCAGTGCGCTTCTCAAAACGGAAAGAAAGCCTATGGGACTTTCCATAGTGAAGGCACAGGGCACCCTCCCGCTCGGTCTAGCTCCCGCAGCTCCCTTCCCGCGCCGTCTCGGCATGAGTCGCTCGTCCCAGGCGGCCTTGGGAGGTCCCTGAGGAACCGCGACCGGTCCGTTCACCACCTGGTGGCTCGTACGGCTCACAGTTTCCAAGTTGCCGTTTGGGCGGGAAAAAACGAAAAACGGCGGCAAAACACGACCCGTGCCAAATGGCCCTACCACAGACAGTCAGGATAGGGGAAAAAATCTTGTTTCCGACGCACCCGTTCCCGAGCCGATTGGAACCAGGAATCTGCTGGGAGAGCACCAACTCCAAAATAGAGATTAGTCACCCTATATGTACTCTATGTACTCTGTAACTGCAGGGTTAAAGCAGCATGCTATCCACACAGGGTTAAAGCAGCATGCGGCCCTTACAGGGTTAAAGCAGAATGCTGCCCTTACAGGGTTAAAGCAGCATGTGACCCATACAGGGTTAAAGCACTGTGCAGACCTCATAGGTTAGACCACCATGCTGGCCTTACAGGGTCAAGGCAGCATGTGACCCATACAGGGTTAAAGCACCCTGCTGCCCTTACAGGGTAAAGGTGCCATGTGGCCCTTACAGGATTAGAGCACCATGTCGCCCAGACAGGGTTAAATCAGCATGGTCTTTTTCACCCATTCTTTATTGTCCCTTTGAGTTTGTATTAAACAAACAGATAGCCACCCAACCGGATTAAGAGTAAATGGGAATGTATAACTTTACATCAGCCGTAGCGTAATGGCCGCAGCTTCCTTAATTCTTGGCCGAATTGCAAAATTTGACCATCCACGCGTAGCCAGTGAAGCACTAAACCCCCCTGTGATGTCCAATCCTACCCTAGCCTTTTTGTAAACGATTGGCGAGAGTCCGTAATCGCCGAACGTTAAAAATGAGAGTCGTTTTTTCACTAGAAAATGCATAGAAAATGAAGTTATCTATGGAACTTCGCGTTGTTGACATCAAACTGAGCGCATTGTCAACAGCTATGCGCAGTATGAATTTCAGAGCAGAATTCATACCGGTTGTCTCAGGGCTGTTGATACAAGAAAATATGTTTGTTGATTTCTCGGTGGATGACCAGTTAGAGTTTGGGCTTGTAGTACAAATTTTCCAAAAGGCCCGAGTCGGGCGCTCAACATGACACATGCCATTTGGACCAGGTATAAAACGTTGCCGAGCAGTGCGCTTCTCAAAACGGAAAGAAAGCCTATGGGACTTTCCATAGTGAAGGCACAGGGCACCCTCCCGCTCGGTCTAGCTCCCGCAGCTCCCTTCCCTCGCCGTCTCGGCATGAGTCGCTCGTCCCAGGCGGCCTTGGGAGGTCCCTGAGGAACCGCGACCGGTCCGTTCACCACCTGGTGGCTCGTACGGCTCACAGTTTCCAAGTTGCCGTTTGGGCGGGAAAAAACGAAAAACGGCGGCAAAACACGACCCGTGCCAAATGGCCCTACCACAGACAGTCAGGATAGGGGAAAAAATCCTGTTTCCGACGCACCCGTTCCCGAGCCGATTGGAACCAGGAATCTGCTGGGAGAGCACCAACTCCAAAATAGAGATTAGTCACCCTATATGTACTCTATGTACTCTGTAACTGCAGGGTTAAAGCAGCATGCTATCCACACAGGGTTAAAGCAGCATGCGGCCCTTACAGGGTTAAAGCAGAATGCTGCCCTTACAGGGTTAAAGCAGCATGTGACCCATACAGGGTTAAAGCACTGTGCAGACCTCATAGGTTAGACCACCATGCTGGCCTTACAGGGTCAAGGCAGCATGTGACCCATACAGGGTTAAAGCACCCTGCTGCCCTTACAGGGTAAAGGTGCCATGTGGCCCTTACAGGATTAGAGCACCATGTCGCCCAGACAGGGTTAAATCAGCATGGTCTTTTCCACCCATTCTTTATTGTCCCTTTGAGTTTGTATTAAACAAACAGATAGCCACCCAACCAGATTAAGAGTAAATGGGAATGTATAACTTTACATCAGCCGTAGCGTAATGGCCGCAGCTTCCTTAATTCTTGGACGAATTGCAAAATTTGACTATCCACGCGTAGCCAGTAAAGCACTAAACCCCCCTGTGATGTCCAATCCTACCCTAGCCTTTTTGTAAACGATTGGCGAGAGTCCGTAATCGCCGAACGTTAAAAACGAGAGTCGTTTTTTCACTAGAAAATGCATAGAAAATGAAGTTATCTATGGAACTTCGCGTTGTTGACATCAAACTGAGCGCATTGTCAACAGCTATGCTCAGTATGAATTTCAGAGCAGAATTCATACCGGTTGTCTCAGGGCTGTTGATACAAGAAAATATGTTTGTTGATTTCTCGCTGGATGACCAGTTAGAGTTTGGGCTTGTAGTACAAATTTTCCAAAAGGCCCGAGTCGGGCGCTCAACATGACACATGCCATTTGGACCAGGTATAAAACGTTGCCGAGCAGTGCGCTTCTCAAAACGGAAAGAAAGCCTATGGGACTTTCCATAGTGAAGGCACAGGGCACCCTCCCGCTCGGTCTAGCTCCCGCAGCTCCCTTCCCGCGCCGTCTCGGCATGAGTCGCTCGTCCCAGGCGGCCTTGGGAGGTCCCTGAGGAACCGCGACCGGTCCGTTCACCACCTGGTGGCTCGTACGGCTCACAGTTTCCAAGTTGCCGTTTGGGCGGGAAAAAACGAAAAACGGCGGCAAAACACGACCCGTGCCAAATGGCCCTACCACAGACAGTCAGGATAGGGGAAAAAATCCTGTTTCCGACGCACCCGTTCCCGAGCCGATTGGAACCAGGAATCTGCTGGGAGAGCACCAACTCCAAAATAGAGATTAGTCACCCTATATGTACTCTATGTACTCTGTAACTGCAGGGTTAAAGCAGCATGCTATCCACACAGGGTTAAAGCAGCATGCGGCCCTTACAGGGTTAAAGCAGAATGCTGCCCTTACAGGGTTAAAGCAGCATGTGACCCATACAGGGTTAAAGCACTGTGCAGACCTCATAGGTTAGACCACCATGCTGGCCTTACAGGGTCAAGGCAGCATGTGACCCATACAGGGTTAAAGCACCCTGCTGCCCTTACAGGGTAAAGGTGCCATGTGGCCCTTACAGGATTAGAGCACCATGTCGCCAAGACAGGGTTAAATCAGCATGGTCTTTTCCACCCATTCTTTATTGTCCCTTTGAGTTTGTATTAAACAAACAGATAGCCACCCAACCAGATTAAGAGTAAATGGGAATGTATAACTTTACATCAGCCGTAGCGTAATGGCCGCAGCTTCCTTAATTCTTGGACGAATTGCAAAATTTGACTATCCACGCGTAGCCAGTAAAGCACTAAACCCCCCTGTGATGTCCAATCCTACCCTAGCCTTTTTGTAAACGATTGGCGAGAGTCCGTAATCGCCGAACGTTAAAAACGAGAGTCGTTTTTTCACTAGAAAATGCATAGAAAATGAAGTTATCTATGGAACTTCGCGTTGTTGACATCAAACTGAGCGCATTGTCAACAGCTATGCTCAGTATGAATTTCAGAGCAGAATTCATACCGGTTGTCTCAGGGCTGTTGATACAAGAAAATATGTTTGTTGATTTCTCGCTGGATGACCAGTTAGAGTTTGGGCTTGTAGTACAAATTTTCCAAAAGGCCCGAGTCGGGCGCTCAACATGACACATGCCATTTGGACCAGGTATAAAACGTTGCCGAGCAGTGCGCTTCTCAAAACGGAAAGAAAGCCTATGGGACTTTCCATAGTGAAGGCACAGGGCACCCTCCCGCTCGGTCTAGCTCCCGCAGCTCCCTTCCCGCGCCGTCTCGGCATGAGTCGCTCGTCCCAGGCGGCCTTGGGAGGTCCCTGAGGAACCGCGACCGGTCCGTTCACCACCTGGTGGCTCGTACGGCTCACAGTTTCCAAGTTGCCGTTTGGGCGGGAAAAAACGAAAAACGGCGGCAAAACACGACCCGTGCCAAATGGCCCTACCACAGACAGTCAGGATAGGGGAAAAAATCCTGTTTCCGACGCACCCGTTCCCGAGCCGATTGGAACCAGGAATCTGCTGGGAGAGCACCAACTCCAAAATAGAGATTAGTCACCCTATATGTACTCTATGTACTCTGTAACTGCAGGGTTAAAGCAGCATGCTATCCACACAGGGTTAAAGCAGCATGCGGCCCTTACAGGGTTAAAGCAGAATGCTGCCCTTACAGGGTTAAAGCAGCATGTGACCCATACAGGGTTAAAGCACTGTGCAGACCTCATAGGTTAGACCACCATGCTGGCCTTACAGGGTCAAGGCAGCATGTGACCCATACAGGGTTAAAGCACCCTGCTGCCCTTACAGGGTAAAGGTGCCATGTGGCCCTTACAGGATTAGAGCACCATGTCGCCCAGACAGGGTTAAATCAGCATGGTCTTTTTCACCCATTCTTTATTGTCCCTTTGAGTTTGTATTAAACAAACAGATAGCCACCCAACCGGATTAAGAGTAAATGGGAATGTATAACTTTACATCAGCCGTAGCGTAATGGCCGCAGCTTCCTTAATTCTTGGACGAATTGCAAAATTTGACTATCCACGCGTAGCCAGTAAAGCACTGAACCCCCCTGTGATGTCCAATCCCACCCTAGCCTTTTTGTAAACGATTGGCAAGAGTCCGTAATCGCCGAACGTTAAAAACGAGAGTCGTTTTTTCACTAGAAAATGCATAGAAAATGAGGTTATCTATGGAACTTCGCGTTGTTGACATCAAACTGAGCGCATTGTCAACAGCTATGCGCAGTATGAATTTATAGAGCAGAATCCATACTGGTTGTCTCAGGGCTGTTGATACAAGAAAATATGTTTGTTGATTTCTCACTGGATGACCAGTTAGAGTTTGGGCTTGTGGTACAAATTTTCCAAAAGGCCCGAGTCGGGCGCTCAACATGACACATGCCATTTGGACCAGGTATAAAACGTTGCCGAGCAGTGCGCTTCTCAAAACGGAAAGAAAGCCTATGGGACTTTCCATAGTGAAGGCACAGGGCACCCTCCCGCTCGGTCTAGCTCCCGCAGCTCCCTTCCCGCGCCGTCTCGGCATGAGTCGCTCGTCCCAGGCGGCCTTGGGAGGTCCCTGAGGAACCGCGACCGGTCCGTTCACCACCTGGTGGCTCGTACGGCTCACAGTTTCCAAGTTGCCGTTTGGGCGGGAAAAAACGAAAAACGGCGGCAAAACACGACCCGTGCCAAATGGCCCTACCACAGACAGTCAGGATAGGGGAAAAAATCCTGTTTCCGACGCACCCGTTCCCGAGCCGATTGGAACCAGGAATCTGCTGGGAGAGCACCAACTCCAAAATAGAGATTAGTCACCCTATATGTACTCTATGTACTCTGTAACTGCAGGGTTAAAGCAGCATGCTATCCACACAGGGTTAAAGCAGCATGCGGCCCTTACAGGGTTAAAGCAGAATGCTGCCCTTACAGGGTTAAAGCAGCATGTGACCCATACAGGGTTAAAGCACTGTGCAGACCTCATAGGTTAGACCACCATGCTGGCCTTACAGGGTCAAGGCAGCATGTGACCCATACAGGGTTAAAGCACCCTGCTGCCCTTACAGGGTAAAGGTGCCATGTGGCCCTTACAGGATTAAAGCACCATGTCGCCAAGACAGGGTTAAATCAGCATGGTCTTTTCCACCCATTCTTTATTGTCCCTTTGAGTTTGTATTAAACAAACAGATAGCCACCCAACCGGATTAAGAGTAAATGGGAATGTATAACTTTACATCAGCCGTAGCGTAATGGCCGCAGCTTCCTTAATTCTCTGCCGAATTGCAAAATTTGACTATCCACGCGTAGCCAGTAAAGCACTAAACCCCCCTGTGATGTCCAATCCTACCCTAGCCTTTTTGTAAACGATTGGCGAGAGTCCGTAATCGCCGAACGTTAAAAACGAGAGTCGTTTTTTCACTAGAAAATGCATAGAAAATGAAGTTATCTATGGAACTTCGCGTTGTTGACATCAAACTGAGCGCATTGTCAACAGCTATGCGCAGTATGAATTTCAGAGCAGAATTCATACCGGTTGTCTCAGGGCTGTTGATACAAGAAAATATGTTTGTTGATTTCTCGCTGGATGACCAGTTAGAGTTTTGGATTGTAGTACAAATTTTCCAAAAGGCCCGAGTCGGGCGCTCAACATGACACATGCCATTTGGACCAGGTATAAAACGTTGCCGAGCAGTGCGCTTCTCAAAACGGAAAGAAAGCCTATGGGACTTTCCATAGTGAAGGCACAGGGCACCCTCCCGCTCGGTCTAGCTCCCGCAGCTCCCTTCCCGCGCCGTCTCGGCATGAGTCGCTCGTCCCAGGCGGCCTTGGGAGGTCCCTGAGGAACCGCGACCTGTCCGTTCACCACCTGGTGGCTCGTACGGCTCACAGTTTCCAAGTTGCCGTTTGGGCGGGAAAAAACGAAAAACGGCGGCAAAACACGACCCGTGCCAAATGGCCCTACCACAGACAGTCAGGATAGGGGAAAAAATCTTGTTTCCGACGCACCCGTTCCCGAGCCGATTGGAACCAGGAATCTGCTGGGAGAGCACCAACTCCAAAATAGAGATCAGTCACCCTATATGTACTCTATGTACTCTGTAACTGCAGGGTTAAAGCAGCATGCTATCCACACAGGGTTAAAGCAGCATGCGGCCCTTACAGGGTTAAAGCAGAATGCTGCCCTTACAGGGTTAAAGCAGCATGTGACCCATACAGGGTTAAAGCACTGTGCAGACCTCATAGGTTAGACAACCATGCTGGCCTTACAGGGTCAAGGCAGCATGTGACCCATACAGGGTTAAAGCACCCTGCTGCCCTTACAGGGTAAAGGTGCCATGTGGCCCTTACAGGATTAGAGCACCATGTCGCCCAGACAGGGTTAAATCAGCATGGTCTTTTCCACCCATTCTTTATTGTCCCTTTGAGTTTGTATTAAACAAACAGATAGCCACCCAACCGGATTAAGAGTAAATGGGAATGTATAACTTTACATCAGCCGTAGCGTAATGGCCGCAGCTTCCTTAATTCTCGGCCGAATTGCAAAATTTGACTATCCACGCGTAGCCAGTAAAGCACTAAACCCCCCTGTGATGTCCAATCCTACCCTAGCCTTTTTGTAAACGATTGGCGAGAGTCCGTAATCGCCGAACGTTAAAAACGAGAGTCGTTTTTTCACTAGAAAATGCATAGAAAATGAAGTTATCTATGGAACTTCGCGTTGTTGACATCAAACTGAGCGCATTGTCAACAGCTATGCGCAGTATGAATTTCAGAGCAGAATTCATACCGGTTGTCTCAGGGCTGTTGATACAAGAAAATATGTTTGTTGATTTCTCGCTGGATGACCAGTTAGAGTTTTGGATTGTAGTACAAATTTTCCAAAAGGCCCGAGTCGGGCGCTCAATATGACACATGCCATTTGGACCAGGTATAAAACGTTGCCGAGCAGTGCGCTTCTCAAAACGGAAAGAAAGCCTATGGGACTTTCCATAGTGAAGGCACAGGGCACCCTCCCGCTCGGTCTAGCTCCCGCAGCTCCCTTCCCGCGCCGTCTCGGCATGAGTCGCTCGTCCCAGGCGGCCTTGGGAGGTCCCTGAGGAACCGCGACCGGTCCGTTCACCACCTGGTGGCTCGTACGGCTCACAGTTTCCAAGTTGCCGTTTGGGCGGGAAAAAACGAAAAACGGCGGCAAAACACGACCCGTGCCAAATGGCCCTACCACAGACAGTCAGGATAGGGGAAAAAATCCTGTTTCCGACGCACCCGTTCCCGAGCCGATTGGAACCAGGAATCTGCTGGGAGAGCACCAACTCCAAAATAGAGATTAGTCACCCTATATGTACTCTATGTACTCTGTAACTGCAGGGTTAAAGCAGCATGCTATCCACACAGGGTTAAAGCAGCATGCGGCCCTTACAGGGTTAAAGCAGAATGCTGCCCTTACAGGGTTAAAGCAGCATGTGACCCATACAGGGTTAAAGCACTGTGCAGACCTCATAGGTTAGACCACCATGCTGGCCTTACAGGGTCAAGGCAGCATGTGACCCATACAGGGTTAAAGCACCCTGCTGCCCTTACAGGGTAAAGGTGCCATGTGGCCCTTACAGGATTAGAGCACCATGTCGCCCAGACAGGGTTAAATCAGCATGGTCTTTTTCACCCATTCTTTATTGTCCCTTTGAGTTTGTATTAAACAAACAGATAGCCACCCAACCGGATTAAGAGTAAATGGGAATGTATAACTTTACATCAGCCGTAGCGTAATGGCCGCAGCTTCCTTAATTCTCGGCCGAATTGCAAAATTTGACTATCCACGCGTAGCCAGTAAAGCACTAAACCCCCCTGTGATGTCCAATCCTACCCTAGCCTTTTTGTAAACGATTGGCGAGAGTCCGTAATCGCCGAACGTTAAAAACGAGAGTCGTTTTTTCACTAGAAAATGCATAGAAAATGAAGTTATCTATGGAACTTCGCGTTGTTGACATCAAACTGAGCGCATTGTCAACAGCTATGCGCAGTATGAATTTCAGAGCAGAATTCATACCGGTTGTCTCAGGGCTGTTGATACAAGAAAATATGTTTGTTGATTTCTCGCTGGATGACCAGTTAGAGTTTTGGATTGTAGTACAAATTTTCCAAAAGGCCCGAGTCGGGCGCTCAATATGACACATGCCATTTGGACCAGGTATAAAACGTTGCCGAGCAGTGCGCTTCTCAAAACGGAAAGAAAGCCTATGGGACTTTCCATAGTGAAGGCACAGGGCACCCTCCCGCTCGGTCTAGCTCCCGCAGCTCCCTTCCCGCGCCGTCTCGGCATGAGTCGCTCGTCCCAGGCGGCCTTGGGAGGTCCCTGAGGAACCGCGACCGGTCCGTTCACCACCTGGTGGCTCGTACGGCTCACAGTTTCCAAGTTGCCGTTTGGGCGGGAAAAAACGAAAAACGGCGGCAAAACACGACCCGTGCCAAATGGCCCTACCACAGACAGTCAGGATAGGGGAAAAAATCCTGTTTCCGACGCACCCGTTCCCGAGCCGATTGGAACCAGGAATCTGCTGGGAGAGCACCAACTCCAAAATAGAGATTAGTCACCCTATATGTACTCTATGTACTCTGTAACTGCAGGGTTAAAGCAGCATGCTATCCACACAGGGTTAAAGCAGCATGCGGCCCTTACAGGGTTAAAGCAGAATGCTGCCCTTACAGGGTTAAAGCAGCATGTGACCCATACAGGGTTAAAGCACTGTGCAGACCTCATAGGTTAGACCACCATGCTGGCCTTACAGGGTCAAGGCAGCATGTGACCCATACAGGGTTAAAGCACCCTGCTGCCCTTACAGGGTAAAGGTGCCATGTGGCCCTTACAGGATTAGAGCACCATGTCGCCCAGACAGGGTTAAATCAGCATGGTCTTTTTCACCCATTCTTTATTGTCCCTTTGAGTTTGTATTAAACAAACAGATAGCCACCCAACCGGATTAAGAGTAAATGGGAATGTATAACTTTACATCAGCCGTAGCGTAATGGCCGCAGCTTCCTTAATTCTCGGCCGAATTGCAAAATTTGACTATCCACGCGTAGCCAGTAAAGCACTAAACCCCCCTGTGATGTCCAATCCTACCCTAGCCTTTTTGTAAACGATTGGCGAGAGTCCGTAATCGCCGAACGTTAAAAACGAGAGTCGTTTTTTCACTAGAAAATGCATAGAAAATGAAGTTATCTATGGAACTTCGCCTTGTTGACATCAAACTGAGCGCATTGTCAACAGCTATGCGCAGTATGAATTTCAGAGCAGAATTCATACCGGTTGTCTCAGGGCTGTTGATACAAGAAAATATGTTTGTTGATTTCTCGCTGGATGACCAGTTAGAGTTTGGGCTTGTAGTACAAATTTTCCAAAAGGCCCGAGTCGGGCGCTCAACATGACACATGCCATTTGGACCAGGTATAAAACGTTGCCGAGCAGTGCGCTTCTCAAAACGGAAAGAAAGCCTATGGGACTTTCCATAGTGAAGGCACAGGGCACCCTCCCGCTCGGTCTAGCTCCCGCAGCTCCCTTCCCGCGCCGTCTCGGCATGAGTCGCTCGTCCCAGGCGGCCTTGGGAGGTCCCTGAGGAACCGCGACCTGTCCGTTCACCACCTGGTGGCTCGTACGGCTCACAGTTTCCAAGTTGCCGTTTGGGCGGGAAAAAACGAAAAACAGCGGCAAAACACGACCCGTGCCAAATGGCCCTACCACAGACAGTCAGGATAGGGGAAAAAATCTTGTTTCCGACGCACCCGTTCCCGAGCCGATTGGAACCAGGAATCTGCTGGGAGAGCACCAACTCCAAAATAGAGATTAGTCACCCTATATGTACTCTATGTACTCTGTAACTGCAGGGTTAAAGCAGCATGCTATCCACACAGGGTTAAAGCAGCATGCGGCCCTTACAGGGTTAAAGCAGAATGCTGCCCTTACAGGGTTAAAGCAGCATGTGACCCATACAGGGTTAAAGCACTGTGCAGACCTCATAGGTTAGACAACCATGCTGGCCTTACAGGGTCAAGGCAGCATGTGACCCATACAGGGTTAAAGCACCCTGCTGCCCTTACAGGGTAAAGGTGCCATGTGGCCCTTACAGGATTAAAGCACCATGTCGCCAAGACAGGGTTAAATCAGCATGGTCTTTTCCACCCATTCTTTATTGTCCCTTTGAGTTTGTATTAAACAAACAGATAGCCACCCAACCGGATTAAGAGTAAATGGGAATGTATAACTTTACATCAGCCGTAGCGTAATGGCCGCAGCTTCCTTAATTCTCGGCCGAATTGCAAAATTTGACTATCCACGCGTAGCCAGTAAAGCACTAAACCCCCCTGTGATGTCCAATCCTACCCTAGCCTTTTTGTAAACGATTGGCGAGAGTCCGTAATCGCCGAACGTTAAAAACGAGAGTCGTTTTTTCACTAGAAAATGCATAGAAAATGAAGTTATCTATGGAACTTCGCGTTGTTGACATCAAACTGAGCGCATTGTCAACAGCTATGCGCAGTATGAATTTCAGAGCAGAATTCATACCGGTTGTCTCAGGGCTGTTGATACAAGAAAATATGTTTGTTGATTTCTCGCTGGATGACCAGTTAGAGTTTGGGCTTGTAGTACAAATTTTCCAAAAGGCCCGAGTCGGGCGCTCAACATGACACATGCCATTTGGACCAGGTATAAAACGTTGCCGAGCAGTGCGCTTCTCAAAACGGAAAGAAAGCCTATGGGACTTTCCATAGTGAAGGCACAGGGCACCCTCCCGCTCGGTCTAGCTCCCGCAGCTCCCTTCCCGCGCCGTCTCGGCATGAGTCGCTCGTCCCAGGCGGCCTTGGGAGGTCCCTGAGGAACCGCGACCGGTCCGTTCACCACCTGGTGGCTCGTACGGCTCACAGTTTCCAAGTTGCCGTTTGGGCGGGAAAAAACGAAAAACGGCGGCAAAACACGACCTGTGCCAAATGGCCCTACCACAGACAGTCAGGATAGGGGAAAAAATCTTGTTTCCGACGCACCCGTTCCCGAGCCGATTGGAACCAGGAATCTGCTGGGAGAGCACCAACTCCAAAATAGAGATTAGTCACCCTATATGTACTCTATGTACTCTGTAACTGCAGGGTTAAAGCAGCATGCTATCCACACAGGGTTAAAGCAGCATGCGGCCCTTACAGGGTTAAAGCAGAATGCTGCCCTTACAGGGTTAAAGCAGCATGTGACCCATACAGGGTTAAAGCACTGTGCAGACCTCATAGGTTAGACCACCATGCTGGCCTTACAGGGTCAAGGCAGCATGTGACCCATACAGGGTTAAAGCACCCTGCTGCCCTTACAGGGTAAAGGTGCCATGTGGCCCTTACAGGATTAGAGCACCATGTCGCCCAGACAGGGTTAAATCAGCATGGTCTTTTTCACCCATTCTTTATTGTCCCTTTGAGTTTGTATTAAACAAACAGATAGCCACCCAACCGGATTAAGAGTAAATGGGAATGTATAACTTTACATCAGCCGTAGCGTAATGGCCGCAGCTTCCTTAATTCTTGGCCGAATTGCAAAATTTGACCATCCACGCGTAGCCAGTGAAGCACTGAACCCCCCTGTGATGTCCAATCCTACCCTAGCCTTTTTGTAAACGATTGGCGAGAGTCCGTAATCGCCGAACGTTAAAAACGAGAGTCGTTTTTTCACTAGAAAATGCATAGAAAATGAAGTTATCTATGGAACTTCGCGTTGTTGACATCAAACTGAGCGAATTGTCAACAGCTATGCGCAGTTTGAATTTCAGAGCAGAATTCATACCGGTTGTCTCAGGGCTGTTGATACAAGAAAATATGTTTGTTGATTTCTCGCTGGATGACCAGTTAGAGTTTGGGCTTGTAGTACAAATTTTCCAAAAGGCCCGAGTCGGGCGCTCAACATGACACATGCCATTTGGACCAGGTATAAAACGTTGCCGAGCAGTGCGCTTCTCAAAACGGAAAGAAAGCCTATGGGACTTTCCATAGTGAAGGCACAGGGCACCCTCCCGCTCGGTCTAGCTCCCGCAGCTCCCTTCCCGCGCCGTCTCGGCATGAGTCGCTCGTCCCAGGCGGCCTTGGGAGGTCCCTGAGGAACCGCGACAGGTCCGTTCACCACCTGGTGGCTCGTACGGCTCACAGTTTCCAAGTTGCCGTTTGGGCGGGAAAAAACGAAAAACGGCGGCAAAACACGACCCGTGCCAAATGGCCCTACCACAGACAGTCAGGATAGGGGAAAAAATCCTGTTTCCGACGCACCCGTTCCCGAGCCGATTGGAACCAGGAATCTGCTGGGAGAGCACCAACTCCAAAATAGAGATTAGTCACCCTATATGTACTCTATGTACTCTGTAACTGCAGGGTTAAAGCAGCATGCTATCCACACAGGGTTAAAACAGCATGCGGCCCTAACAGGGTTAAAGCAGAATGCTGCCCTTACAGGGTTAAAGCAGCATGTGACCCATACAGGGTTAAAGCACTGTGCAGACCTCATAGGTTAGACCACCATGCTGGCCTTACAGGGTCAAGGCAGCATGTGACCCATACAGGGTTAAAGCACCCTGCTGCCCTTACAGGGTAAAGGTGCCATGTGGCCCTTACAGGATTAGAGCACCATGTCGCCAAGACAGGGTTAAATCAGCATGGTCTTTTCCACCCATTCTTTATTGTCCCTTTGAGTTTGTATTAAACAAACAGATAGCCACCCAACCGGATTAAGAGTAAATGGGAATGTATAACTTTACATCAGCCGTAGCGTAATGGCCGCAGCTTCCTTAATTCTCGGCCGAATTGCAAAATTTGACTATCCACGCGTAGCCAGTAAAGCACTAAACCCCCCTGTGATGTCCAATCCTACCCTAGCCTTTTTGTAAACGATTGGCGAGAGTCCGTAATCGCCGAACGTTAAAAACGAGAGTCGTTTTTTCACTGGAAAATGCATAGAAAATGAGGTTATCTATGGAACTTCGCGTTGTTGACATCAAACTGAGCGCATTGTCAACAGCTATGCGCAGTATGAATTTCAGAGCAGAATTCATACCGGTTGTCTCAGGGCTGTTGATACAAGAAAATATGTTTGTTGATTTCTCGCTGGATGACCAGTTAGAGTTTGGGCTTGTAGTACAAATTTTCCAAAAGGCCCGAGTCGGGCGCTCAACATGACACATGCCATTTGGACCAGGTATAAAACGTTGCCGAGCAGTGCGCTTCTCAAAACGGAAAGAAAGCCTATGGGACTTTCCATAGTGAAGGCACAGGGCACCCTCCCGCTCGGTCTAGCTCCCGCAGCTCCCTTCCCGCGCCGTCTCGGTATGAGTCGCTCGTCCCAGGCGGCCTTGGGAGGTCCCTGAGGAACCGCGACCGGTCCGTTCACCACCTGGTGGCTCGTACGGCTCACAGTTTCCAAGTTGCCGTTTGGGCGGGAAAAAACGAAAAACGGCGGCAAAACACGACCCGTGCCAAATGGCCCTACCACAGACAGTCAGGATAGGGGAAAAAATCTTGTTTCCGACGCACCCGCTCCCGAGCCGATTGGAACCAGGAATCTGCTGGGAGAGCACCAACTCCAAAATAGAGATTAGTCACCCTATATGTACTCTATGTACTCTGTAACTGCAGGGTTAAAGCAGCATGCTATCCACACAGGGTTAAAGCAGCATGCGGCCCTTACAGGGTTAAAGCAGAATGCTGCCCTTACAGGGTTAAAGCAGCATGTGACCCATACAGGGTTAAAGCACTGTGCAGACCTCATAGGTTAGACCACCATGCTGGCCTTACAGGGTCAAGGCAGCATGTGACCCATACAGGGTTAAAGCACCCTGCTGCCCTTACAGGGTAAAGGTGCCATGTGGCCCTTACAGGATTAGAGCACCATGTCGCCCAGACAGGGTTAAATCAGCATGGTCTTTTTCACCCATTCTTTATTGTCCCTTTGAGTTTGTATTAAACAAACAGATAGCCACCCAACCGGATTAAGAGTAAATGGGAATGTATAACTTTACATCAGCCGTAGCGTAATGGCCGCAGCTTCCTTAATTCTTGGCCGAATTGCAAAATTTGACCATCCACGCGTAGCCAGTAAAGCACTAAACCCCCCTGTGATGTCCAATCCTACCCTAGCCTTTTTGTAAACGATTGGCGAGAGTCCGTAATCGCCGAACGTTAAAAACGAGAGTCGTTTTTTCACTAGAAAATGCATAGAAAATGAAGTTATCTATGGAACTTCGCGTTGTTGACATCAAACTGAGCGCATTGTCAACAGCTATGCTCAGTATGAATTTCAGAGCAGAATTCATACCGGTTGTCTCAGGGCTGTTGATACAAGAAAATATGTTTGTTGATTTCTCGCTGGATGACCAGTTAGAGTTTGGGCTTGTAGTACAAATTTTCCAAAAGGCCCGAGTCGGGCGCTCAACATGACACATGCCATTTGGACCAGGTATAAAACGTTGCCGAGCAGTGCGCTTCTCAAAACGGAAAGAAAGCCTATGGGACTTTCCATAGTGAAGGCACAGGGCACCCTCCCGCTCGGTCTAGCTCCCGCAGCTCCCTTCCCGCGCCGTCTCGGCATGAGTCGCTCGTCCCAGGTGGCCTTGGGAGGTCCCTGAGGAACCGCGACCGGTCCGTTCACCACCTTGTGGCTCGTACGGCTCACAGTTTCCAAGTTGCCGTTTGGGCGGGAAAAAACGAAAAACGGCGGCAAAACACGACCCGTGCCAAATGGCCCTACCACAGACAGTCAGGATAGGGGAAAAAATCCTGTTTCCGACGCACCCGTTCCCGAGCCGATTGGAACCAGGAATCTGCTGGGAGAGCACCAACTCCAAAATAGAAATTAGTCACCCTATATGTACTCTATGTACTCTGTAACTGCAGGGTTAAAGCAGCATGCTATCCACACAGGGTTAAAGCAGCATGCGGCCCTTACAGGGTTAAAGCAGAATGCTGCCCTTACAGGGTTAAAGCAGCATGTGACCCATACAGGGTTAAAGCACTGTGCAGACCTCATAGGTTAGACCACCATGCTGGCCTTACAGGGTCAAGGCAGCATGTGACCCATACAGGGTTAAAGCACCCTGCTGCCCTTACAGGGTAAAGGTGCCATGTGGCCCTTACAGGATTAGAGCACCATGTCGCCAAGACAGGGTTAAATCAGCATGGGACTTTCCATAGTGAAGGCACAGGGCACCCTCCCGCTCGGTCTAGCTCCCGCAGCTCCCTTCCCGCGCCGTCTCGGCATGAGTCGCTTGTCCCAGGCGGCCTTGGGAGGTCCCTGAGGAACCGCGACCGGTCCGTTCACCACCTGGTGGCTCGTACGGCTCACAGTTTCCAAGTTGCCGTTTGGGCGGGAAAAAACGAAAAACGGCGGCAAAACACGACCCGTGCCAAATGGCCCTACCACAGACAGTCAGGATAGGGGAAAAAATCCTGTTTCCAACGCACCCGTTCCCGAGCCGATTGGAACCAGGAATCTGCTGGGAGAGCACCAACTCCAAAATAGAGATTAGTCACCCTATATGTACTCTATGTACTCTGTAACTGCAGGGTTAAAGCAGCATGCTATCCACACAGGGTTAAAGCAGCATGCGGCCCTTACAGGGTTAAAGCAGAATGCTGCCCTTACAGGGTTAAAGCAGCATGTGACCCATACAGGGTTAAAGCACTGTGCAGACCTCATAGGTTAGACCACCATGCTGGCCTTACAGGGTCAAGGCAGCATGTGACCCATACAGGGTTAAAGCACCCTGCTGCCCTTACAGGGTAAAGGTGCCATGTGGCCCTTACAGGATTAGAGCACCATGTCGCCCAGACAGGGTTAAATCAGCATGGTCTTTTCCACCCATTCTTTATTGTCCCTTTGAGTTTGTATTAAACAAACAGATAGCCACCCAACCGGATTAAGAGTAAATGGGAATGTATAACTTTACATCAGCCGTAGCGTAATGGCCGCAGCTTCCTTAATTCTCGGCCGAATTGCAAAATTTGACCATCCACGCGTAGCCAGTGAAGCACTGAACCCCCCTGTGATGTCCAATCCTACCCTAGCCTTTTTGTAAACGATTGGCGAGAGTCCGTAATCGCCGAACGTTAAAAACGAGAGTCGTTTTTTCACTAGAAAATGCATAGAAAATGAAGTTATCTATGGAACTTCGCGTTGTTGACATCAAACTGAGCGCATTGTCAACAGCTATGCGCAGTATGAATTTCAGAGCAGAATTCATACCGGTTGTCTCAGGGCTGTTGATACAAGAAAATATGTTTGTTGATTTCTCGCTGGATGACCAGTTAGAGTTTGGGCTTGTAGTACAAATTTTCCAAAAGGCCCGAGTCGGGCGCTCAACATGACACATGCCATTTGGACCAGGTATAAAACGTTGCCGAGCAGTGCGCTTCTCAAAACGGAAAGAAAGCCTATGGGACTTTCCATAGTGAAGGCACAGGGCACCCTCCCGCTCAGTCTAGCTCCCGCAGCTCCCTTCCCGCGCCGTCTCGGCATGAGTCGCTCGTCCCAGGCGGCCTTGGGAGGTCCCTGAGGAACCGCGACCGGTCCGTTCACCACCTGGTGGCTCGTACGGCTCACAGTTTCCAAGTTGCCGTTTGGGCGGGAAAAAACGAAAAACGGCGGCAAAACACGACCCGTGCCAAATGGCCCTACCACAGACAGTCAGGATAGGGGAAAAAATCCTGTTTCCGACGCACCCGTTCCCGAGCCGATTGGAACCAGGAATCTGCTGGGAGAGCACCAACTCCAAAATAGAGATTAGTCACCCTATATGTACTCTATGTACTCTGTAACTGCAGGGTTAAAGCAGCATGCTATCCACACAGGGTTAAAGCAGCATGCGGCCCTTACAGGGTTAAAGCAGAATGCTGCCCTTACAGGGTTAAAGCAGCATGTGACCCATACAGGGTTAAAGCACTGTGCAGACCTCATAGGTTAGACCACCATGCTGGCCTTACAGGGTCAAGGCAGCATGTGACCCATACAGGGTTAAAGCACCCTGCTGCCCTTACAGGGTAAAGGTGCCATGTGGCCCTTACAGGATTAGAGCACCATGTCGCCAAGACAGGGTTAAATCAGCATGGTCTTTTCCACCCATTCTTTATTGTCCCTTTGAGTTTGTATTAAACAAACAGATAGCCACCCAACCGGATTAAGAGTAAATGGGAATGTATAACTTTACATCAGCCGTAGCGTAATGGCCGCAGCTTCCTTAATTCTCGGCCGAATTGCAAAATTTGACCATCCACGCGTAGCCAGTGAAGCACTGAACCCCCCTGTGATGTCCAATCCTACCCTAGCCTTTTTGTAAACGATTGGCGAGAGTCCGTAATCGCCGAACGTTAAAAACGAGAGTCGTTTTTTCACTAGAAAATGCATAGAAAATGAAGTTATCTATGGAACTTCGCGTTGTTGACATCAAACTGAGCGCATTGTCAACAGCTATGCGCAGTATGAATTTCAGAGCAGAATTCATACCGGTTGTCTCAGGGCTGTTGATACAAGAAAATATGTTTGTTGATTTCTCGCTGGATGACCAGTTAGAGTTTGGGCTTGTAGTACAAATTTTCCAAAAGGCCCGAGTCGGGCGCTCAACATGACACATGCCATTTGGACCAGGTATAAAACGTTGCCGAGCAGTGCGCTTCTCAAAACGGAAAGAAAGCCTATGGGACTTTCCATAGTGAAGGCACAGGGCACCCTCCCGCTCAGTCTAGCTCCCGCAGCTCCCTTCCCGCGCCGTCTCGGCATGAGTCGCTCGTCCCAGGCGGCCTTGGGAGGTCCCTGAGGAACCGCGACCGGTCCGTTCACCACCTGGTGGCTCGTACGGCTCACAGTTTCCAAGTTGCCGTTTGGGCGGGAAAAAACGAAAAACGGCGGCAAAACACGACCCGTGCCAAATGGCCCTACCACAGACAGTCAGGATAGGGGAAAAAATCCTGTTTCCGACGCACCCGTTCCCGAGCCGATTGGAACCAGGAATCTGCTGGGAGAGCACCAACTCCAAAATAGAGATTAGTCACCCTATATGTACTCTATGTACTCTGTAACTGCAGGGTTAAAGCAGCATGCTATCCACACAGGGTTAAAGCAGCATGCGGCCCTTACAGGGTTAAAGCAGAATGCTGCCCTTACAGGGTTAAAGCAGCATGTGACCCATACAGGGTTAAAGCACTGTGCAGACCTCATAGGTTAGACCACCATGCTGGCCTTACAGGGTCAAGGCAGCATGTGACCCATACAGGGTTAAAGCACCCTGCTGCCCTTACAGGGTAAAGGTGCCATGTGGCCCTTACAGGATTAGAGCACCATGTCGCCAAGACAGGGTTAAATCAGCATGGTCTTTTCCACCCATTCTTTATTGTCCCTTTGAGTTTGTATTAAACAAACAGATAGCCACCCAACCGGATTAAGAGTAAATGGGAATGTATAACTTTACATCAGCCGTAGCGTAATGGCCGCAGCTTCCTTAATTCTCGGCCGAATTGCAAAATTTGACTATCCACGCGTAGCCAGTAAAGCACTAAACCCCCCTGTGATGTCCAATCCTACCCTAGCCTTTTTGTAAACGATTGGCGAGAGTCCGTAATCGCCGAACGTTAAAAACGAGAGTCGTTTTTTCACTAGAAAATGCATAGAAAATGAAGTTATCTATGGAACTTCGCGTTGTTGACATCAAACTGAGCGCATTGTCAACAGCTATGCGCAGTATGAATTTCAGAGCAGAATTCATACCGGTTGTCTCAGGGCTGTTGATACAAGAAAATATGTTTGTTGATTTCTCGCTGGATGACCAGTTAGAGTTTGGGCTTGTAGTACAAATTTTCCAAAAGGCCCGAGTCGGGCGCTCAACATGACACATGCCATTTGGACCAGGTATAAAACGTTGCCGAGCAGTGCGCTTCTCAAAACGGAAAGAAAGCCTATGGGACTTTCCATAGTGAAGGCACAGGGCACCCTCCCGCTCGGTCTAGCTCCCGCAGCTCCCTTCCCGCGCCGTCTCGGCATGAGTCGCTCGTCCCAGGCGGCCTTGGGAGGTCCCTGAGGAACCGCGACCGGTCCGTTCACCACCTGGTGGCTCGTACGGCTCACAGTTTCCAAGTTGCCGTTTGGGCGGGAAAAAACGAAAAACGGCGGCAAAACACGACCTGTGCCAAATGGCCCTACCACAGACAGTCAGGATAGGGGAAAAAATCTTGTTTCCGACGCACCCGTTCCCGAGCCGATTGGAACCAGGAATCTGCTGGGAGAGCACCAACTCCAAAATAGAGATTAGTCACCCTATATGTACTCTATGTACTCTGTAACTGCAGGGTTAAAGCAGCATGCTATCCACACAGGGTTAAAGCAGCATGCGGCCCTTACAGGGTTAAAGCAGAATGCTGCCCTTACAGGGTTAAAGCAGCATGTGACCCATACAGGGTTAAAGCACTGTGCAGACCTCATAGGTTAGACCACCATGCTGGCCTTACAGGGTCAAGGCAGCATGTGACCCATACAGGGTTAAAGCACCCTGCTGCCCTTACAGGGTAAAGGTGCCATGTGGCCCTTACAGGATTAGAGCACCATGTCGCCCAGACAGGGTTAAATCAGCATGGTCTTTTTCACCCATTCTTTATTGTCCCTTTGAGTTTGTATTAAACAAACAGATAGCCACCCAACCGGATTAAGAGTAAATGGGAATGTATAACTTTACATCAGCCGTAGCGTAATGGCCGCAGCTTCCTTAATTCTTGGCCGAATTGCAAAATTTGACCATCCACGCGTAGCCAGTGAAGCACTGAACCCCCCTGTGATGTCCAATCCTACCCTAGCCTTTTTGTAAACGATTGGCGAGAGTCCGTAATCGCCGAACGTTAAAAACGAGAGTCGTTTTTTCACTAGAAAATGCATAGAAAATGAAGTTATCTATGGAACTTCGCGTTGTTGACATCAAACTGAGCGAATTGTCAACAGCTATGCGCAGTATGAATTTCAGAGCAGAATTCATACCGGTTGTCTCAGGGCTGTTGATACAAGAAAATATGTTTGTTGATTTCTCGCTGGATGACCAGTTAGAGTTTGGGCTTGTAGTACAAATTTTCCAAAAGGCCCGAGTCGGGCGCTCAACATGACACATGCCATTTGGACCAGGTATAAAACGTTGCCGAGCAGTGCGCTTCTCAAAACGGAAAGAAAGCCTATGGGACTTTCCATAGTGAAGGCACAGGGCACCCTCCCGCTCGGTCTAGCTCCCGCAGCTCCCTTCCCGCGCCGTCTCGGCATGAGTCGCTCGTCCCAGGCGGCCTTGGGAGGTCCCTGAGGAACCGCGACAGGTCCGTTCACCACCTGGTGGCTCGTACGGCTCACAGTTTCCAAGTTGCCGTTTGGGCGGGAAAAAACGAAAAACGGCGGCAAAACACGACCCGTGCCAAATGGCCCTACCACAGACAGTCAGGATAGGGGAAAAAATCCTGTTTCCGACGCACCCGTTCCCGAGCCGATTGGAACCAGGAATCTGCTGGGAGAGCACCAACTCCAAAATAGAGATTAGTCACCCTATATGTACTCTATGTACTCTGTAACTGCAGGGTTAAAGCAGCATGCTATCCACACAGGGTTAAAACAGCATGCGGCCCTAACAGGGTTAAAGCAGAATGCTGCCCTTACAGGGTTAAAGCAGCATGTGACCCATACAGGGTTAAAGCACTGTGCAGACCTCATAGGTTAGACCACCATGCTGGCCTTACAGGGTCAAGGCAGCATGTGACCCATACAGGGTTAAAGCACCCTGCTGCCCTTACAGGGTAAAGGTGCCATGTGGCCCTTACAGGATTAGAGCACCATGTCGCCAAGACAGGGTTAAATCAGCATGGTCTTTTCCACCCATTCTTTATTGTCCCTTTGAGTTTGTATTAAACAAACAGATAGCCACCCAACCGGATTAAGAGTAAATGGGAATGTATAACTTTACATCAGCCGTAGCGTAATGGCCGCAGCTTCCTTAATTCTCGGCCGAATTGCAAAATTTGACTATCCACGCGTAGCCAGTAAAGCACTAAACCCCCCTGTGATGTCCAATCCTACCCTAGCCTTTTTGTAAACGATTGGCGAGAGTCCGTAATCGCCGAACGTTAAAAACGAGAGTCGTTTTTTCACTAGAAAATGCATAGAAAATGAGGTTATCTATGGAACTTCGCGTTGTTGACATCAAACTGAGCGCATTGTCAACAGCTATGGGCAGTATGAATTTCAGAGCAGAATTCATACCGGTTGTCTCAGGGCTGTTGATACAAGAAAATATGTTTGTTGATTTCTCGCTGGATGACCAGTTAGAGTTTGGGCTTGTAGTACAAATTTTCCAAAAGGCCCGAGTCGGGCGCTCAACATGACACATGCCATTTGGACCAGGTATAAAACGTTGCCGAGCAGTGCGCTTCTCAAAACGGAAAGAAAGCCTATGGGACTTTCCATAGTGAAGGCACAGGGCACCCTCCCGCTCGGTCTAGCTCCCGCAGCTCCCTTCCCGCGCCGTCTCGGCATGAGTCGCTCGTCCCAGGCGGCCTTGGGAGGTCCCTGAGGAACCGCGACCGGTCCGTTCACCACCTGGTGGCTCGTACGGCTCACAGTTTCCAAGTTGCCGTTTGGGCGGGAAAAAACGAAAAACGGCGGCAAAACACGACCCGTGCCAAATGGCCCTACCACAGACAGTCAGGATAGGGGAAAAAATCTTGTTTCCGACGCACCCGCTCCCGAGCCGATTGGAACCAGGAATCTGCTGGGAGAGCACCAACTCCAAAATAGAGATTAGTCACCCTATATGTACTCTATGTACTCTGTAACTGCAGGGTTAAAGCAGCATGCTATCCACACAGGGTTAAAGCAGCATGCGGCCCTTACAGGGTTAAAGCAGAATGCTGCCCTTACAGGGTTAAAGCAGCATGTGACCCATACAGGGTTAAAGCACTGTGCAGACCTCATAGGTTAGACCACCATGCTGGCCTTACAGGGTCAAGGCAGCATGTGACCCATACAGGGTTAAAGCACCCTGCTGCCCTTACAGGGTAAAGGTGCCATGTGGCCCTTACAGGATTAGAGCACCATGTCGCCCAGACAGGGTTAAATCAGCATGGTCTTTTTCACCCATTCTTTATTGTTCCTTTGAGTTTGTATTAAACAAACAGATAGCCACCCAACCGGATTAAGAGTAAATGGGAATGTATAACTTTACATCAGCCGTAGCGTAATGGCCGCAGCTTCCTTAATTCTTGGCCGAATTGCAAAATTTGACCATCCACGCGTAGCCAGTGAAGCACTGAACCCCCCTGTGATGTCCAATCCTACCCTAGCCTTTTTGTAAACGATTGGCGAGAGTCCGTAATCGCCGAACGTTAAAAACGAGAGTCGTTTTTTCACTAGAAAATGCATAGAAAATGAAGTTATCTATGGAACTTCGCGTTGTTGACATCAAACTGAGCGCATTGTCAACAGCTATGCGCAGTATGAATTTCAGAGCAGAATTCATACCGGTTGTCTCAGGGCTGTTGATACAAGAAAATATGTTTGTTGATTTCTCGCTGGATGACCAGTTAGAGTTTGGGCTTGTAGTACAAATTTTCCAAAAGGCCCGAGTCGGGCGCTCAACATGACACATGCCATTTGGACCAGGTATAAAACGTTGCCGAGCAGTGCGCTTCTCAAAACGGAAAGAAAGCCTATGGGACTTTCCATAGTGAAGGCACAGGGCACCCTCCCGCTCGGTCTAGCTCCCGCAGCTCCCTTCCCGCGCCGTCTCGGCATGAGTCGCTCGTCCCAGGTGGCCTTGGGAGGTCCCTGAGGAACCGCGACCGGTCCGTTCACCACCTTGTGGCTCGTACGGCTCACAGTTTCCAAGTTGCCGTTTGGGCGGGAAAAAACGAAAAACGGCGGCAAAACACGACCCGTGCCAAATGGCCCTACCACAGACAGTCAGGATAGGGGAAAAAATCCTGTTTCCGACGCACCCGTTCCCGAGCCGATTGGAACCAGGAATCTGCTGGGAGAGCACCAACTCCAAAATAGAAATTAGTCACCCTATATGTACTCTATGTACTCTGTAACTGCAGGGTTAAAGCAGCATGCTATCCACACAGGGTTAAAGCAGCATGCGGCCCTTACAGGGTTAAAGCAGAATGCTGCCCTTACAGGGTTAAAGCAGCATGTGACCCATACAGGGTTAAAGCACTGTGCAGACCTCATAGGTTAGACCACCATGCTGGCCTTACAGGGTCAAGGCAGCATGTGACCCATACAGGGTTAAAGCACCCTGCTGCCCTTACAGGGTAAAGGTGCCATGTGGCCCTTACAGGATTAGAGCACCATGTCGCCAAGACAGGGTTAAATCAGCATGGGACTTTCCATAGTGAAGGCACAGGGCACCCTCCCGCTCAGTCTAGCTCCCGCAGCTCCCTTCCCGCGCCGTCTCGGCATGAGTCGCTCGTCCCAGGCGGCCTTGGGAGGTCCCTGAGGAACCGCGACCGGTCCGTTCACCACCTGGTGGCTCGTACGGCTCACAGTTTCCAAGTTGCCGTTTGGGCGGGAAAAAACGAAAAACGGCGGCAAAACACGACCCGTGCCAAATGGCCCTACCACAGACAGTCAGGATAGGGGAAAAAATCCTGTTTCCGACGCACCCGTTCCCGAGCCGATTGGAACCAGGAATCTGCTGGGAGAGCACCAACTCCAAAATAGAGATTAGTCACCCTATATGTACTCTATGTACTCTGTAACTGCAGGGTTAAAGCAGCATGCTATCCACACAGGGTTAAAGCAGCATGCGGCCCTTACAGGGTTAAAGCAGAATGCTGCCCTTACAGGGTTAAAGCAGCATGTGACCCATACAGGGTTAAAGCACTGTGCAGACCTCATAGGTTAGACCACCATGCTGGCCTTACAGGGTCAAGGCAGCATGTGACCCATACAGGGTTAAAGCACCCTGCTGCCCTTACAGGGTAAAGGTGCCATGTGGCCCTTACAGGATTAGAGCACCATGTCGCCAAGACAGGGTTAAATCAGCATGGTCTTTTCCACCCATTCTTTATTGTCCCTTTGAGTTTGTATTAAACAAACAGATAGCCACCCAACCGGATTAAGAGTAAATGGGAATGTATAACTTTACATCAGCCGTAGCGTAATGGCCGCAGCTTCCTTAATTCTCGGCCGAATTGCAAAATTTGACCATCCACGCGTAGCCAGTGAAGCACTGAACCCCCCTGTGATGTCCAATCCTACCCTAGCCTTTTTGTAAACGATTGGCGAGAGTCCGTAATCGCCGAACGTTAAAAACGAGAGTCGTTTTTTCACTAGAAAATGCATAGAAAATGAAGTTATCTATGGAACTTCGCGTTGTTGACATCAAACTGAGCGCATTGTCAACAGCTATGCGCAGTATGAATTTCAGAGCAGAATTCATACCGGTTGTCTCAGGGCTGTTGATACAAGAAAATATGTTTGTTGATTTCTCGCTGGATGACCAGTTAGAGTTTGGGCTTGTAGTACAAATTTTCCAAAAGGCCCGAGTCGGGCGCTCAACATGACACATGCCATTTGGACCAGGTATAAAACGTTGCCGAGCAGTGCGCTTCTCAAAACGGAAAGAAAGCCTATGGGACTTTCCATAGTGAAGGCACAGGGCACCCTCCCGCTCGGTCTAGCTCCCGCAGCTCCCTTCCCGCGCCGTCTCGGCATGAGTCGCTCGTCCCAGGCGGCCTTGGGAGGTCCCTGAGGAACCGCGACCGGTCCGTTCACCACCTGGTGGCTCGTACGGCTCACAGTTTCCAAGTTGCCGTTTGGGCGGGAAAAAACGAAAAACGGCGGCAAAACACGACCCGTGCCAAATGGCCCTACCACAGACAGTCAGGATAGGGGAAAAAATCCTGTTTCCGACGCACCCGTTCCCGAGCCGATTGGAACCAGGAATCTGCTGGGAGAGCACCAACTCCAAAATAGAGATTAGTCACCCTATATGTACTCTATGTACTCTGTAACTGCAGGGTTAAAGCAGCATGCTATCCACACAGGGTTAAAGCAGCATGCGGCCCTTACAGGGTTAAAGCAGAATGCTGCCCTTACAGGGTTAAAGCAGCATGTGACCCATACAGGGTTAAAGCACTGTGCAGACCTCATAGGTTAGACCACCATGCTGGCCTTACAGGGTCAAGGCAGCATGTGACCCATACAGGGTTAAAGCACCCTGCTGCCCTTACAGGGTAAAGGTGCCATGTGGCCCTTACAGGATTAGAGCACCATGTCGCCAAGACAGGGTTAAATCAGCATGGTCTTTTCCACCCATTCTTTATTGTCCCTTTGAGTTTGTATTAAACAAACAGATAGCCACCCAACCAGATTAAGAGTAAATGGGAATGTATAACTTTACATCAGCCGTAGCGTAATGGCCGCAGCTTCCTTAATTCTCGGACGAATTGCAAAATTTGACCATCCACGCGTAGCCAGTGAAGCACTAAACCCCCCTGTGATGTCCAATCCTACCCTAGCCTTTTTGTAAACGATTGGCGAGAGTCCGTAATCGCCGAACGTTAAAAACGAGAGTCGTTTTTTCACTAGAAAATGCATAGAAAATGAAGTTATCTATGGAACTTCGCGTTGTTGACATCAAACTGAGCGCATTGTCAACAGCTATGCTCAGTATGAATTTCAGAGCAGAATTCATACCGGTTGTCTCAGGGCTGTTGATACAAGAAAATATGTTTGTTGATTTCTCGCTGGATGACCAGTTAGAGTTTGGGCATGTAGTACAAATTTTCGGAAAGGCCCGAGTCGGGCGCTCAACATGACACATGCCATTTGGACCAGGTATAAAACGTTGCCGAGCAGTGCGCTTCTCAAAACGGAAAGAAAGCCTATGGGACTTTCCATAGTGAAGGCACAGGGCACCCTCCCGCTCGGTCTAGCTCCCGCAGCTCCCTTCCCGCGCCGTCTCGGCATGAGTCGCTCGTCCCAGGCGGCCTTGGGAGGTCCCTGAGGAACCGCGACCGGTCCGTTCACCACCTGGTGGCTCGTACGGCTCACAGTTTCCAAGTTGCCGTTTGGGCGGGAAAAAACGAAAAACGGCGGCAAAACACGACCCGTGCCAAATGGCCCTACCACAGACAGTCAGGATAGGGGAAAAAATCCTGTTTCCGACGCACCCGTTCCCGAGCCGATTGGAACCAGGAATCTGCTGGGAGAGCACCAACTCCAAAATAGAAATTAGTCACCCTATATGTACTCTATGTACTCTGTAACTGCAGGGTTAAAGCAGCATGCTATCCACACAGGGTTAAAGCAGCATGCGGCCCTTACAGGGTTAAAGCAGAATGCTGCCCTTACAGGATTAAGGCAGCATGTGACCCATACGGGGTTAAAGCACTGTGCAGACCTCATAGGTTAGAACACCATGCTGGCCTTACAGGGTCAAGGCAGCATGTGTATTTAGTCAATCTCCCGAATACAAAGTCACTCAAAAACACATAGTCAATTCCAAAAATTTAGTCAATCTTGAAATAGGATTGATTTCAAAGAAGAAGTTAGTCCCAAATGTGAGGTTGATCCAATATTCCTTTTCAATCTCAGCCATTTGGACAATGCTCGTTGTAAGGTCAATGCCATGGACATAGTCACTCCCGAATGCAAAGTCACTCAAAAACACATAGTCAATCCAAAAAATTTAGTCAATCTTGAAAAAAGGATTGATTTCAAAGAAGAAGTTAGTCCCAAATGTGAAGTTGATGAAAAATTCCTTCTCAATCTCAGCCATTTGGTCAATGCTTGTTGTAAGGTCAATGCCATGGACATAGTCACTCCCGAATGCAAAGTCACTCAAAAAAACATAGTCAATTCCAAAAATTTAGTCAATCTTGAAAAAAGGGTTAATTTCAAAGAAGAAGTTAGTCCCAAATGTGAGGTTGATCCAATATTCCTTTTCAATCTCAGCCATTTGGTCAATGCTCGTTGTAAGGTCAATGCCATGGACATAGTCATTCCTGAATGCAAAGTCACTCAAAAACACATAGTCAATTCCAAAAATTTAGTCAATCTTGAAAAAAGGGTTGATTTCAAGAAAGAAGTTAGTCCCAAATGTGAGGTTGATCCAACATTCCTTTTCAATCTCAGCCATTTGGACAATGCTCGTTGTAAGGTCAATGCCATGGACATAGTCACTCCCAAATGCAAAGTCACTCAAAAACACATAGTCAATCCCAAAAATTTAATCAATCTTGAAAAAAGGGTTGATTTCAAAGAAGAAGTTAGTCCCAAATGTGATGTTTGATCCAAAACTCCTTTTCAATCTCAGCCATTTGGTCAATGCTTGTTGTAAGGTCAATGCCATGGACATAGTCACTCCCGAATACAAAGTCACTCAAAAACACATAGACAATTCCAAAAATTTAGTCAATCTTGAAAAAGGGGTTGATTTCAAAGATCAAGTTAGTCCCAAATGTGAGGTTAATCCAAAATTCCTTTTCAATCTCAGCCATTTGGCCAATGCTCATTGTAAGGTCAATGGCATGGACATAGTCACTCCCGAATGCAAAGTCACTCAAAAACACATAGTCAATCCGAAAAATTTAGTCAATCTTGAAAAAAGGGATGATTTCAAGGAAGAAGTCAGTCCCAAATGTGAAGTTGATGAAAAATTCATTTTCATTCTCAGCCATTTGGCCAATGCTCGTTGTAAGGTCAATGGCATGAACATAGTCACTCCCGAATACAAAGTCACTCAAAAACACATAGTCAATTCCAAAAATTTAGTCAATCTTGAAATAGGATTGATTTCAAAGAAGAAGTTAGTCCCAAATGTGAGGTTGATCCAATATTCCTTTTCAATCTCAGCCATTTGGTCAATGCTCGTTGTAAGGTCAATGCCATGGACATAGTCACTCCCGAATGCAAAGTCACTCAAAAAAACATAGTCAATTCCAAAAATTTAGTCAATCTTGAAAAAAGGGTTAATTTCAAAGAAGAAGTTAGTCCAAAATGTGAGGTTAATCCAAAATTCCTTTTCAATCTCAGCCATTTGGACAATGCTCGTTGTAAGGTCAATGCCATGGACATAGTCACTCCCGAATGCAAAGTCACTCAAAAACACATAATCAATCAAAAAAATTTAGTCAATCTTGAAAATAGGGTTGATTTCAAAGAAGAAGTTAGTCCCAAATGTGAAGTTGATGCAAAATTCCTTCTCAATCTCAGCCATTTGGTCAATGCTTGTTGTAAGGTCAATGCCATGGACATAGTCACTCCCGAATGCAAAGTCACTCAAAAAAACATAGTCAATTCCCAAAATTTAGTCAATCTTGAAAAAAGGGTTAATTTCAAAGAAGAAGTTAGTCCCAAATGTGAGGTTAATCAAAAATTCCTTTTCAATCTCAGCCATTTGGTCAATGCTCATTGTAAGGTCAATGCCATGGACATAGTCACTCCCGAATGCAAAGTCACTCAAAAACACATAGTCAATCCCAAAAGTTTAGTCAATCTTGAAAAAAGGGTTGATTTCAAAGAAGAAGTTAGTCCCAAATGTGAAGTTGATGAAAAATTCCTCTTCAATCTCAGCCATTTGGCCAATGCTCGTTGTAAGGTCAATGGCATGTACATAGTCACTCCCGAATACAAAGTCACTCAAAAACACATAGTCAATTCCAAAAATTTAGTCAATCTTGAAAAAAGGGTTGATTTCAAAGAAGAAGTTAGTCCCAAATGTGAGGTTAATCCAAAATTCCTTTTCAATCTCAGCCATTTGGACAATGCTCGTTGTAAGGTCAATGCCATGGACATAGTCACTCCCGAATGCAAAGTCACTCAAAAACACATAGTCAATCCAAAAAATTTAGTCAATCTTGAAAATAGGATTGATTTCAAGGAAGAAGTTAGTCCCAAATGTGAAGTTGATGAAAAATTCCTTCTCAATCTCAGCCATTTGGTCAATGCTTGTTGTAAGGTCAATGCCATGGACATAGTCACTCCCGAATGCAAAGTCACTCAAAAAAACATAGTCAATTCCAAAAATTTAGTCAATCTTGAAAAAAGGGTTAATTTCAAAGAAGAAGTTAGTCCCAAATGTGAGGTTGATCCAATATTCCTTTTCAATCTCAGCCATTTGGTCAATGCTCGTTGTAAGGTCAATGCCATGGACATAGTCATGCCTGAATGCAAAGTCACTCAAAAACACATAGTCAATTCCAAAAATTTAGTCAATCTTGAAAAAAGGGTTGATTAAAAGAAAGAAGTTAGTCCCAAATGTGAGGTTGATCCAATATTCCTTTTCAATCTCAGCCATTTGGTCAATGCTCGTTGTAAGGTCAATGCCATGGACATAGTCACTCCCGAATGCAAAGTCACTCAAAAAAACATAGTCAATTCCAAAAATTTAGTCAATCTTGAAAAAAGGGTTAATTTCAAAGAAGAAGTTAGTCCAAAATGTGAGGTTAATCCAAAATTCCTTTTCAATCTCAGCCATTTGGACAATGCTCGTTGTAAGGTCAATGCCATGGACATAGTCACTTCCGAATGCAAAGTCACTCAAAAACACATAATCAATCAAAAAAATTTAGTCAATCTTGAAAATAGGGTTGATTTCAAAAAAGAAGTTAGTCCCAAATGTGAAGTTGATGCAAAATTCCTTCTCAATCTCAGCCATTTGGTCAATGCTTGTTGTAAGGTCAATGCCATAGACATAGTCACTCCCGAATGCAAAGTCACTCAAAAAAACATAGTCAATTCCCAAAATTTAGTCATTCTTGAAAAAAGGGTTAATTTCAAAGAAGAAGTTAGTCCCAAATGTGAGGTTAATCCAAAATTCCTTTTCAATCTCAGCCATTTGGTCAATGCTCATTGTAAGGTCAATGCCATAGACATAGTCACTCCCGAATGCAAAGTCACTCAAAAACACATAGTCAATCCCAAAAGTTTAGTCAATCTTGAAAAAAGGGACGATTTCAAGGAAGAAGTCAGTCCCAAATGTGAAGTTGATGAAAAATTCCTCTTCAATCTCAGCCATTTGGCCAATGCTCGTTGTAAGGTCAATGGCATGTACATAGTCACTCCCGAATACAAAGTCACTCAAAAACACATAGTCAATTCCAAAAATTTGGTCAATCTTGAAAAAAGGCTTGATTTCAAAGAAGAAGTTAGTCCCAAATGTGAGGTTAATCCAAAATTCCTTTTCAATCTCAGCCATTTGGACAATGCTCGTTGTAAGGTCAATGCCATGGACATAGTCACTCCCGAATGCAAAGTCACTCAAAAACACATAGTCAATCAAAAAAATTTAGTCAATCTTGAAAATAGGATTGATTTCAAAGAAGAAGTTAGTCCCAAATGTGAAGTTGATGAAAAATTCCTTCTCAATCTCAGCCATTTGGTCAATGCTTGTTGTAAGGTCAATGCCATGGACATAGTCACTCCCGAATGCAAAGTCACTCAAAAAAACATAGTCAATTCCAAAAATTTAGTCAATCTTGAAAAAAGGGTTAATTTCAAAGAAGAAGTTAGTCCCAAATGTGAGGTTGATCCAATATTCCTTTTCAATCTCAGCCATTTGGTCAATGCTCGTTGTAAGGTCAATGCCATGGACATAGTCATTCCTGAATGCAAAGTTACTCAAAAACACATAGTCAATTCCAAAAATTTAGTCAATCTTGAAAAAAGGGTTGATTTCAAGAAAGAAGTTAGTCCCAAATGTGAGGTTAATCCAAAATTCCTTTTCAATCTCAGCCATTTGGACAATGCTCGTTGTAAGGTCAATGCCATGGACATAGTCACTCCCAAATGCAAAGTCACTCAAAAACACATAGTCAATCCCAAAAATTTAATCAATCTTGAAAAAAGGGTTGATTTCAAAGAAGAAGTTAGTCCCAAATGTGATGTTTGATCCAAAACTCCTTTTCAATCTCAGCCATTTGGTCAATGCTTGTTGTAAGGTCAATGCCATGGACATAGTCACTCCAGAATACAAAGTCACTCAAAAACACATAGACAATTCCAAAAATTTAGTCAATCTTGAAAAAGGGGTTGATTTCAAAGAAGAAGTTAGTCCCAAATGTGAGGTTAATCCAAAATTCCTTTTCAATCTCAGCCATTTGGCCAATGCTCATTGTAAGGTCAATGGCATGGACATAGTCACTCCCGAATGCAAAGTCACTCAAAAACACATAGTCAATCCGAAAAATTTAGTCAATCTTGAAAGAAGGGATGATTTCAAAGAAGAAGTTAGTCCCAAATGTGAGGTTGATGAAAAATTCATTTTCATTCTCAGCCATTTGGACAATGCTCGTTGTAAGGTCAATGCCATGGACATAGTCACTCCCAAATGCAAAGTCACTCAAAAACACATAGTCAATTCCAAAAATTTAGTCAATCTTGAAAAAAGGGTTGATTTCAAAGAAGAAGTTAGTCCCAAATGTGAGGTTAATCCAAAATTCCTTTTCAATCTCAGCCATTTGGACAATGCTCGTTGTAAGGTCAATGCCATGGACATAGTCACTCCCGAATGCAAAGTCACTCAAAAACACATAGTCAATCAAAAAAATTTAGTCAATCTCGAAAATAGGATTGATTTCAAAGAAGAAGTTAGTCCCAAATGTGAAGTTGATGAAAAATTCCTTCTCAATCTCAGCCATTTGGTCAATGCTTGTTGTAAGGTCAATGCCATGGACATAGTCACTCCCGAATGCAAAGTCACTCAAAAAAACATAGTCAATTCCAAAAATTTAGTCAATCTTGAAAAAAGGGTTAATTTCAAAGAAGAAGTTAGTCCCAAATGTGAGGTTGATCCAATATTCCTTTTCAATCTCAGCCATTTGGTCAATGCTCGTTGTAAGGTCAATGCCATGGACATAGTCACTCCCGAATGCAAAGTCACTCAAAAACACATAGTCAATTCCAAAAATTTAATCAATCTTGAAAAAAGGGTTGATTTCAAAGAAGAAGTTAGTCCCAAATGTGATGTTTGATCCAAAACTCCTTTTCAATCTCAGCCATTTGGTCAATGCTTGTTGTAAGGTCAATGCCATGGACATAGTCACTCCCGAATACAAAGTCACTCAAAAACACATAGACAATTCCAAAAATTTAGTCAATCTTGAAAAAGGGGTTGATTTCAAAGAAGAAGTTAGTCCCAAATGTGAAGTTGATGCAAAATTCCTTCTCAATCTCAGCCATTTGGTCAATGCTTGTTGTAAGGTCAATGCCATGGACATAGTCACTCCCGAATGCAAAGTCACTCAAAAAAACATAGTCAATTCCAAAAATTTAGTCAATCTTGAAAAAAGGGTTAATTTCAAAGAAGAAGTTAGTCCCAAATGTGAGGTTGATCCAATATTCCTTTTCAATCTCAGCCATTTGGTCAATGCTCGTTGTAAGGTCAATGCCATGGACATAGTCATTCCTGAATGCAAAGTTACTCAAAAACACATAGTCAATTCCAAAAATTTAGTCAATCTTGAAAAAAGGGTTGATTTCAAGAAAGAAGTTAGTCCCAAATGTGAGGTTAATCCAAAATTCCTTTTCAATCTCAGCCATTTGGACAATGCTCGTTGTAAGGTCAATGCCATGGACATAGTCACTCCCAAATGCAAAGTCACTCAAAAACACATAGTCAATCCCAAAAATTTAATCAATCTTGAAAAAAGGGTTGATTTCAAAGAAGAAGTTAGTCCCAAATGTGATGTTTGATCCAAAACTCCTTTTCAATCTCAGCCATTTGGTCAATGCTTGTTGTAAGGTCAATGCCATGGACATAGTCACTCCAGAATACAAAGTCACTCAAAAACACATAGACAATTCCAAAAATTTAGTCAATCTTGAAAAAGGGGTTGATTTCAAAGAAGAAGTTAGTCCCAAATGTGAGGTTAATCCAAAATTCCTTTTCAATCTCAGCCATTTGGCCAATGCTCATTGTAAGGTCAATGGCATGGACATAGTCACTCCCGAATGCAAAGTCACTCAAAAACACATAGTCAATCCGAAAAATTTAGTCAATCTTGAAAGAAGGGATGATTTCAAAGAAGAAGTTAGTCCCAAATGTGAGGTTGATGAAAAATTCATTTTCATTCTCAGCCATTTGGACAATGCTCGTTGTAAGGTCAATGCCATGGACATAGTCACTCCCAAATGCAAAGTCACTCAAAAACACATAGTCAATTCCAAAAATTTAGTCAATCTTGAAAAAAGGGTTGATTTCAAAGAAGAAGTTAGTCCCAAATGTGAGGTTAATCCAAAATTCCTTTTCAATCTCAGCCATTTGGACAATGCTCGTTGTAAGGTCAATGCCATGGACATAGTCACTCCCGAATGCAAAGTCACTCAAAAACACATAGTCAATCAAAAAAATTTAGTCAATCTCGAAAATAGGATTGATTTCAAAGAAGAAGTTAGTCCCAAATGTGAAGTTGATGAAAAATTCCTTCTCAATCTCAGCCATTTGGTCAATGCTTGTTGTAAGGTCAATGCCATGGACATAGTCACTCCCGAATGCAAAGTCACTCAAAAAAACATAGTCAATTCCAAAAATTTAGTCAATCTTGAAAAAAGGGTTAATTTCAAAGAAGAAGTTAGTCCCAAATGTGAGGTTGATCCAATATTCCTTTTCAATCTCAGCCATTTGGTCAATGCTCGTTGTAAGGTCAATGCCATGGACATAGTCACTCCCGAATGCAAAGTCACTCAAAAACACATAGTCAATTCCAAAAATTTAATCAATCTTGAAAAAAGGGTTGATTTCAAAGAAGAAGTTAGTCCCAAATGTGATGTTTGATCCAAAACTCCTTTTCAATCTCAGCCATTTGGTCAATGCTTGTTGTAAGGTCAATGCCATGGACATAGTCACTCCCGAATACAAAGTCACTCAAAAACACATAGACAATTCCAAAAATTTAGTCAATCTTGAAAAAGGGGTTGATTTCAAAGAAGAAGTTAGTCCCAAATGTGAAGTTGATGCAAAATTCCTTCTCAATCTCAGCCATTTGGTCAATGCTTGTTGTAAGGTCAATGCCATGGACATAGTCACTCCCGAATGCAAAGTCACTCAAAAAAACATAGTCAATTCCCAAAATTTAGTCAATCTTGAAAAAAGGGTTAATTTCAAAGAAGAAGTTAGTCCCAAATGTGAGGTTAATCCAAAATTCCTTTTCAATCTCAGCCATTTGGTCAATGCTCATTGTAAGGTCAATGCCATGGACATAGTCACTCCCGAATGCAAAGTCACTCAAAAACACAAAGTCAATCCCAAAAGTTTAGTCAATCTTGAAAAAAGGGACGATTTCAAGGAAGAAGTCAGTCCCAAATGTGAAGTTGATGAAAAATTCCTCTTCAATCTCAGCCATTTGGTCAATACTCATTTTGTAAGGTCAATGCCATGGACATAGTCACTCCCGAATGCAAAGTCACTCAAAAACACATAGTCAATCCCAAAAATTTAGTCAATCTTGAAAAAAGGGTTAATTTCAAAGAAGAAGTTAGTCCCAAATGTGAGGTTGATCCAATATTCCTTTTCAATCGCAGCCATTTGGTCAATGCTCGTTGTAAGGTCAATGCCATGGACATAGTCATTCCTGAATGCAAAGTCACTCAAAAACACATAGTCAATTCCAAAAATTTAGTCAATCTTGAAAAAAGGGTTGATTTCAAGGAAGAAGTTAGTCCCAAATGTGAGGTTAATCCAAAATTCCTTTTCAATCTCAGCCATTTGGACAATGCTCGTTGTAAGGTCAATGCCATGGACATAGTCACTCCCGAATGCAAAGTCACTCAAAAACACATAGTCAATCCAAAAAATTTAGTCAATCTTGAAAAAAGGGTTGATTTCTAAGAAGAAGTTAGTCCCAAATGTGAGGTTGATCTAAAACTTCTTTTCAATCTCAGCCATTTGGTCAATGCTTGTTGTAAGGTCAATGCCATTGACATAGTCACTCCCGAATGCAAAGTCACTCAAAAACACATAGTCAATCCCAAAAGTTTAGTCAATCTTGAAAAAAGGGACGATTTCAAGGAAGAAGTCAGTCCCAAATGTGAAGTTGATGAAAAATTCCTCTTCAATCTCAGCCATTTGGCCAATGCTCGTTGTAAGGTCAATGGCATGTACATAGTCACTCCCGAATACAAAGTCACTCAAAAACACATAGTCAATTCCAAAAATTTGGTCAATCTTGAAAAAAGGCTTGATTTCAAAGAAGAAGTTAGTCCCAAATGTGAGGTTAATCCAAAATTCCTTTTCAATCTCAGCCATTTGGACAATGCTCGTTGTAAGGTCAATGCCATGGACATAGTCACTCCCGAATGCAAAGTCACTCAAAAACACATAGTCAATCAAAAAAATTTAGTCAATCTTGAAAATAGGATTGATTTCAAAGAAGAAGTTAGTCCCAAATGTGAAGTTGATGAAAAATTCCTTCTCAATCTCAGCCATTTGGTCAATGCTTGTTGTAAGGTCAATGCCATGGACATAGTCACTCCCGAATGCAAAGTCACTCAAAAAAACATAGTCAATTCCAAAAATTTAGTCAATCTTGAAAAAAGGGTTAATTTCAAAGAAGAAGTTAGTCCCAAATGTGAGGTTGATCCAATATTCCTTTTCAATCTCAGCCATTTGGTCAATGCTCGTTGTAAGGTCAATGCCATGGACATAGTCATTCCTGAATGCAAAGTTACTCAAAAACACATAGTCAATTCCAAAAATTTAGTCAATCTTGAAAAAAGGGTTGATTTCAAGAAAGAAGTTAGTCCCAAATGTGAGGTTAATCCAAAATTCCTTTTCAATCTCAGCCATTTGGACAATGCTCGTTGTAAGGTCAATGCCATGGACATAGTCACTCCCAAATGCAAAGTCACTCAAAAACACATAGTCAATCCCAAAAATTTAATCAATCTTGAAAAAAGGGTTGATTTCAAAGAAGAAGTTAGTCCCAAATGTGATGTTTGATCCAAAACTCCTTTTCAATCTCAGCCATTTGGTCAATGCTTGTTGTAAGGTCAATGCCATGGACATAGTCACTCCAGAATACATAGTCACTCAAAAACACATAGACAATTCCAAAAATTTAGTCAATCTTGAAAAAGGGGTTGATTTCAAAGAAGAAGTTAGTCCCAAATGTGAGGTTAATCCAAAATTCCTTTTCAATCTCAGCCATTTGGCCAATGCTCATTGTAAGGTCAATGGCATGGACATAGTCACTCCCGAATGCAAAGTCACTCAAAAACACATAGTCAATCCGAAAAATTTAGTCAATCTTGAAAGAAGGGATGATTTCAAAGAAGAAGTTAGTCCCAAATGTGAGGTTGATGAAAAATTCATTTTCATTCTCAGCCATTTGGACAATGCTCGTTGTAAGGTCAATGCCATGGACATAGTCACTCCCAAATGCAAAGTCACTCAAAAACACATAGTCAATTCCAAAAATTTAGTCAATCTTGAAAAAAGGGTTGATTTCAAAGAAGAAGTTAGTCCCAAATGTGAGGTTAATCCAAAATTCCTTTTCAATCTCAGCCATTTGGACAATGCTCGTTGTAAGGTCAATGCCATGGACATAGTCACTCCCGAATGCAAAGTCACTCAAAAACACATAGTCAATCAAAAAAATTTAGTCAATCTCGAAAATAGGATTGATTTCAAAGAAGAAGTTAGTCCCAAATGTGAAGTTGATGAAAAATTCCTTCTCAATCTCAGCCATTTGGTCAATGCTTGTTGTAAGGTCAATGCCATGGACATAGTCACTCCCGAATGCAAAGTCACTCAAAAAAACATAGTCAATTCCAAAAATTTAGTCAATCTTGAAAAAAGGGTTAATTTCAAAGAAGAAGTTAGTCCCAAATGTGAGGTTGATCCAATATTCCTTTTCAATCTCAGCCATTTGGTCAATGCTCGTTGTAAGGTCAATGCCATGGACATAGTCACTCCCGAATGCAAAGTCACTCAAAAACACATAGTCAATTCCAAAAATTTAATCAATCTTGAAAAAAGGGTTGATTTCAAAGAAGAAGTTAGTCCCAAATGTGATGTTTGATCCAAAACTCCTTTTCAATCTCAGCCATTTGGTCAATGCTTGTTGTAAGGTCAATGCCATGGACATAGTCACTCCCGAATACAAAGTCACTCAAAAACACATAGACAATTCCAAAAATTTAGTCAATCTTGAAAAAGGGGTTGATTTCAAAGAAGAAGTTAGTCCCAAATGTGAAGTTGATGCAAAATTCCTTCTCAATCTCAGCCATTTGGTCAATGCTTGTTGTAAGGTCAATGCCATGGACATAGTCACTCCCGAATGCAAAGTCACTCAAAAAAACATAGTCAATTCCCAAAATTTAGTCCATCTTGAAAAAAGGGTTAATTTCAAAGAAGAAGTTAGTCCCAAATGTGAGGTTAATCCAAAATTCCTTTTCAATCTCAGCCATTTGGTCAATGCTCATTGTAAGGTCAATGCCATGGACATAGTCACTCCCGAATGCAAAGTCACTCAAAAACACAAAGTCAATCCCAAAAGTTTAGTCAATCTTGAAAAAAGGGACGATTTCAAGGAAGAAGTCAGTCCCAAATGTGAAGTTGATGAAAAATTCCTCTTCAATCTCAGCCATTTGGTCAATACTCATTTTGTAAGGTCAATGCCATGGACATAGTCACTCCCGAATGCAAAGTCACTCAAAAACACATAGTCAATCCCAAAAATTTAGTCAATCTTGAAAAAAGGGTTAATTTCAAAGAAGAAGTTAGTCCCAAATGTGAGGTTGATCCAATATTCCTTTTCAATCGCAGCCATTTGGTCAATGCTCGTTGTAAGGTCAATGCCATGGACATAGTCATTCCTGAATGCAAAGTCACTCAAAAACACATAGTCAATTCCAAAAATTTAGTCAATCTTGAAAAAAGGGTTGATTTCAAGGAAGAAGTTAGTCCCAAATGTGAGGTTAATCCAAAATTCCTTTTCAATCTCAGCCATTTGGACAATGCTCGTTTTAAGGTCAATGCCATGGACATAGTCACTCCCGAATGCAAAGTCACTCAAAAACACATAGTCAATCCAAAAAATTTAGTCAATCTTGAAAAAAGGGTTGATTTCTAAGAAGAAGTTAGTCCCAAATGTGAGGTTGATCTAAAACTTCTTTTCAATCTCAGCCATTTGGTCAATGCTTGTTGTAAGGTCAATTCCATTGACATAGTCACTCCCGAATGCAAAGTCACTCAAAAACACATAGTCAATTCCAAAAATTTAGTCAATCTTGAAAAAAGGGTCGATTTCAAAGAAGAAGTCAGTCCCAAATGTGAGGTTGATCCAAAATTCCTTTTCAATCTCAGCCATTTGGTCAATGCTCGTTGTACGGTCAATGCCATGGACAGAGTCACTCCCGAATGCAAAGTCACTCAAAAAAACATAGTCAATTCCAAAAATTTAGTCAATCTTGAAAAAAGGGTTGATTTCAAAGAAGAAGTTAGTCCCAAATGTGAGGTTAATCCAAAATTCCTTTTCAATCTCAGCCATTTGGCCAATGCTCATTGTAAAGTCATTGCCATGGACATAGTCACTCCCGAATGCAAAGTCACTCAAAAAAACATAGTCAATTCCAAAAATTTAGTCAATCTTGAAAAAAGGGTCGATTTCAAAGAAGAAGTTAGTCCCAAATGTGAGGTTGATCCAAAATTCCTTTTCAATCTCAGCCATTTGGTCAATGCTCGTTGTACGGTCAATGCCATGGACAGAGTCACTCCGGAATGCAAAGTCACTAAAAAAAACATAGTCAATTCCAAAAATTTAGTCAATCTTGAAAAAAGGGTTGATTTCAAAGAAGAAGTTAGTCCCAAATGTGAGGTTAATCCAAAATTCCTTTTCAATCTCAGCCATTTGGCCAATGCTCATTGTAAAGTCATTGCCATGGACATAGTCACTCCCGAATGCAAAGTCACTCAAAAAAACATAGTCAATCCGAAAAATTTAGTCAATCTTGAAAGAAGGGATGATTTCAAAGAAGAAGTTAGTCCCAAATGTGAGGTTGATGAAAAATTCATTTTCATTCTCAGCCATTTGGACAATGCTCGTTGTAAGGTCAATGCCATGGACATAGTCACTCCCAAATGCAAAGTCACTCAAAAACACATAGTCAATTCCAAAAATTTAGTCAATCTTGAAAAAAGGGTTGATTTCAAAGAAGAAGTTAGTCCCAAATGTGAGGTTAATCCAAAATTCCTTTTCAATCTCAGCCATTTGGACAATGCTCGTTGTAAGGTCAATGCCATGGACATAGTCACTCCCGAATGCAAAGTCACTCAAAAACACATAGTCAATCAAAAAAATTTAGTCAATCTCGAAAATAGGATTGATTTCAAAGAAGAAGTTAGTCCCAAATGTGAAGTTGATGAAAAATTCCTTCTCAATCTCAGCCATTTGGTCAATGCTTGTTGTAAGGTCAATGCCATGGACATAGTCACTCCCGAATGCAAAGTCACTCAAAAAAACATAGTCAATTCCAAAAATTTAGTCAATCTTGAAAAAAGGGTTAATTTCAAAGAAGAAGTTAGTCCCAAATGTGAGGTTGATCCAATATTCCTTTTCAATCTCAGCCATTTGGTCAATGCTCGTTGTAAGGTCAATGCCATGGACATAGTCACTCCCGAATGCAAAGTCACTCAAAAACACATAGTCAATTCCAAAAATTTAATCAATCTTGAAAAAAGGGTTGATTTCAAAGAAGAAGTTAGTCCCAAATGTGATGTTTGATCCAAAACTCCTTTTCAATCTCAGCCATTTGGTCAATGCTTGTTGTAAGGTCAATGCCATGGACATAGTCACTCCCGAATACAAAGTCACTCAAAAACACATAGACAATTCCAAAAATTTAGTCAATCTTGAAAAAGGGGTTGATTTCAAAGAAGAAGTTAGTCCCAAATGTGAAGTTGATGCAAAATTCCTTCTCAATCTCAGCCATTTGGTCAATGCTTGTTGTAAGGTCAATGCCATGGACATAGTCACTCCCGAATGCAAAGTCACTCAAAAAAACATAGTCAATTCCCAAAATTTAGTCCATCTTGAAAAAAGGGTTAATTTCAAAGAAGAAGTTAGTCCCAAATGTGAGGTTAATCCAAAATTCCTTTTCAATCTCAGCCATTTGGTCAATGCTCATTGTAAGGTCAATGCCATGGACATAGTCACTCCCGAATGCAAAGTCACTCAAAAACACAAAGTCAATCCCAAAAGTTTAGTCAATCTTGAAAAAAGGGACGATTTCAAGGAAGAAGTCAGTCCCAAATGTGAAGTTGATGAAAAATTCCTCTTCAATCTCAGCCATTTGGTCAATACTCATTTTGTAAGGTCAATGCCATGGACATAGTCACTCCCGAATGCAAAGTCACTCAAAAACACATAGTCAATCCCAAAAATTTAGTCAATCTTGAAAAAAGGGTTAATTTCAAAGAAGAAGTTAGTCCCAAATGTGAGGTTGATCCAATATTCCTTTTCAATCGCAGCCATTTGGTCAATGCTCGTTGTAAGGTCAATGCCATGGACATAGTCATTCCTGAATGCAAAGTCACTCAAAAACACATAGTCAATTCCAAAAATTTAGTCAATCTTGAAAAAAGGGTTGATTTCAAGGAAGAAGTTAGTCCCAAATGTGAGGTTAATCCAAAATTCCTTTTCAATCTCAGCCATTTGGACAATGCTCGTTGTAAGGTCAATGCCATGGACATAGTCACTCCCGAATGCAAAGTCACTCAAAAACACATAGTCAATCCAAAAAATTTAGTCAATCTTGAAAAAAGGGTTGATTTCTAAGAAGAAGTTAGTCCCAAATGTGAGGTTGATCTAAAACTTCTTTTCAATCTCAGCCATTTGGTCAATGCTTGTTGTAAGGTCAATGCCATTGACATAGTCACTCCCGAATGCAAAGTCACTCAAAAACACATAGTCAATTCCAAAAATTTAGTCAATCTTGAAAAAAGGGTCGATTTCAAAGAAGAAGTCAGTCCCAAATGTGAGGTTGATCCAAAATTCCTTTTCAATCTCAGCCATTTGGTCAATGCTCGTTGTACGGTCAATGCCATGGACAGAGTCACTCCCGAATGCAAAGTCACTCAAAAAAACATAGTCAATTCCAAAAATTTAGTCAATCTTGAAAAAAGGGTTGATTTCAAAGAAGAAGTTAGTCCCAAATGTGAGGTTAATCCAAAATTCCTTTTCAATCTCAGCCATTTGGCCAATGCTCATTGTAAAGTCATTGCCATGGACATAGTCACTCCCGAATGCAAAGTCACTCAAAAAAACATAGTCAATTCCAAAAATTTAGTCAATCTTGAAAAAAGGGTCGATTTCAAAGAAGAAGTTAGTCCCAAATGTGAGGTTGATCCAAAATTCCTTTTCAATCTCAGCCATTTGGTCAATGCTCGTTGTACGGTCAATGCCATGGACAGAGTCACTCCGGAATGCAAAGTCACTAAAAAAAACATAGTCAATTCCAAAAATTTAGTCAATCTTGAAAAAAGGGTTGATTTCAAAGAAGAAGTTAGTCCCAAATGTGAGGTTAATCCAAAATTCCTTTTCAATCTCAGCCATTTGGCCAATGCTCATTGTAAAGTCATTGCCATGGACATAGTCACTCCCGAATGCAAAGTCACTCAAAAAAACATAGTCAATTCCAAAAATTTAGTCAATCTTGAAAAAAGGGTCGATTTCAAAGAAGAAGTTAGTCCCAAATGTGAGGTTGATCCAAAATTCCTTTTCAATCTCAGCCATTTGGTCAATGCTCGTTGTAAGGTCAATGCCATGGACATAGTCACTCCCGAATACAAAGTCACTCAAAAAAACATAGTCAATTCCAAAAATTTAGTCAATCTTGAAAAAAGGGTTGATTTCAAAGAAGAAGTTAGTCCCAAATGTGAGGTTGATCCAAAATTCCTTTTCAATCTCAGCCATTTGGTCAATGCTCGTTGTAAGGTCAATGCCACGGACATAGTCACTCCCGAATGCAAAGTCACTCAAAAACACATAATCAATTCCAAAAATTTAGTCAATCTTGAATATAGGGTTGATTTCAAAGAAGAGATTAGTCCCGGATGTGAGGTTGATCCAACATTCCTTTTCAATCTCAGCCATTTGGTCAATGCTCTTTATAAGGTCAATGCCATGGACATAGTCACTCCCGAATGCAAAGTCACTCAAAAACACATAGTCGATTCCAAAAATTTAATCAATTCTGAAAATATGGTCCATTTCAAAGAAGTAGTAAGTCCCAAATGTGAAATTAATCTAGAATTCCTTTTCAAACTCAGTCGGTTGGTCAATATGACCGAGTGTCACATTTTGGTGACCTCGCCCCCCTATGAATTCAAGTTCTGAAAACCTATTAATATCCGCTAAATCTCTAAGCCCTTTTACATGCTAGTACAGAAGACCTATTGCTAAATTACCATGGAGAGACATTGTCAAAAAAATGCACTATATGTGTTATACTAGTAGCATGAATTATGTCATGTACTAAAAAAGTGTCAAATTTCGGTGACCTCGCCCCCCTATGAATTCAAGTTCTGAAAACCTATTAATATCCGCTTAATCTCTAAGCCCTTTTACATACTAGTACAGAAGACCTATTGCTAAATTACCATGGAGAGACATTGTCAAAAAAACGCACTATATGTGTTATACTATTAGTATGAATTTTGTCATGTACTAAAAAAGTGTCAAATTTCGGTGACCTCGCACCCCTTTGAATTCAAGTTCTGAAAACCTATTAATATCCGCTTAATCTCTAAGCCCTTTTACATACTAGTACAGAAGACCTATTGCTAAATTACCATGGAGAAACATTGTCAAAAAAACAATCCCCGCCCCCGTTTTAAGGACGATTTAACATTTTTTTTGCGATTTTTGAACTTTTTTCTCGCCAAATTGGCAGTTTTTAAGGAAATCTCACCTTTTTGCGATTCTGAAATTTTTTCTCGCCAAATTGCCATATTATAGGAAAACTTCACTTTTTTTTGGCGATTTGGAATATTCTTCTCGCCAAATTGCCAGTTTTCAAGAAGATTTCACCTTATTTGGATTTTGAACTTTTTCTCGCCAAATTGGCGGTTTTTAGGGAAATTTCACTTTTTTGGGATTTTGAAATTTTTTACAGCCCCCCCCCCCCCGAGTCAAGGGGTCGAAAAAAATGTTGCTCCCCCCCCCCCCTACTCATTACACCCACTAGCCTACTACCACCCCACCCAGGGGACACACACCCCACCCAGAGGCTTTTAGATCACTCTTTAGATCACTCTCTAATTGTAGAATGCTAATACCATGGTAGACACTGCCACCATCTAGTGATTATTGTAGAATGCTAATACCATGGTAGACACTGCCACCATCTAGTGAGAAGGACTCTCGAGCCTCCCGCCCACAGACACCCCCGAAACACATACCACATACCAAAATACTTTTTAAAGTGTAGCTGTTGGCTATTCTAAGATAGACATCTGCTATGAAAAACTCCAGATTCGAAAATAGGTTGTTCAGAAATTACATTTTATTCATTCTGACATACGGCTCGTAATCATACAGACGGATAGCAATAATCAAATAGGCTTCTGAACACCAGTGGTCATATGAACATACAGGAGGTATACGCTCACGGTCTAGTACATAATTCCCGAGTTCCAAGGCTCTCTTCCATCTTGGTTAACTCCACTTGGATCAGACTCCCCCAGAGGGAGTTCTGTACCCGGAGTTGTGCACCAGTGCGTCTATCTCCTCTAGTTCCCCCAGAGGGTGGAACAGAGAAAGACGCAGGGTGACCAAGGTGGAAGCAGCGACAGGACTAGGCCTAAAAGGTACAACAGAGTTCGGGGAAGCTCTGTTGTGGAGCAGCCAAGCTGGCCGAAGTGCGCAGCAAGACTGGGTCCTCGATTAGCAGAACCCCAGGTCTTATGTACTGGTCGTTATGTAATTCTCTCCATTACTCGTAAACACTTGAGTTCCCGAGGAACTCCGGGTAACCACGCGCCGGTGCATCCGAGGCGACACCGTACCCGAGATATGTCGGGTGACACGTGGCGGTCACGGCTCAATGCACATAACCAGGCCGCGCTCCACCATTCCTCAGGTGGGCTTATATAACCTTATACTCGGCAGTAGACAGGAGTGCGGCCTGGATACACGACAACACATATACCAAATATAACTCCAACTGGTTCCATAGAAATAGTACAGCGGCGACCCACTACACTACCCCCCTTCAGACAATATCATAGGGTCTAAATAGCAGCACAAAGTGCAGTATTATTATACTACCTTGATACAATGACAAATTTTATCTCCAAACAACCCAAAAAAACAAATATATTGTCTCCAAACACATACATAGTGGAGGCAAGCGTAACTCTTTCTATCAGAAACACTAATATATTTCTTGGGTATCATAGATATGTATTCATCCTTCTTGATATTAACGTCAATCATATCAACCATCAGGATCCAGTTACACAATAATCGAGTATCATCCTTCAATAACAGTCATGATTTATGGGACTAAGAGGATAAACTCCACACAGCCAGTCAAGCCCTATAAAACAAACTTGACTATATATCATAAAAAAATATATAAAACCTTTAAGACATATTTATCGCATACTAACCATGTCTCATCGAAAACGATTTGTTACAACAGGTATCGTATACATACAGATCAAATATGAGCACTTCTCCTTAAAAGTTACCAATTTTTTAGTACAAGACATATTGGAAAACAAAAAGGTGGCAAGTGTCGACTTTATAGTAAACCTTGACCCAACCCGTCTATTTGAATAGACTCACTCGCTTTACGTGCCAGAGTAAGGTTTGAAAGATCAATATTTTTGGAATAAATGAACATATAGGTGCCTCTACATGGGTAAAAATCGACACGTGCGACACGGCGACACGGCCCTTTTAAAAATCGACACGGGCGACACGGCCTTTTTAAAAATCGACAGACACAGTCATCTTTTTAAAGCCTTAGTACATTCTTATATATATAAAAATCGACCCAGCAACATGGCCCTCCTGCTAAAAATCGACACGGCGACACGGTCAAAAGCGTGGGACCCCATGTAGAGGCACATATAGCGTAGATCCGGTAAATGCAGTTTTCAATCCAATCAAGGTCTCCAAAACCTTATGCACCATGGTCACCCAGGTGTCCTTTTCGGCGTACTCTACACAATAACACAAGTGACACTCTCCATATAGGAATACTGAAAGCAATCAGATCAAGTGTCATGGCAACATATCTCAACGTTTCAGGGAGAATTAGTCTCCACACTTAGTTCAAAAGATCAAAAACGCAGCAAGCTGAAAAATAGAATGATCCGGCTCCTCACTCGATACCTTCCTTCTGAAAGTAATCAACGGGAGCCTACGGATCTCCATAACAACTTACGCAATTTCCACTCCTAGTACCTGAATAAATTTTACGTTTCTCAGGTTCATTGATATGTTATTACCACAGATCTACACATAGTACGAATGCAGTCAAGCAACCTTTCAGTAGGTATCATCAGGATCCAGTCCCTCATACCTTTACTTATTGGACGGTTAATTCAGAGTATCACAATCGGCATACAATAATCATACCTATAGCACATGTCATCAAATCAAACAGAACCCGTTTTACAAATACTGTCTTATGGCAAAAATAGAACACTCTTTGGTGATGGTTTTAACAGTTTCTTATATGACGACAACTGCAAACCTAGATCATATCAAAGTCTTTTCATAAATAGGTGATAATGATCCACTGTTCTTGTCATCTCAGTCTTTTATAAATATATATGTATATATAGTCATCCTGTGACCCATAGTTTATGGTATAAAGCATCATACGGTCTGTGGTGTATTAATAACCCCACTACTGCAAAAGTTCAACCTTGATGACGACACATGGTAGAGGTTCCATCTATGCTGCAACTGGGAATGTTTTTATGACTCGCCACTCAGCAAAAGTTCTTCATTTCTGGACACTGGAGACATGCATTCACTAGATCGATTGTCACTCATCTCAATGGATATGTCCATCCCAGACCCTAGCTGCAAAGCATCAGGGTTAGGAAAATGCACTTGAGTACCCATAGGTACACTCGCCATGGATACAGGAATGTCCAGGGTGGATGGACGATGGTTCCCAGACATAGAACCAGTCGTCACAGGTGGGTCCATTGGAGGATCCACCATCATGGATTGTTCAAGTTTGTTTTCAGGAGCCATAAGCGCCTCAGCATCACGGATAGACAGACGTAGGTCAGCCTCTGCAATTGCATCGTTCAGCTCCATCAGTATCTGAACCGCCTCTCTAGTCTCACTTTCCGTTATCTGGTAAGGTGACTGACAAGAGGTGGTATCGAGTATTGGTGTTGAGACAGGAGTCGAGTTATATGACTCTGCCTGCAGTTCATTCACCACCATCCTCGCTAGAGTGGACACCCCGGCTGGAGTATCCATAGTCTCAAAGGAAGACACGGTTGTGTCCACCCCCATTGTAGTATACTGCATCGTCTTAGCATCAGACGACACAGAGGTAGACGTCACAGCAACAGATGTCACCGAGACAGGTGACACAGGAACAGACGTCACAGCCACGGACGTCTTAGGAACAGACGTCACAGCCACGGACGTCTTAGGAACAGACGTCACAGCCACGGACGTCTTAGGAACAGACGTCACAGCCACGGACGTCTTAGGAACAGACGTCACAGCCACGGACGTCTTAGGAACAGACGTCACAGGAACCAACTCCGATGACCCACAGGCCATGGAGGTGGCAGCCACGTAACTGCAGTCGGCCTGGTGCGCCTCGTCTTCTGTAGATGGAGGTGGAGGACTCCTAGGGGTATTACTAGCCCTGGAGTCGGCTCTCAACCTTTGTGCGTATGCATCACCGTCAAATCCTAAGGGAAGAGGGGCAGAACCCCGTTCAACCCTGTACACACTCTCGTCGTACCAACTTGACAATGGTATCTCATAGCAGTCTTCGAAAAACTCAGCCAACTCTTCATAGAAGTCATCGTTCTGCTGAGCTTCCTTTCTATAGCTAGAAAATTCTTCTGTTAGACCACCAATTTCGTGTTCTAACTTCCGAATAATTTTGGTTTTTAGACTAATTTCAGTCCTGGCAGCAGTTAGCTTATGTTCAGCAGAGCTGACCATATCCTTACTGCGATCCAACTTGACTTTGAGATCATCAATTAAAAATTGACTTTCCATACGAGATTTTTCAATATTCAATCTCAAATCATCTACTATTCTGCTTGAGGTTGCTACCATGTCATCTCGTTGTCCCAACTGTCTTTTGAGGGCTTCATTCTCCTCAGTCATTTTGGACATTTTAGATAGGAGTTCTGCTTTAGCAGTCTCCACTTTCTCTAATTCGGCCAAACGACTTTCCTTTACCAATTGCTCAGCTTGAGCCCTAGCTCCTTGCAGAGCTAGTTGACAAGCGAGATCCAGTGTGTCAAATGAACTTTTAAGTCCAGTGACATACTGTTCTTTCAGAAGATTCCTGATACTTATATTCTCAGGGTGATCAATATCACCAGTCAGCTTAGGCAGAGGAACCGACTCCAAAGAGATATCTTCCTCACCCACTCCAGCTGATGGAGAGTTTAGTGAGAGATCCCCCATACAGGTAGATGGTGATGGAACGGAGGATAGTCTACGACCAATCTCCTGTTCCTTCCTCATCTCTGTTTTACTTGATTGAACCCTGCCTGTGGGTGGGGTGAATTTCTGGTCCACCCAATCATCCCCCTCAGATTGGAAATCAATCGTTCTATAGGTCATTTTAGATTTGGAATCCTCTTTCCCACTTACTGACTCTATCTTCCCTGTTACATACCCTTGACTATCAGTAGAAGTATTTTCTGTCTTTAATATCTTCCTTGATACTCCCGGGTTCCCTCTAGCTTCAGAGATTGTGGTAGGAGGTATTACCTCCTCTCCCACAAATACACAGTCATCCTCCTCCTCTACAGGAGAAGCCAACAGGTCATTTACCATTTTCTCCTCTATGGCTAGCCTTGGGCTAACAGCAACCCTCGGTAATGATCCGCCAGAGCCCTCCTTGTTGGATTCAGTAGTGTTCCTACTAAACCCACAGGAAGACCCTGGAGCACGTCTTTTGGTTGGGGTCGATCGGCCGTCAGGTGATGAGTCTAGCCCAGCAGAAGCTGAGGACTCCTCTGAACCTGTGGTCCGCATCTCTCCTAAGGTAACCGAGACAGGAGTGTACACTCCATGGTCCACAGTTTTACCTTCAGACAGCATTCTACCTTTAGGAGGAGTGGCCAACTCCATTTTACTACGATAATCAGAGGCTTTCTCCGGAAAGTCCTGAATGTAGTATGGCCACGCCTTTCGATTCAACCACAACCTTCTCGGGTTATGGTTGAACACCAAGGTGTATGCCAACCCCTGTGGTACCCTTACACACTTTTCTCTGTCCGTGAGTCCTAAGGCCTCCGGACTATTCTCGAGAATATCTAGATTGGACATAGCAGTTTCAGCCTTCATATGGTGTACATCCACTAAATGCCTTATCATACAGCCCTTTCTAGATGTGCTGAAAGGTTCACCACCTTTCATACATTTAACTGAGCGATTAGACTTGGCCCGGCACTGCCACATCATCTTGGAGTGCGCGTGGAACTCCACTAGATGTCGTGCGAACTGGTACAGGTCCAAATACTCAGCTATTGGATTTCTATCCATACACTCATTGAATGGGCATTGCCCCGAACCTATTCTCCAACCTCTACCAGGTTTATAAGTAGGCATACCCGGCGGGACAAATGTCATCCAGGCCCATTTCAACCGATCTCTATCCTCGTTGGAGAGGTCGGCAGCCCTGTATGTCCCCATACTTTGCTTTATAACCTCATCCCAGAACTTGTACGCTTGATGTGCCCCTGAACTAGTATGCTCTAACCAGAACTCCATATCCCTCTCTGTATCTTCGTAGGATGGTAGCCTAGCTCGGCTCCCTATCTCCCCAGTAACCTCTCCTACATAGGGTCTGGACTTAGAATTATCGGAAGGAGATCTGAACAGTTTAGTACATTTCTTCTCGTTGAACTTGTCCAACTCTTGGATGTATGCCCCCCTGCATATCCTACTCCCGGGAATCACTGCATCCGGCTTAAATTTCTCGAATTTAGCTGCTAAATGCATTACTGCCATGTTTGGAATACGTTCCGGAGTTGACTGTGTAGGGGCATTCCAATCGGGTACAAAGTTACCATGCACCGGATGTAAACCATCCGCACGGTCATACGACATAGCACCCCACGGAGCGCCCACTGGAATGTCACTGACCGAGTGCACCGGTATCCCGGGCATATTCGGGTCAGTCCGGGTCACTCCCGAAGAAGGTGGTGACGCAATATTCCCAACCTGGAACAAGGGAAATCCCCCGGCCTCGAGTCCTTTCAACCCCGGCCCTGACACGAACCCCCTAGCCTGCGCCACTGATAAACCCATATCTACCAGTTTCCTTACATGTTCTCCCCGAGCTAGGAGATACTGTGTGGTTTTAACCTTTTCAGTTCTCCTTATCTCCGAGATATTACTGTGATTTCGGCGTCTCACACCCCTATTCTTCATCTTAGCCGGTGGTTGATACACAAATTTAGGTAAATCTGCATCCCGAAATCGTTTTGGAAGATCATACTCGACCGGAGCTGTTGACTCCAGGTCCCCCAAAGCTAACAATTCTCTCTGTTCCTGCGACAGAGGGGTAACTTCCGTCGAGTGACTCCTTCTATGGGAGTCCCCCGACGGATAGTTATCCGCCATGATAACTACACAGAGGGCGGCCCAGAGGAGCCCACTCTAAAAATGAGCTTAAATGAGTAGTAGAATCAGGAAAATTGTTACAAATGTGTCCTCCTGTACTACCTCACTTTAGTGTCTCCTCTCTCCCTCACATGTAGATGTTCTAACCGGTGTTTTACATACGCGGAGAGAGGTGCCTTCGCATCCACCCTCTCCAACGGTATGTGCAGGACTGACGCTTTCCGCGCCAAACCAGCATGCGTGCGCATCCAAGCGCAAAGGATCACGGGTACCGGATAGCCCTTCCCGAAGAAGTTATCCGGTATAATCCGAAGAAAACCGGGTGGCGGAGTAAACTGCGTAGTAGTTGCAATCTTCGCCGGGTTCTCTCGGATCGTATTTTACACATCATTTCAAGTAATAGCAATTCTTTAGTTCGTCACGGCTGTATTATTTGTAGCTTATGAACCTTCAGAACGCTGTTTAAACTAACATTATAAAAAAATACGTGTCAAAGTAAATTTCTTTGGTTGTCCGAACAAATTCGGAATACGTATGAGTCCCATTCTCATGTTGTTGTAACGAGTTCTACACCCGTACTTTCTACATAATATTTCTTACTAGGATCCTCATATCTATCCTTAGAAAAATTACTGACTAGGTTTGATTGGATTTTAATCCGAAACCATCACGACAAGTACTAAATGGGAAACCAACTCACAGACCATAGCATGTAAACATTCAAAACTAACTTTAGTAAAGCAGAACGTTGGGTACCCCAATGCCATCTACTGGTCAATTTCACCATTATTCCCGTCACAAAGACTAAAGAATAAAATCCGGTATTTCTCGTTGTGTTTTTGACAATTAGCACCAGTTACGCAACTTTCCGGGGTTTACCGGGTAAGTCCTTGGAGACCCGAACTATTTCGGGTAACCACAACAAACAAACCCAGCCCCGCCGCTCTTACGTAACAGCACCTCGACCCGCTATACGAGCACTTCTACGTATGGGTCCTTGGGGTTTCTTCTTCTCAATTACTGTAGGAACCTCCCTAGTTCCCTTTTCAGTAACCAACTTCTTCTTTTTCTTCCTACCATCGACTTTTCTAGCTGGCGTTGCTTTTCTAGTCTTCTTTGTAGGCGGGGGTGCCGTAACCTGTGTTTTACGCACCCACCTGGGTTGGGGCATTGGCACTTCTACCAAAGGCTCATTCTCATCGCCGGGCCGGCGACCTAGCCAAGGCTTCAGGCGATCCACATGGCCTGCAACTATCTTGCCTTTCACATTCTTCAACAACACAGTAACATCCGATATTACTTTTGTCACCTCAAATGGCCCATCCCAACCTTTCGAGATTTTTCCATGTACAGGTGGCTTCAATCTCACCACCTTCTGTCCAACTACATACTTCCTCTCTCTCAAGCCTGTATCATACCCTACTTTCTGATGGATGGCCGCTTTCTTCAAATGGCCTCTCACCAATGCATAGCCTTCCCGCAATTCTCTACGCAGAGATTCCGCAAATGCCACACGGCATGGGACATCCTTTCTCCGCAGTACACTGCCAAAGACCAAATCTGCAGGCATTATGATCTCAGATCCAAATACCAAGCTGTTAGGAGTGCAGCCAGTTGAAGCATGCACCGTACCGTTGTATGCATGAGCCACATACTGGGAAAACGTGTCCCAGTCATCCTGATTAGAATTAACCAGTGTGGTCAGCCCTTGAATCAACGTGCGGTTGAATCTCTCAACCATCCCATCCGACTGCGGTCGGTACGGATTAGTGCGTGTCTTAACTATGGCCAATTCTTCCAGGATCCCCTGAAAGAGACGCGATTCAAACTCCCTACCCTGGTCTGAATGTAACATGAGAGGTGCGCCAAATGTTAGTACCCACTCCTCAACCAAAGCTTGTGCGCAAGTTAATGCCGTGTGATCCTTCATTGGGATCACCCTCACGTACTTTGTATAGTAGTCTTGTACCACCATCATGCACACGTTGGAGTTTGGAGTTGTCTGGAAGCCAGTGATTATATCAATGGCTATCCTCGCAAATCTGACTCCGAACAGTTCTTGTCTGAGAGATGTTTTACCTTTCCCAGGGCCCGGCTTCACCAGGCAACACGTCGGGCATTCACTCAACCAAGGTATTACGTCCTTAGACATCCCAGGCCAGTAATATCTCCTCGCTAGTTTGTCCAAAGTCCGTTTCCTGCCAAAATGAGCGGAAGTCTGATGACCATGGAAAAACTCGAATACTTCCCATCTCAGAGAAGCTGGCAAGACTATCTGTAGCCTTCTTCTGGCTTTGCCCTCCAGAGTTTTCCATCTACACAATAGGCCGTCTCGCACTACCAACTGCGACCATTGGCCCACCAAGTTCCTTACTTCCACACATTCTAATGACAGAGCAGGTCTGACGGGACGAGCAGCTCTCTCCAGGATCAGATTCCGTATCATATTGATACCATCGTCCTCCTGCTGAGCTTCAAGTACGGACTCCGCCGACCAAAACACCAAGTTCTCTTCCCAGGCCGGATCAAAATTCATTATTGGCGCCACCAACGCGTTATGTATGCCACAGTCTTCACAGTCCATTCTTGCACATCTTCGGATTGGTCTCCTAGACAAACAATCCGCATTCACGTGCTTCACTCCGCTCCGATGCTGAATCTGGGTATTCTATATCCCTAATTCAGACAACGCAGAGATCCATCTGCCCATCATCCCATCTGCCTCCTTGAAATTAAGGAGCCATTTCAAGGATGAATGGTCTGTTCGTAGAATAAAATTCCCACCATACAAATAATGGCGGAATTTCTTTGTGTATACTACTATGGCCAACAACTCTCTCTTGGTGGTGCAATAATTGCGTTGAGTTTTACTCAAGCTGTTGCTAGCAAATGCCAAGGGCACTTCCCTACCCTCCTGCACTTGGGATAAGACAGCGCCTATGCTATCGTTGCTAGCGTCGGTGTCCAGGATGAACTGATCACCCTCAGTAGGATAGCTCAGCACAGGAGTTACCGTGAATAACTCCTTCAGCTTCTGAAAAGCCTGTCCAGCTGATTCCGTCCAAATAAACGGTGGTAGCTTCAACATTCCTTTCCTTTTTCCTACTACTAGCGCCTGTAAAGGAGCCGACACCTCAGCAAATCCGGGAATGAAATCGCGGTAGTATGAGCAAAAACCCAAAAATGACCTCACTTCTTTCTGGTCCTTTGGTGTTGCCCAACTAGCTACTGCCTCCAATTTCCCTGGATCCGCCGAAATACCTGTGCCACTGACTATTCGGCCCAGATATTCCACTGATTGCCTGAAGAACTTGCATTTCTTAGCTTTCAGTCTCAGGTTATAGGATCTCAGTCGATCCATCACCATGGTCAAATTCGATAGACACTCCTCCCGAGTTTTCCCGAAAACTATGATGTCGTCTAGATAAACCAGACAGTTTTTCCACAACAATCCCCTTAGCATTGTCTCCATCATATTCTCGAAAGTAGCCGGAGCATTGCATAAGCCAAATGGCATTACATTGAACTCGAACAACCCCCTGTGGGTTGTGAATGCTGTCTTTTCCTTATCCTCTGGGTGCATCCCAATCTGCCAGTACCCTGACTGGAGATCTAAGGTACTAAACCAGTGATTACCTCCCAAGGAATCCAGACTTTCGTCAATGCGTGGCAAGGGGTAGGCATTCTTCCTCGTAATCCCATTTAGTCTCCTGTAATCTATACAGAACCGACAGGTGCCATCCTTTTTGGTAACCATTACCACCGGACTAGCCCATGGACTATCTGAGGGCCTTATTATCCCTTCCCCTAACATCTTGTCCACCTCATCCTCCAATGCCTGCTTCTTAGACAACGGGAGGCGCCGGTATGGCAAGCGCAATGGTGGGCTAGAACTGGTGTCTATCCGATGAGTTACTCGGTCAGTTCTACCCAATTGCTCCCCTGGAGCGGAGAACAAGTCTGCATTCTCGCATAATAGCTGAGCCAGACTCTGTTTGTCCTCTTCCGTCTCCAAGTGGCTATCTGTCACTAACGGTAAAAGATGCAGTGGCAATCCATATCCTTCCTTCCTATCCTGCTCCCCAGTGTCTTGCAATACCACTGGCATAGCGGATGGATCCAAAGCTCCTATTTCCACTGCTCTCTTTACTGCTAACTCTACTTCTGGTGAGTCAGCTCTTCCTACCACGTCAGCATATGTTACGTCCCCAAAGGTCGTCCCTTTTTCCAGGTACACATCCTGAAAAGTCATATTACTGACTGGTACTACTGTTCGTCTTGAACTCTGCACTAAGGCACTGGTGGAAACCAACCCCAGCTTACTCAAATGCTGCTGATTCGGTTCCACCACCCCCATGCGGTCGAATTCCATTTCCCTGCAGTATACAACTACATTGCACACATGGCGGGGAGGAATTCGCACTGTCTGAGAGACAGACGAGACGCCTGAAATCCGGCGGAGTACACACTGGACCTTCATCTCTTGTGGATACTGAAGAGTGAGTTCCCCTGTCACACTATCCAATACCGCTCCATACAGAGAACAAAAATCTACTCCCAAGATTCCCTCATCCGTCAATTCAGCTACAGTTGTTGAAACAACAAATGAATGTTGATTCACCCAAAAGGGTATCACCTGTCTGCCATGTGTCCGCATATGAGACCCATCAGCACTTCTGACCGACCCAGACCCCACAGGGTTAGTCGACAGACCTGCGAGCTTCTTGAAGAAATGGTGACCCATCATGGAGTGACTAGCTCCAGTATCGATCAGAAATTCCCCCGAGCAGCCCTGAATCTGCACAGGCAAGTACCATCTCTTCCCTTGTAAAGGAGAAGGTTGCAAGGCAAATCTCTGGATTCCAGCTTCACCGCCCAAGTCATATCCCCTCGAGTTGAGAAACTTAACTATAGGATCATCAGGTTTGAGTCGCGAAGCACAAAACCTTTCTACTTCTTCCGCCAACTCAATTCTGCGGACAGTGTCCAGATGAGCTAAATCTTCAACACCTTTCTCGTCCGTTCCCTGGGGCCCATCTCCACCTGGCGGATCAGACTCAGGTGCGGCTAACCCCAGCGGTTCCCATGAAATGGAATCTTTTGATTCTCCCCTGATAGTACCTTTGACAATCACAGGTGGGGTTGTTATCTTGTCATCGACAACAACCCTTGTTAGTTTTCCGTCGGTGGTGGGCTTTGGTCAGAAGAGGGTCCGTCTTTTTGTTTCTCGACCGATGATACATTCTTAGTATCCTTGGACCAACATGTCCTTGCAAAGTGACCCTTCTTCCCACAATTATAGCATTTCGTGTCTTTGTTGGGTTTCCCCTTACCGCGACCACGAGTTGCGACCTTTTCAGCCTTCTCAGCCTTACTACGCTCCTCCATGACTTTTCCGATCATGGTCTTCAATGCACCCTCCTCTGGCGCTTGAGCGTCTGATCCTGGAACCTTTCGTCTTACATAAAAAGAACGACGTCCTTTCCATTTAGGATCTATTGCTGCCACCTCTTGCACTCCCTCTGTAGTCAGTTCAACCTCTTCTACGGGCATCTCTATTACTGCTACAGGGGCTGCCTCTACAGTTTTCAACAGCTTCCTCTTTCTCAGAGCATCTTCCGTAAGCTCGAAGATATCTGCTAGTGACATAGTGGTCTTCCACTGTGAAGCAATCTCGCTCGACAATCTTTCGTCTTTAAGTCCATCTATATACAGGCTGGACAACTTCCTTACCAGCCATGGATCACTTGGACTCATAGATGCAAATGCTTCTGCTGCTAGCACTCTGAGAGCCATTCCAAACTGTCTGTGCCCTTCACCGGGCTTCTGAACTCTTGCCTCTAGCTCAGATGCGGGATCCGCACCGGATGTGGAACCTAAAGCCCAAGAAGCTGTTTCCACTAATCCCTTGTACGTTCTTCCCCCGCTTAATTCAAAGCTTGTTAGGGCGGGATCACCAGGACCATCCCGCAGACACCATGACAAAGCTGCAAGGCACTCATCGCCTTCCCAACCATTATGTCTCATATCTGCTGAAAATCGTGTGAACCATTTTCTCCATGGAACCGAGCCATCATACTGCTTCATCTTGATCGCCTGTTTCCTCACAGGTGTCATCCCCGTTCTCAACGGTATATCAGCCTGGCTCAAAGCATAGTCCACTGCCTTAAAGTTCCCCACGTCATTCGGTACCGCATCAATCCCCAATCTTCTAATTGCTGGATTGCTCTGGAACACTGCCTCATCTTCCATTGACATATTTCCCCTATGTTGATAGGGTGTCCCACTCTGGTTAGTACCTCCGGTCCTTGGTGTATACATGCTTCCTGGAGTTACATGACTGCCAGGTAATGGGGGAGGTGGTATATTGAACATAGGCCTCGCATTCCCATAACAGTTATCCGGTCCCACATTGCCCCATCCCCCGTAGGAGGTGTTAGGCCCAGCCAGATTCCCTTGACCTGGCGGCCGAGCATTCATGTATGCTCCACCGGGCAAACCTGGTCTACCTACTGTAGACACATTTACCGGAACTGTAGGAACTTGCCTTGCCCCTGGAGCTGGAGTAGAATGAGCACCTGGAGCTGGAGCAGTGTTAACTGGTCCCACAGGAGGCTTGTTCCCTGTAGCCTGGGCTACCGGAACGTCTCCTTTTACTCCCTTAGTGTCATTCTCCACACTCACCGATTCTGTTTCTTCAAGAAAGCAATCTAACTTTTCCTGAAACAGTTTTTCAACTCTACCACACAGTTCTAACATGAACTCCTCATTCTTATCAAACTTACTGCCATGCATCGATGAGTGTCCACTCACACTGGATAACATATCTGCTGTATGTATCACCATGGAACTATCTAGATCCTCAGTGACAGGTGGTTTCACTACCTCCTCCACCGTATTGACTATAACTACTGAGGGCTCGTCGGCAGTCACAAAGGTCTCATCTCTGGACACCTCCTGCGCCTTTCCCACCGGGTCCCCAATATCCTTCGTCCCTTTTGGTTCTAGCTTATTCATCATGTGATTTTCAGCTTGTTGAGCTAGTGCCTCTAACTCTCCCAGCTTACTATCCTGCTTCTTCAACAACTCATCATACTGCGCTACTTGTAACTGTCTTGCTAGAATCTCGGAACTAATTTCTTTATTCCGCACCACTAGCTTTTCTGTTTCAGACTTCAGTCTGACTTCAGTACCCTCAAGTAGACCCACATTGACAGAAATCTGCTCCAGATGTTTGATCTGAGCTGCATGTTCCCCAATGTTTCCTGACCTTTTTGCCAAAAAACTCTTTTCAAAAGCTTCCCTTTCTTCCTTCAACTTCCTGAGGGATTCTTCCTCTAGCCTTATCCCTTCCTTCATATGCTCCTGCTCGTTTCTCAATCGGAGCGTCCTTATGTCCTCCAGGCTCAACCTTTCCCTGGGCTCATAAGGCGGAACCTCTAGACCAGGTATTGTCAACCTAAAAGGATCCGGGAACAGCTTATCTCCTCTGGAGATTCCATCTCCCCTGGAGGTTACCTCAGCTGTCTCTTCCCCTTCCTCAGGAGTTCCCTCTAGGTCGTCTCTTTTGACAACCTCAACTCCTTCCTGACTAACTGGGACTACCACTCTAGTCCCTCCCACTGCTTCTACAGTGGGTACTGGTCTACGTTCCCATCTCACTGGTATAGCTACTGTACCCTCCAGACTAGGTATACTAGAGTCACTATCCTCTCCAGCATCTTCCATGGTCACCTGTCCAAGCGTCACATCCTCCCGTGAGGTGTCCCCCACCTGGACAGGTCCTTCCATAACCCTATCTGACTCTAGAGCTGGACGTTTTGCTGGAGGATCCCCTTGTGAATCCTCAGATCTCACCTCGTGGGCCTCCTCCTCTCCTCCATGTCCAATTTCCCTACTCTGATTGAAAGTATGTACCTTCTGCCTAGCATTAAACCTCACCCTAGATCGTAATCTAGGACGCATTCCCTCCCCTTGGTTAGTAACCAACGGGGGAGGTATCTCCGTATCTGACATATCTTCACCACACAAAAGCAACCTGTAATAGCTATCCTTGAAACCTACCAATTCTGGTTCAAACATATAAGAGCTTACCTCTCAATTTCAGAAAGAAGAGTAAAAAAATAAATGTAAATCAATACTTACCCAAAGTGGTCACGGCACCAGTGTAGCTGTTGGCTATTCTAAGATAGACATCTGCTATGAAAAACTCCAGATTCGAAAATAGGTTGTTCAGAAATTACATTTTATTCATTCTGACATACGGCTCGTAATCATACAGACGGATAGCAATAATCAAATAGGCTTCTGAACACCAGTGGTCATATGAACATACAGGAGGTATACGCTCACGGTCTAGTACATAATTCCCGAGTTCCAAGGCTCTCTTCCATCTTGGTTAACTCCACTTGGATCAGACTCCCCCAGAGGGAGTTCTGTACCCGGAGTTGTGCACCAGTGCGTCTATCTCCTCTAGTTCCCCCAGAGGGTGGAACAGAGAAAGACGCAGGGTGACCAAGGTGGAAGCAGCGACAGGACTAGGCCTAAAAGGTACAACAGAGTTCGGGGAAGCTCTGTTGTGGAGCAGCCAAGCTGGCCGAAGTGCGCAGCAAGACTGGGTCCTCGATTAGCAGAACCCCAGGTCTTATGTACTGGTCGTTATGTAATTCTCTCCATTACTCGTAAACACTTGAGTTCCCGAGGAACTCCGGGTAACCACGCGCCGGTGCATCCGAGCCGACACCGTACCCGAGATATGTCGGGTGACACGTGGCAGTCACGGCTCAATGCACATAACCAGGCCGCGCTCCACCATTCCTCAGGTGGGCTTATATAACCTTATACTCGGCAGTAGACAGGAGTGCGGCCTGGATACACGACAACACATATACCAAATATAACTCCAACTGGTTCCATAGAAATAGTACAGCGGCGACCCACTACAAAGGGCCGCAAAAAGGGCCAATGCCATGGACATAGTCACTCCCGAATGCAAAGTCACTCAAAAACACATAGTCGATTCCAAAAATTTAGTCAATTCTGAAAATATGGTCGATTTCAAAGAAGTAGTAAGTCCCAAATGTGAAATTAATCTAGAATTCCTATTCAAACTCAGTCGGTTGGTCAATATGACCAAGTGTCATATTTCGGTGACCTCACACCCTTATGAATTCAAGTTCTGAAAACCTATTAATATCCGCTAAATCTCTAAGCCCTTTTACATGCTAGTACAGAAGACCTATTGCTAAATTACCATGGAGAGACATTGTCAAAAAAATGCACTATATGTGTTATACTAGTAGCATGAATTATGTCATGTACTAAAAAAGTGTCAAATTTCGGTGACCTCGCCCCCCTATGAATTCAAGTTCTGAAAACCTATTAATATCCGCTAAATCTCTAAGCCCTTTTACATGCTAGTACAGGAGACCTATTGCTAAATTACCATGGAGAGACATTGTCAAAAAAATGCACTATATGTGTTATACTAGTAGCATGAATTTTGTCATGTACTAAAAAAGTGTCAAATTTCGGTGACCTCGCCCCCCTATGAATTCAAGTTCTGAAAACCTATTAATATCCGCTTAATCTCTAAGCCCTTTTACATGCTAGTACAGAAGACCTATTGCTAAATTACCATGGAGAGACATTGTCAAAAAAATGCACTATATGTGTTATACTAGTAGCATGAATTTTGTCATGTACTAAAAAAGTGTCAAATTTCGGTGACCTCGCACCCCTTTGAATTCAAGTTCTGAAAACCTATTAATATCCGCTTAATCTCTAAGCCCTTTTACATGCTAGTACAGAAGACCTATTGCTAAATTACCACGGAGAAACATTGTCCAAAAAACAATCCCCGCCCCCGTTTTAAGGACGATTGAACATTTTTTTTGCCATTTTTGAACTGTTTTCTCGCCAAATTGGCAGTTTTTAAGGAAATCTCACTTTTTTGCGATTCTGAAATTTTTTCTCGCCAAATTGCCATATTACAGGAAAACTTCACTTTTTTTTGGCGATTTGGAATTTTCTTCTCGCCAAATTGCCAGTTTTCAAGAAGATTTCACTTTATTTCGATTTTGAACTTTTTTCTCGCCAAATTGGCGGTTTTTAGGGAAATTTCACTTTTTTGGGATTTTGAAATTTTTTACAGCCCCCCCCCCCGAGTCAAGGGGTCGAAAAAAATGTTGCTCCCCCCCCGCCACTCATTACACCCACTAGCCTACCACCCCACCCAGGGGACACACACCCCACCCAGAGGCTTTTAGATCACTCTTTAGATCACTCTCTAATTGTAGAATGCTAATACCATGGTAGACACTGCCACCATCTAGTGATTATTGTAGAATGCTAATACCATGGTAGACACTGCCACCATCTAGTGAGAAGGACTCTCGAGCCTCCCGCCCACAGACACCCCCGAAACACATACCACATACCAAAATACTTTTTAAAGTACAAAATCCCTAAAAAATAGAGTTCTCAACGCATCTTCACAAAAATGGCGCCAAATTGAAGGGAATTTTCACAGCTTTTAGGATATTTATAGTCAACGCAGAACCTCAAGGCATTATGTACCAATTGGTGCCACACACAAAAGAATATCCAATATTCCTATTTCCTAGGGTACCTGCATCGCTCAGAGCCGCAAAAAGTGCCAATGCCATGGACATAGTCACTCCCGAATGCAAAGTCACTCAAAAAAACATAGTCAATTCCAAAAATTTAGTCAATCTTGAAAAAAGGGTCGATTTCAAAGAAGAAGTTAGTCCCAAATGTGAGGTTGATCCAAAATTCCTTTTCAATCTCAGCCATTTGGTCAATGCTCGTTGTAAGGTCAATGCCATGGACATAGTCACTCCCGAATACAAAGTCACTCAAAAAAACATAGTCAATTCCAAAAATTTAGTCAATCTTGAAAAAAGGGTTGATTTCAAAGAAGAAGTTAGTCCCAAATGTGAGGTTGATCCAAAATTTCTTTTCAATCTCAGCCATTTGGTCAATACTCATTTTGTAAGGTCAATGCCATGGACATAGTCACTCCCGAATGCAAAGTCACTCAAAAACACATAGTCAATCCCAAAAATTTAGTCAATCTTGAAAAAAGGGTTAATTTCAAAGAAGAAGTTAGTCCAAAATGTGAGGTTAATCCAAAATTCCTTTTCAATCTCAGCCATTTGGACAATGCTCTATTTAATCTGTTTCAAAGTACTATGTGTTACCTTTCAGATACAAACACCATTGGCCTCAGGCTTCTTGTTAACTACACAACACACATGTTAAATATGCATAGTTTTATCAGTGGATATCCTATTGGTATGGTGGCTTGCATGGCCCAGAGGGGGACAAATGATTAGATTATAGCCGTTATAAATGGCCTAAGTAGAGTATTTACCAAGAACAGATATGAAATATTCATGTCTTAATGTTATTGCATGTCATGCAGTTCACTGCCTTGACAATGTATAGTTTATGAAATTAACAACATGTTAATTACATGAAGGAACAGTCAATCTTACAATGAATAAAAAAACTTTTAGATAGGAGCATATAAAGGAATGCATATGTTTCTAGTGTGTTTGAATACAAATGACATATTCCCACTTATGATAAAGGGAAGCATAAAAGGAGACTAATTCAAGTGTGAAAAATAATAGTCACTTACACTGAGGGTTAGGCATGCATAGTAAACAGATGCACATATCTATGCCAATATGGATTGTAAAATTCATATTTATTTAGGACAAAGCTTGCTCATGAATCAAACGTTAGGATCTGATGAAGTCTTAGTGGGGGAATATTTTTGCCCAAAGTGCTTTTTTAATCCATGATAAGAAATAAAAATATCTGTCACATCAGCAGTGCATCAAATAACCTTTTTAATTATTCATTTTTGTTGTATTTAACTGTATTGAAACATGTGTCTGACCTTGCTTTTGCGTACCCTACATGTAGCCCTTCCTACATGTTGACTTACATTGAATATTCACAAATTAATAGTCACAAATTAAAAGTCAGCTCAAACTCAATTCAGTTAGACAGTCTACCTTGCAAACAAAAAATGGTGAAATTGAAAGTATTTGTATACTGCTTAACAACTCTGACTCAGGATATTTTAAAAATGACCACATTTGGTTTCTTCCTTACTCTCAAAGTCCTTTGAATTAGAACTCCTCTGAAATTAGTCCTAATTCCTTTTAAGATCACTTCAGTGGAAATTCATTGCGATTCATTGCAATTGAAAAGACTGATGCTTTTCCTAGTGGAGGTTCTCCGCAGAAAATACTCATAATGACCAATGAAAGTGTTAGTTTTTCCCCCTATTGAGGAAAACAGCACTTGGGAGAAGATAATTCCCAAAGGAGGATTTATGTGGTTCCATCTTTTGTTTAAATTCACATTTAATCAAATTTAAATGCTCTATAAGTTGGTTAATTTTTCAAAATGGATGTCTGTATTGTCAGCCCACTCAACAACACAGAACACACTCAGTGCCTCAATGACACAGAGCCTCATCCTGATGCATCAACTATCGGTCCTCTCCCAATCCCTAAGTGCTCCAAACCAAAATATAAGAGCTGTTTAGTCTGACCAAGTCTCATGAATGTGATCTTAGATTAACTGCAGAGTCCTGCTTTGGGATTGGTGTTGGGTTGGTTAATGATAATCAGACAAACATATTCAAACATAAATAAGTTATATATTGTAATGATATATTGTGGATACCCTGTTATTCAATAATCATAATCAATCACTTCAAGGTTTCTTAGGGAGTGGTCATTTTTTAACAACAGGGGGGGTTGGTGGATTGGGGGGGGGAGACCAAACAAATTTGGACCCCTTGAAGGGGGGGGACTAAAAAAATTTGGACCCCTTCTGAGGGGGGGACCAAAAATATTACACCCCTTTTTAGTGGAAAAGCCCGCAAGTTACTATAGCTCAAAGGGGTTGACTGCGCTTAATTTCAACCTGCCTTGATGGGGGACTGAAAAAATTTCGACCCCTCTTGCGGGGGGGACCAAAAAAATTCTGACCCGCTCGCGCGAAAATCCTTGCTTTCTTAAGTGTATGATAACAGATTACATTTGTTTTCTCTCTCATTCTTTGATTTAGACTGCAGAAAGAGAAAGAAAAAAGCACAGACTGTGGCCAGCTCAGTTCTCTTTACACAGCCAAAAATAGATATCTCATTTCAAGGAATTAGAGTATCAAACTTTTCTGGTGGACAAATCACTTGTTTAAAATTAGTTTTTCTTAAAACAAGTGATTTGTCCGCCAGCTGAGCTTAATAATCTGAATTTCTTGAAATGAGATAATTATTTTTGGTTTTTATACTTGTACTTTATATTCACCTTATTCTTTAAGTTTGTTATGGTACAGCCATCAACACCTTTAACATGATGGATGCCAGTTTGTGCTCCTTGTAATATTAGTGTATAGATTCTTATATATATATATGAATCTATGATTGGCACTTACATGCCATAGGCACATCTATAGACATTCTAGCACCAGGATACTGTTCTGGCATGGTCTTCAGCAGGAAGGGATGACAAATGGATTAGAGGTAACAGTTTATGAAGGTGGGAAGTAGCTGACAGTGTTACATTCCTGTAGGGTAAGGTCATCCCATTCTGTAGCTTCTTCTCAGACATGTCTTGGCTTTTTGTTATTCTGTTGATATTTGCTTGTTTGTCTACCAATGAATTATTCTGATGTAAGATACCTCATGCTTCTCTGAGAACGTAAGCATAATGGATGGATTTCCATGCACACTAAACAGAAGCTCCATATAATACACTGATGTACAATGAAGGGATATAGCAGTTTTAACTTATCAGTACAAAAGGGGAGCAGTTCTTTTGAGTACTGAAATGTTACGATGCTGCAAACATAGGCTCTCAAATGTCACCTCTTGTGATATTAAACTTTAGATGACAAAAGTGTTTCCTTTGAAAAATTGAGTCTGAGAATACCTCTACGAGATTTATTTCAGTAGTAATCAGAAAATAAAATAACTGCATTATATTACAAATAACTAAATCAAAAAGTAAGAATGAACGTGGACAAGACAATTGATGTAATATCTTAGTGTACTTTCTCAGGCATGCAGGAATGGCAACAGCATCTGATTTATCTGTAATCTAATTGGACATAAAATGGAAATGAGGGAGACAATCTTACTTTCAAATCACTTTATCTCTGTCTTCTTCCTCGGGAGTCCGATTTAAAGCTGTGACTTGAATACTGAGTAGTCTCTGTCTGGTGAAGGCCTTACTCATCTAATGCTGCAACTTGTTTAGATCAATGTTGCAAAACACATCAGGACCAGTTTATCTCATATGGAATAACTATTTACAATTTTGACAAAAATCAGAGCTCTTGTCCATTGTAGGAACCCAATAACATATTTACCTTACCACTTGGGTTGTGGTGGCTTCCATCTTTCCATTTCCTGAGATGCTACTGAAAGTGCTCCCCTCACACTGGGTGAAGGAATATGTACACTAGTTTTGCATAATACTACTTGGAGATAATTCAAATGTTTTGTCTATGCCTATCTCTTAAGAAACTACAGCTGTTAGGCTGCTGTCTGGTCCTGGTTTTGGCTGAACGTGACCAAGAACTGGATGACAAGAGATCATTATAACCAACACCTTCCCCCAATGCACTCCAAAGGAAGTACAGACAATGGTCACGTGACTATAGTGATATGGTTGGTGACCTTGACCTTGTTATCCCATGGTCAGCTTTGGGCTTATATGGGATTATACCATAACAGGATCTCATTTGTGTCCAGGGCATGTGAGGAGGGAAGAAATAGTGTAGGCGGTGCCAGTAATAGACTCACTATCTAAAACTCTGTGAGGAGAGTGCTAAGACTTGCCCTTTGCAAGTAACACTGTGATGGAGAGCTTAAGAACAATGAGACATTCACTCTGCTTTTGTTATTGTTCTACAGAAACCAATTATTGTATGACCTCCCACATAGGCCACAGCCAATATGCAATTCACCAGTGCTGCTTATAAGGTCAGGACAAAGTCTAAAGTATAAAGGCCTAAACATGAATTCTTAGTTATATACTACAGTACTAAAGTAACCAGGAGCAAACCCCCTCTGCAGCCTACATGATTTGATAAAGTTGTGGGTTCTGCCTATGTGTAAGTTAGGCCTAATCACAAGGTATCACAGTAATAACATTTAAAATAAGGCCTCCCAGTTGTAAATCAATTAAACATATAATTAATAATACAGTATGGGATTTAGTATATAATTTAAGGTGTGGGCGGGTGGGTCAGAAACCAGGACTTCTTTGAAAGGCTTATAGGGATAGAGTTAGGAAGTGGGTCACATAAACAAGTGTAGGATTACCTTAGAGGTAAAGGTCACAAGGACAGGTGAGTGAAGGGGTTTGTGGACTTAAACTTCATGCTGTTTGAGAGGGGGCTGGTAGTGCTGCCTGGGGGCCGACCATGAATGACAAACCATGCATGCATGGTCTTCCAATCATGGTTGATGATGAAACATAACCTAATTAGACAGAAGAGTGAAGTTTACAATACATGTGAAAAAATAAGCCTTTGCACTTTCTTCACTCATTCGCTAACTTGATGTGAGAATCATAGAAATCGCAGGATATGTCGCCAAGAGTCATACTATATCATGTGACGGCCTCATCCCATACCCTTATCAAACCCAAAGGGTAAAATCAAAAAATAGCTGGCCCATATATTTAGTTACATCTATACCATGGCATAGGAGATACATGAGCTATATAAGGAAATAAGAAGGCAGTTACTTGATACAGACTGATGCAGAAGAGCAGGATACTGTAACAAAGAGGATGCACCTGATACATCGAGTGTATAAATGCCAAGGGTGTCATGATCTAGGTCTGCACCATGGATATTATTTCAACAGATGATTGCTATGTATGATATGTTCATGGATTTGGATGAGTTTTGTCAATGCATCGTCAATAACAGTCAGGCATTTGTAAGGCCGACAGATGGTCTTCAGCGCTGCAAGTCAATACTGTCCAACCTGCCCCCTGTTGGCCAGGTAAGGTACTACACACCTGTACACACCTGTACACAGATACAGGTGGCTACCTCTAGTGACATATACAGACACAGCAGATAACAGAATAATATGAATAATGGGAATGCCTGTAGCATCACAAGAGGAGTCAGCAATTACTAGATAGCAAAAACATAACAAATAGATGAATTAAGATTTCATTCCTAAATGAAAATCTAATCAATAATCGAAAATTGTTAATTCCTTGAACAAAGTCATCTTTTCAAAGTAATCAATTACATTTTACCAAATGATTTAACTTTTATGCAGCACCCAGTGGGCACAAAACTCAGGGGAATGTTTAATCAATGTTGCATCAACATTGAATCAACATTGTCAACCAGTTTTCAATGTTGATTCAATGTTTTGTGCCCACTGGGGCAGGGTCCTCATGTCACCTTTTGTGCAAAGTTGTCCCTTTTCATTCAAATTCTTTGAAGATTAATTAAAACATAATGTGATTAAAAACTTGCCAAGTGCCCTTGTGACACATTCAAGTGTAAAACCTCATGTTTGCACTCTTTGACCACATTTTAATACCTATATAACATATTAAGTCCAAACAATATGTCATTGGCGGTGTTGATGGATTGTCTCACCAGATGGCCCCACTCTCACATGGCCACCAGGGCAATACCTCAGCGAATGCCATCAGGACCACAATGCAAGGTGGCACGTACCTTAGACAGATTGACATAGTCCATCATTTAAAATGTGTATTTTCTAGAATAAATATCAATACATTATTTATGTATGATACTGTTGTCAGAGCGCACTGCTGAAGTGCTGGCAGCATTACGTTATTTAGTGAGGCTTCTTCACCTTTCTTATCCTACTCATGCATCTGATAAGGTCAGGAGGACAACTGCTGTCCTGAATTATTGTTCCCTGTATAATACACTCAAAAATATTTTACAAAGGTAACAAGAATTGCGGTTGTTGCCGCGTAAAAAAATGCCTCAGGCATTTTTATACATGGCAACAACCGCAATTCTTGCATTTGAAGGAACATAATGTCTACATGGTTGGTATATTTGTAGGGGACCCATTCAAGACACGATATAAACAGGGCGGGAGGATGATATAACTGACGGATGTGACACAACAGGGGAAAACATGCCATTACAGGGATTTAATGTAATATACAGCCACTAGGTGGCCACCAGTGCAGCAGCACTAATAGGACCATTGAATTCCTTTGGTCCATGTTAGGGGGTGTAGGTAGGATTATAATCAACCTCAGGAGCATGGAAATGGGTGTTGCTAGGCAGATAAACAATTATAATAGCTGTTGCTAGGCAACCAGCTGTCTTAGCAACAAAATAATAGAACCATTGAATTCCTTGGGTCCATGTTAGGGGGGGTAGGTACAATTATGATCAACCTCAGGAGCATGGAAATGTGTGTTGCTAGGCAGATAAACAATTAGAATAGCTGTTGCTAGGCAACCGGCCGTCTTAGCAACAAACCAATAGAACCATTGAATTCCTCGGGTCCATGTTAGGGGGGGTAGGTAGGATTACAATCAACCTCAGGAGCATGGAAATGGGTGTTGCTAGGCAGATAAACAATTAGAATAGCTGTTGCTAGGCAACCAGCTGTCCAAGCAACAAATCAATAGAACCATTGAATTCCTTGGGTCCATGTTAGGGGGGGTAGGTACAATTATAATCAACCTCAGGAGCATGGAAATGTGCGTTGCTAGGCATATAAACAATTAGAATAGCTGTTGCTAGGCAACCAGCAGTCTTACCAACAAAATTATAGAACCATTGAATTCCTTGGGTCCATATTAGGGGGGGTAGGTAGGATTATAATCAACCTCAGGAGCATGGAAATGGGTGTTGCTAGGCAGATAAACAATTATAATAGCTGTTGCTAGGCAACCAGCTGTCTTAGCAACAAACCAATAGAACCATTGAATTCCTTGGGTCCATGTTAGGGGGGGTAGGTACAATTATAATCAACCTCAGGAGCATGGAAATGTGCGTTGCTAGGCAGATAAACAATTAGAATAGCTGTTGCTAGGCAACCAGCCGTCTTAGCAACAAAATAATAGAACCATTGAATTCCTTGGGTCCATTTTAGGGGGGGTAGGTACAATTATAATCAACCTCAGGAGCATAGAAATGGGTGTTGCTAGGCAGATAAACAATTATAATAGCTGTTGCTAGGCAACCAGCTGTCTTAGCAACAAACCAATAGAACCATTGAATTCCTTGGGTCCATGTTAGGGGGGGTAGGTACAATTATAATCAACCTCAGGAGCATGAAAATGGGTGTTGCTAGGCAGATAAACAATTAGAATAGCTGTTGCTAGGCAACAAGCTGTCTTAGCAACAAACCAATAGAACCATTGAATTCCTTGGGTCCATGTTAGGGGGTATAGTTATGATTATGATCAACCTCAGGATCGAAGGTTCATTAATATTAATTTTATCATTATATGTATAAATTTGTGTTGTGACACCTTAAAACAAAATGGCGGCACCCCTTAAAACAAAATGGCGGCACCCGTACTGACTTCCTGTCAAATGAAAACAATATAATGCCTCAACCTGGTAGTTCGCAAGCTCACCACCATGGCCCCTCCGGGGCCTTTCGGCCTTAAAAAAGTGAAATAATTATACACCGTTTTTCGAAACATGAAATTTATGTCATGGCATATCCTCATGTAGACATGGTTTAACCTACCTGGAATACCCATGAAGTTGCAGAATATCACAACGTCAATGTTAAGTGTATAAGCTGTACCAACATATAGGCTACACCTGGACTATAGGACACTCCAAACAGGGGTTCTGGAAATTGCTACTTCAGTACTCTACCATACAATTTACAAGCAAAAGTCCCTGATATAAGTGTCAGGCTATATGCATGTCTGGTATCGAATTGGAGCTGTGTTTGGTCTTTACAGCAGGAAAAGCTTGGCTTACCCTTTCAAATTAAACTTTTTAGGTTAAATATCAGCACAATATCTAAAGGGGGTGCCAATTTTTATAAGAAGAATCAACAGTGTAATTTCTTTAACACCTGTTACACCCTACTTACATTGTTGAACCTACATTGCTTTTCTATAACAGCCTCCTGAAGAACTAAATGTGGAAGTAGCTCTAATGAACAAGATCAGGGCTGTGTCTCACAAGATCTGGCCATTGTGAACATCTTTGACAGGGTGCCAGCAAGCCCATAGAAGCGGCCCCTCTCGATATCTGATTGGAGCGAGGGCCCATTACAGCCCGGGGAAAGCTTACGGTCTTAGGCTACCCAGGGTGTCCCGCGCCCCATACGTTCCTTATATGACGTCATAATGGCGCCAAAATTTGGGACCAATCAGGGGCTGTACAGACGCTGCTCTGTAATGGTCCCCAGCTCCAGCCGATAGTGAGAGCAGTGGACTGTACAATGGTCTAGGGTGCCAGCTTTGACAGGGTGAGAGCTTTAACTGGGTGCCAGCTTTGACCGGCTTGATAGAAAATGGTGTATTATGGGCAGATTAAGATGTAAATTGGCTGAAAAGGTTAAATGATGTTATAACACTTTAGATTAGTAATTAGTATCGGATTTAAATCTGCAACTCAGCTTAATAAACCATCTTCTATCAAGCCAGTCAAAGCTGGCAGCTTGTCAAAGCTGGCACCCAGTCAAAGCTGGCACCCGGTTAAAGACAAAACATTGGCCCGATCTTGTGAGACACAGCCCACTGCTTCTAGGAAAGGTCTATGAGGTGAATTCTTGTGATTAGAACTCCACTAGGCAATCAGTGTTTCCACAGGTTTGTACCATCCAAAAACATACCTCTAAACCAATCAGCAGGCTTCTTCTAAGATACTCCATCAATGTCATGAATGAATTTCTTACAGTTGAAGATATGACCTGGAACATAGTTTCCATTTTTGTCAAGGAAAGTGGAAATTGCTGCAATTGTCTTGTTTATGATAGTAATATTAAAGAGATTGATTGGTCTTGAGGGACTACAGGAAATAAACAAATACAGAACTAGTTTCAGAAAGCACCTTAAATTATGAAATGAGCTTTCCCAGCGCTTTCCCCCTGATTAGACATCAGAGAGAGAGAAGAGAGAGAAGAATGATTGGAATTATATAAAAGATTTTCATTTTGTCATGGTTTGGCTTTAAATGACTTATGGAGTGTGTCAACCTAATAGGGTCAACATGATGATCATGATGGCACTATTAGCTTTAAATACATGTGGCCCTCAAAGAGTTAATGTGCTTGTGTAACTGTTATTTCTAATGTATCTGTATGACTCAGGACTTCTGAATATTCTGTATGAGTGGTGCTGATACTGGAGATGGCCACCAGGTGGTGCACAGTGATACCATCTGCTGGTACCAGGACCGCTGGTAAATCATACTGCTAACACAAGCCACAGACTGATACCATCTCTTAACCCTTCATGAACTGATTGCTTCCTTTAGGATTATTATATGGATCAATTCAATCGTGCTAACACATTATACATCATCATGACACTTTCTAAGTGTATAAACCATTTAAGAATGGCCAAAAGGTTTAGCATTATGCTTGAATGTAAGTAGTGCTGGTGCATTGGTGCATCACAGATATTGCATAACTATGCTGCTATTAAAGGGTTACCCCTTTATGGTTGACATAGTGCATTTATGCATGGTGCCTTGGTCATCACTATGTATGAATACAGCTGTGTAAAGTAACTAACCAGCGCTGCATTCATGCATAACACTGACCCTATGGGGCTGATGCACTGCCACAAATACACCAATGCAGCTCTTAAAGCTGCTTGACAGGGCTGCATTGGTGCATCATGGCAACAAAAAACACTTGACAAGCTATCCTCAAAGGGTAAACTCCAACTGAGTGTCATCTGTGATAGGGAGCGCTCACACCAGGTGACAGAATAATTAACATGGAAACAAATGGCATTGCGTATACATGTTTACCCTTTAAGGACAGAGGTCTTAAAAGATGACATTTGTTGTCATGATGCACCAATGCAGCCCTGGCAAGTAAATTGCCAGTGCTACATTGTTGCATCATGCCTACCTTTCAGGGATGTGTCAACCCTAAATGGTCGGCATGATGCTTGAATGCCGCGCTGGCGAGTTACTCGCCAGGGCTGTATTCATGCATCATGGCATGATGCAATATCATACTCTCCTGTCCTCAAAGGGTGAATTCTCTTGTGAGTTACATACATTTATGCGTCATGATGGCAAAGGAATAATTTTCAATACAAATAAACAAGAGTTCAGCTTCGAATTCAGCCAACTATCAGTTTTGTGCTTAATTTAAAACTTTTGCAATACACATGATGGTCCACACATTAATAATATACTGTAAATAACTATACCTGTGCAGGGTCGGCGGAACATGCATAAAGTTGGGGGGGGGGGCGCCCAAGCCCCCAACCTCCCCCCCCCACCCCCTGTTCAGCTGGCTCTATGTGCTCATAGGAGCTCATAAACTGGCCCTGTATTGTCCATTTAGGGTATTCTTTTGTAACCCATCCTACAAATATAATACTGTAATAACATTGGGAACATGTTTCAGTATAAATCAAATTATGGAAAAATTAGACCATGTAACTTTAACAATGAATAAAGCCCCTAGAAGTTGTCTGTTAAAAGGGGTTGTGAATTCCCTGGTGAGTTACATACATTCATGCATCTTGATGGTAAAGTAAAAAGTTTGTATAACTTTTTTTTTGGCCATAAAGAGGCCTGGCCCCCTTGCTATGAGTATTTAAAATATATATATATATATTTATATATATATATATATATATATATATATTGCTTGTAAAGCATACATATAGTATCATATATGATATAATTAATAGAAAAATTATAGTTCTTATAATGTTCTTCATTCAGATTCAAGATGTTCATGAATCTAGGATAGGCTTCTTTTACCTGATGCGCTAGCATGCTGGGGCAAAAAATATCTATCCAGTATGGGCTGATCTTATGCCCTAAGGTAGATGGAATTTTACCTTAGTATACAAAATATCAAATGTTGATGTTATTCCAGATGATTTAGTGGAAGTTCTTAAATCCACTAGAGAGCCTTATGTAAGAGAAATAAGACCTTATTTCAATCATAGGTAGAAAAGTGGTATTGGTGGGTGGAAACCTGACACAATGTATATAATATACGACTCAATTACCAATTTTGGGAGGATACATATAATTTATAATGATTTGTCTAATTGACTATTTGATAATTAATTTCAATGCAATATAACAATTACAACTCCCCATGAAACTATGAAGCACATTTTGTTATTTTAGACCCTTACCACATGACTGCATTGATGTTTTATATCTTTGTTTTCACTGAGTTCCGTTGAAAAAAATACCTACTGTATTCAACGTAATAAGCGCACAGTGCGCTTAAAAAATGATTATGGACAACCTTTAGTAGTTAAGAGTTTAATTGGTGTACAAAATTTAGATATTTTTGGTACTTTGTAGTCAAAAAATCGGCCAAAAACGGGAGGTATGCGCTTATTAGGGGGTGTGCTCTTATTGCGTCGAATACGGCACTTGTGTTTGATGTATTATAGGCTGATTTTAACTCTGAATTAAAATTCCTGCAAAATGATCAAACTGAACATGTACCTCCCTGAGCGAAATCTATGGTGGCTTACCCTTTTCCATACGTATTATTGCATGTTTGTATAATACTACATATCTGTCACAATGTTGATAGCAAAAAACCCTCAATTGAAGTTAGGGTTTGAGAAATCCACTTGCCAAATCATCAATGGCCAGTCAATTTTAATTTTGGCTAAGTGGCTAATAAAATAGACACAGAATGTATTTTGGTAGAATTAAGAATAATTTATAGAACACAATCCTAACATTGCAATTTGTGTTCAATGACTTTGTACGTATTGCATCAGATAAAAAAAACCTTTCCTAACCCAATCTAAAAATGTGAACAACTTTATTAAAATATCAATGAGTCAAACATAGCTTTCATGTTTCATCACATCTCATGTCATTTGTCATTTTTCAGGTATCCTATAAAAATAGATTCAATGACTTTATAGAACTGAATCAATATTGAATCGAAATTCTTGTGGTAACTTTCAAAACTATTTTTCAACCTATGTTAGACAGTTAAGGAATACATGCCCACTAACTACACTTGGGGTATATTTAGGCTGCGCTTCAGAGGAAATGGAGAATACACATATGCTTTTTCTGTCTCTGATGTTTTAAAACAGTGTATAATTTTATCTAACATATCTCTCTCTATATATATGTTATACAACCTACACATTAAAATGTGTTGATTCTAGTAGAAGCTTTTGTAGCCTTTAATATTGTGCAGTTAACAAGCTGGCTATAGAACTACGCATACAAAGCTTTGTGGTTCGATAAAGTATATAACATGTTTCAGCAGCATCTGTACAACTGGGAACCTAGCTGAATATTCTGTATGAGCAGCTCTGATGGTGAAGATATTCACCGGGGGCCACTCTGGGATGGGGGGAGTGCTAAGAAGGCATCTCTGTGTGGTTAAAATCTGTAGCAGAGGCAATGCTTTCTACTGGAACTTGCCTCAGTCTCAAACCCAAGTGCATGAATAAAACATTGTCATATCCACTAGTAGACTAAGATGGTTGTATCCATACAGAGAAGTAATTGACTGGGTGGTGCCATGTCTGGTCTTGTGACAGAATACTGGGAGGTGCAGAATGAAACCATCTACAAACACCTGGTGGGGGACCGTGGTGGTAGACAACCCTGTGCAGAAGATAACATCATTTAACCCCTTAGTCACCAAATACTGGTTTAATGCATTCAACCCTTTGGTCATCATGATGCATGAATGCAGCAGTGGTGAGTCACTTATCAAAGGTGCATTCATGCATCATGCCAAACCCACAGGGAACAAACAGGGTAGGTATAATGCACCAAATAACCACTGTTGAGTTACTCGCCAGCACTTGTTTGGTGTATCAGAAGTTGTGATGCATCATGCTGGCCTTTAAGGTTTAACCAGCAGTTTGTGATCAGTGTGGCAGGCACCATGTGGTGACAGCATAATTAACATGTAAACAGACTCTGTATATAAACCAAGGTCCGGCACCAGGGGCGGCACTGGTCTTCTCCACATCCCGACAACTACGTCCAGGTCTAGAAGCCGCAGTATACTACATCACCCCGACACCTACGTCAAAGTCAGACACCAAATCCAAGTCAGCCACATCTACAGTTGTGAGTATCTAATGAAGCTTCATATTGAATTTGCTGAAAATGCATCAGTCTTAGGGACTGGAATTCAACTCGGAACCAAGTGGTGGGTTGGTTGACTTGGTGCCCACCACCCCTATTATAACAAGCATGTGATACATCATTACAGAAGATGGATAAATTTCCTGATGATGGTAGGTTTTTATGTAAACTAATCAATGAAAACTATGATTCTTTCTTTGAAAAAAGTTAAATGATTTTGTTAGTCCCATAGATTTAGGTCTGGGCCTGAAGCTTTTAAAAGCTGTGGGGCCAGGGCAGCCATTGGGTGAACAAGTTAGTGTCTACGCTGTCTCCCCTTGCAAATCCCAATGTTATTAGTACCATTTACCATTGTGTTTAAGCCTAACTCATGTATAAGCCGCCTTATGGGGGATGCTATAGGCTGCACTGGCAATCTAACTACAGTGACTTTTATAGTATACTGCAGTAGCATGTTTGCTGCATCAACTCTGTACGGGTTCCTCTACGCCGCACTGGCAATCTGACTTGTGTACTATCTATGGCAGTCTTTGCCAAAACCTTTTAACCCCACAGGACATTAGGTCTAAATCCGGATTAATACATAGAGTAACATAATTTATTGACAAACATATTTCAGGTTTAGAGAGCAACTAAATTATTTTAGTTCAGAAAAGCCCAACATGTGACTGGACATTCACTCCTACTACACTTGTCAATCTCCTGGACCGGTGGCATTTTAGGAGGGCATTGCCACTGTCCTGTATGTTTTTACAAAGACTGCCACAGCCTTTACACCAGATTGACATTAAGTCATTGCAGAGTGTCAGCCCTGTGTTGTTTATATTGCAGGTGCACGATGCAGATGGTACTGGGACTGCTGCTGTTGACCTTTGCGTCCTTCCTGCCCGACACTCACTGCGTCCCTGCAGCTGACTGTCAGGACAAGAGGGACTGTGCTAAAGGTGATCCCTACGATGTGCCTTGCAGAAGAAAAGACGCTCTTGCTCGCATGGAAGAGTTGTGTCCCCGCTTCTGTGGATTTTGTGAGGGTAAGCAGTTCTTTTTTGTGTTATTACATGTGAATATTTCCCATTGAATGTGAGAGTATAATTTTCATGGTATCAATGTACACATTTAAACAATTACCCAATGTCAGTCCTGAATAGCGGCTAAAGTTTTAAACCTGACATGACACTTATTGACTTTCATTAAAATCAGACCCTAGTTATCCAGTCTTCAATGAATAAGCCTCTCTATCATCCAGCTCTTCATGTTAGGGACAGTTTGATACACAAGCATACAATCGTTTATTCAACAATTCGGCAGATTCCCTGTTTTGCCTTAAAAGGGTGTGGTTGGATCAGTGAGGTCTGATTGTATACACATGGTCCAGCTCTAACACTATCTTTTGCAGGAAGTGAGAACTGTCCATTTCCTGAGCTAGGCCCAAATGTCACAGTGAGAGGGGGTACAGCTGTAGGTAAGGAAACGGCGGAACCAGGAGACTACATTAAGTACGCGTGTAAAGATGGGAGTTGGCTTACAAATTGGCAAAGTAAACGCATCTGCACTGGAGATGGTGTATTCTCAGGTATTACACCTGTCTGCGGCCTCCGGCCTCCCTGGTGGTTTGTATATCAATGTTTTAATTCTTTACTACATATGGTCATCTCTATTTTCAGCCTTTTGGAGCCCTCTGCTCCATGCAATATTTACAAAAACAGGCTCAGCATAATGCATTCCTATTGTTCTTCACTCGTTAGGCCCTGTTAAACATGACCCAGGCTCTATTCATGTCCATTATCCAAGTAAGATATAATTGTTCCTCTTTCTCCAGCCTCGTTGTATACCTGGTTTGTATTGCAAGAAACTATATTATATAGTATACTTCCGAGAATAATCAATATGCAGGGAATATACATACCGTAGTCACTTGAATAAGCACACCTGCATTTATCTGTTTTTAGGTCCCCCTAGTATGTGGCCTACAGTGTAGAGGGATGGTTCTCCTGCATGAGCCAGATACTTCCCTGAAGGCAGAGGCTGACCGGCAGGCTGGGCGACTCACTCGTATAATTAAACATACAAACCAGACGTCTTGAGCCTAAACATGCTGTCATCACCTTCAGATGTTGAACACAAAATAAATGTCATTCACGACAAACATATCTTGTTAATTCTTCCAGTATTTGGCATCTTTATTGTTCATAGATATATTCCAATGTAAAACACCAAATGTTGAGGTTTAGTAGACAACCAGAATATATAACTGCAAGCATACTGTTTCAAATAATTTTTTAATCTAGATTGAAGAAATTTGCATATGTAGATATATTCTTGATGATGATAGTTTACATCCCTATTCCAACTTAATCCAATAATCAATAAATATACCCCCCTGTACAGAGTTCATTTTGATATGGGAAGTCAGTCAATATAGCCAATTACTGGTTTAAAACACCGAAAAAGTCATACATAGGAATCTCCCGATGTGGCCTCTAAAGTAAATAGAATAAAACTTTAGGATATTCAACCTATATTAGTAGTATATAATGTATCGGAACGGGACTATGCTTAAGTACTGTTTATTACTCAATCGATATGCAGCCAACCAGAGGCCTCCATTTGGTCACGTGACCCGTTGCCATGGTAACGTGACCTACTTAGGACTCTCAGCCAATCAGAAGCCAGCATTCTGGGTGACTTACTGACCTACTTAGAAGCTCTCAGCCAATCAGAGGCCGGCATTCTGGTAACCATGGTAACATGACCTACTTACGTCACATGACCTACTTAGGCTCAGCCAATCAGAAGCCGGCAATCTGGTAACTATTGTAACGTGACCTACTTAGGGTTTTGTTTGTAAACAACACCACATGGCTCTCTTGTTTGTAAACAACACCACGTGACACGTGACTGTTTGTAAACAAACAAAGTTATATAACTTATATATAGAAATATCACTAGGCGGCAGAGTGGTCAAAAGGCAATCTCGTAGTAGTAGGTCTACTTGGATCTTGAGTAGCCACCCTTGTGGTTATAATTACCTAGACTAGTTGGCTCTGCCAGCCTGGTCAAGTGAAAATTGGTAAGGAGACTATGAACTAGGCTAAGCTTGGATTTTAAAATAGCCAAACTTCATGGGATCTTGCTTTGAACCCCTTGCAGTGAAAGTCAAGTTGCTTTGAGCACCCCTGCCCACTCACACAGACAGCACACTACCTACCATTTTTATTCCGCCTGAGGACCATTTTCTCCCAATATTCAGTGTGTCTATTCACAAAGCATGACTAACTTGACATGAGTTTTGACACCAATACAGAACACCCTTCAGCCACACAAAGACTCGCCTCCTCTCCAATCACCTGCAGGATGTGAGCCAACACCACTTCTGTACAATACACCAGAACTGATTGTTCCCCTCAGCACGGTCCTCATTACATCCCCAGACTCTGCTACTGACAGATGGAAATGATATCCTGATGGTTCTATCATCTCACACCGGGGGGAGTGCCAGACAGGATGTGACAGTAATCCCAGCATGCACTGCCCTCAGTGACCTCTACAGGATGTTTGGGCCAAGATTAAAAATTATACTTTCTTAAAAAAACATGTTTACATTTGATTGTTTTATAAGGAGGTAAAACCGATGTGATTTATTCAGGCTTATTTACCTCTTTCCAGCAATATATTGCACGATTATAGTTGTCATGCAAATTTTCCTAATGCCCATTGCGCATAGGAGAAACACCAAGTTCAAGTAGCCAGCTACCCACGTTAATAACCCCTATAGGAGGTGGGGGGGGGGGGTGGATGGCTTACAGAGTCGCGCTATACACCAACGTTATATGTTAAGACTGTGTCTGCCCTACCATAGCCGTGGACTGTACCTGTTGACCTACTATTATAGATTCAATAACATAAAAACTAGTTTGATCATTTCCCTACTTTCAATATGACTACAAGCATAGACAGGCTACAATATATATACTTGGCAACAATATGAAACAAAAGTCGTTAGCTGACAAGTGAGAACATTTCACTAATAACTTCCAAATAATATTTTTTCTTGCTGAAAGTCTTTACATTGCTAATGCTGGGTGTATTTAATTAGGGATTGCTGCTCACACTAGATGTAAATAATCATGGTTGAGGTCTTCTCAAGTAGACAACTAGACATTACTGAGGCAACTTGCCATTGTATGACCAGCGTACAAAGACTGGAGACTGGCAGCTGCCTTGTGCTTCATGAATATCCAAACACTGTTGTCAAGATAATTTATGCAGACTGATGTTATGATAATTGATTTAATCAGCTTGTCTAGAAGATGGTTTGGTGTTAACAAGAAGCCCAAGTAAGGGTGGTACTGTGTTTGAATATAATGAGGAAGGTTTTATGGACAGTATATATTTTGATCTAGATTATTGCCAAGTTTATTGTTATCTACTTCAACTAAGTATGTTCTGATCAAGATTATTTTCAACCATATTTTAATCTAGATTATTCTCAAGTATATATATATTTTTATATTATTCTCAATTAGTGGCTATTAAAACAGGTGTATGTGTGGGTGTTCTAATCCTTCACGGCTATTAACCATGTATACATATTGTAGGGGTTGTGGAAGTATCACGCAGGTTCCAAATTCTGTTTGAATGCAACAGGTTTATTCAGTCACAATCAAAGCCTCGAAAGTAACACGTAGATTTGTTCGGTCCAATCAAATAACCAACTTGAAGTGTACAGATAGCGTTCTAACTTAGTTCGAAGTCCGCAAAGTTGGATGATCTGGTCCTGTGCCAGCATAGCTGGTGCGAGAGCCAGAGAGTGGGAGGGGTGTAGGTGGCCCGTGATCAAAAGGTATCGAAGGTATTGAAGGGTGTGGGTCTGAGCTTGTCCTGGGATGAACTCCCTGAGGTAGCCAACCTCGGTCTCTTATATACCCTGAGCGCGGACCAATCAGTGTCGACATTGCACTCCACCGGAGCGCCGTCTGGATGTCTCTAATAGTGGGTGTGAATCCTGCCTGGCTTCGCTACCGGATAATCAAAAGGACATGGCGAAGGTGTGGCCACCTAGTGTCCGAAGGAGGCACTTCCCGCATTGACTCCACGAACCCATGTTTAGACGTATTACTCATGCCCCTACATCACCCCCACCAGATCATAACAAGGGTTGACACATCTGATACAATATACAGTTCAAATAGGCGAATAATATCAGTGTACACATAACGATATCAATAAATTGAATCAAAGGGTTCAAATATGTTCCATCTAAACATGAGGAAACCGAATGTTGATTCAGACCTGTTACATTAACCAATGTTTACACAATCTATGTACAAAACAGGGATCTAAGAGATCCAACAGCAATAAAGATGAGATAGGATACGTGAGTATCCATCTTTAATAAAGATATGACTATATATGTGTTTTCTACTCTACTTTACTTAACTAACGAGATCACAGCTTTTTTGTTTGGATGAGATATCAAAAATAACATGGATTTTTAAAATTTTTATACTCATGGGTAGGTGAAATTCACATTATGTGACTTAGGACTGTTGATACAGGAGTATTGTTTCGAAAATGTCTTTATGGGTGAACCGTCCCTGGGGAGGTAATTTTATGTCATATTGTATGAATCGAAATACATGAAACCAATATTTTGTGTGAAAATTATCCTTAAATAACTTCGGAATAAACACAATATGTATTACCTGGGGTAACAATACTTTTTTTTCCTTACTACTATAAAAATAGATATAGCTTTCAAAATTCGAATACCAGTAATCATTTCTAAGAAAGAAATTTCCCCTGGATATGAAGGTAGGTATCGAACACTATTTACAGTTGGTGTTTCGAATGATGAGGGTACCTTATAGGTAACGGCTCATAGTAGACAGTATATAACTTTCATTCAGAACTTTCGAAGTGTGAGAATTCACACCCACTATTAGAGACATCGAAGACATTTTCATATGACAATGTTATCGAACACATACCTCATAACCAGTCAGTATCATTAAATCATGATCTCAATCATGGACGCTCGTACTCATAAATGCAATTATTTTTAATAACATCATCGGAACATAAAATACACAGGCTATCAAAGCAATCGAACACCTCACATATCCCGAAGGATGTCCTGGATCTCGTCCAGTGTACCCTCCCACTGGGTGAGGCCTATCCCGAATACAGTTATGAACTTAACCAGCTACACACATCTGATGACCACAATTTGGCCACTTCCTCTTCTCTTTTATTATCACTCACCATCTTCAATCCCCCTATTATCACTCAGGCTTGCTGGCATGCGGCTGGTTAATGAAGATTTATGGTGACTGGTGGACGGGAAGAGACACAATTGGGACAGAAAGCTATACCCAACAAGTATAATACATGTTTGGGTTGATGTTTGACCTTTACTCCAATTGGCTGATGGAACACTCACTACATCAATCCCTGATGGGATACAGGGCTTGTAGCAAATGGAGAACACACAGGTTCAGCCATCCAGCTACCCACTTAATGGAAACTCGTGAACCACAGCCATAGTCAATGCTGTATTGGACAGGGAGGCCAATGCATTATGTATGTTAGTAAAATGAAAAATGACTACTGACACAATTTGCAGGCGACTGTTCCCTCCTATGTGCCTACCCGCGACCATATCTATGGTGGATACAGTTTTGAGATGATGAGATTATCAATTTGACATTCTTGAGCTGAGATCGGTCTCTAAAGTCAAACCATGATTGAGAATGCATCCGTCCGTAAATAGAGGTTGGACTGTGCCATAGACGGAAATATCAGTGGGAAGCGGCTCAATCTTATAAAGTAATAGAAATTGAGTTTTTTTATGCCAAAGTGGTGGTGTGTATTTTACAGGGGACACTTGGCTCTTATTTCTAGTCTGCTAAACGTCTAATTCACCCAAATCGACCACAGATTTGAAATGGTCCACGTTTTGCGTCTCTCATAAAATGTTATCCAATACAGTGTCAACAAAAGAACTAATACTCTACTTAAGTTTTTACCTAAAGTGTTGATCCCTAGCCTTTTACAACTAGTTTCAAACTGCCTTAATACTGAGCCCCGACCTTCCCAGAGACACTGGTATGAGTGTACCCAGTACAGACAGCACCTGAAGGTGACACTTAGCTCCTACTGCTTCATCATGATAAAGGTACCCCTCATCACAGCCCCGTCAATTATTCAAATGATCTCCAAGCTTTATAAAGACTTTTGGCCATTCACAACAAGTTTAAAACTACAACTGTTTCCTGAAACCTCTGCCACAACAACTAAGAGGTGAATTGGTACACTCATTACACACACCATTCTGAGCAGACTTGGGGCTATTACCGCTGTGCAATGACACCATCTGTAGCCAAAGTACCTGCTAACATTATCACAGTCTCAACAATCATCCAAACAACCTCCCTGCTTCCACTAGTATTGGTGGATAGGGTAGTTCCCTCGTTACCTTTTAGGCATGTATTGGAACAACTTATATGCAAAGTCATTAGCTGATTGGCTCTCTATGGTACCAGAGCCACGTAGGAGAAACAGTTGACACCTTTACTTCTCACTAGCCATAAACATATACGAGCAGACATTTCGTAATTTATTTGAATACAGAGGCTCCAATGCTAACATCAATAATCTGATGTGACTGGACAAGATGTAAAGATTACTTTGGCTCATATGGAATCAAGACTTCTCTACACATAAAACCAAGAGTAAACTAACAGCTTGGCTTTTTAACAACCATCACGTCTTTCTTCTAACATTTGAAATAACAATTTGTTGCCAAAGTTGTGTCTGGTGCTATTCATGTGAAAGCCGGTGTTTTACTTCAAGGTAATGATGCGGCTTAAGATTAGTAAATGGCGGAGGGGGTCTGCTATTTGCCACCATCTTGAACTGTCACACCTATTTGGAGGCCTTCTATTGGCTGTACCGATTAGGTCTGGGCAAAGCGTGGTTCCTGTTCAGCACGTCAGTATGTGATATCTTGAGTGCAGCCTCCTAAAATATGTACTCACACACAATAAATATCTGTCACCATACATAAAGCTGGGTTTATACAAGTAATACTGCACGGACAGTTCTTATTGCTGTTTTGTTAACTTATCCTTACGTCCTGATGGCTCCATGGTATTACTGGTTGGATCAGATGAACATTTAGAAGGTAAAACCTATGAACAATTCGTGTCCGATCTGAGGAAACCATGTTATTGGACTCTCTCATTAAGCAGCGACTTGAATGACATGACTTGTATTCTATGAGATAGGAGAAGTCACTGGCCAACATAACTGTCATAGCAGAGGACTATATCTTGGGCTAGGTTTTGGGTTGTGTGTGTACACTCTTAGTTTGAGTTATGTGAGGTGTTTAACTGGGCTTAGCATCAAGGGATGTTGTCTGCAAATCAACTGGGTACGACTTATTTAATTCAATAAAATAATATTCAACTAGATGGATGCTAGTGGGTGATTTAGGGGTGTTTTAAAGGGGGATCTGGCAGGTTAGACTAGGTTGTGTGTCCAACCCCAGGGTTGGTTCTGATAGAAGAGTGCTCCACCACTCTGCTGTCTCTGTGGGGTGTCTGGGTGTTTAGGGTGTGCGTGTGTCAGCAGGGTTAGGGTTCTGTGTGGTGTTTAACTGGGCTTAGCGTCAAGGGGTGTTGTCTGCACGTCAACTGGAGATTAACCTCCACTCAGCCTCTTATATACAGCCTTGGTATGGTGTGACTCATGCCAGGGGGTGATTTAGAAATACTGAGGGGCGGGTGGGACAGGGCTGGTGAATCCATCCCCCAGTGGTGGGTTCTGGTCATTGGTTCTTTTCAAGCAGTTAACCCTTTAAGGATGTGTGTCGTTTAAAGATGACATTTGTCGTCATGATGCACCAATACAGTCCCTGCAAGTAACTTGCTAGTGTAGCATTAGTGCCACATACTGACCCTTCATGAGTGCCTTAACCTCATAAGGTAAGCATTATACTTAAATGTATCACCCGTGAGTAATTAATGCATCATGACGACCAAGGGCATGTTGCACTTAGGCATCTTGCTATCCTTTTAAATAGGGTTTAAGTATCAAACTACAGACTTCAGCGTGAGAATTCCAAACTGACCATACACTCCAGGTGTCTAGATTGGACTGAGACTTTCTGAGATTTCATCAGTAAAGCACACAGCAACTGGGACCTGGATTTGCCAAATAATCGAATTCAGGATAGATGATAATAAGGTTAATTGTATCTTATGTCTTGACCCTTTCCTATTTGCTGACAATGATTTGATCTGGCCTGTATGAGAAGCCTGAAGGTGAAGCAATCAATACCCCTCTCTCATCTGTCTCACCATGAGGTGATATGAATTGGTAGCAAACCACACCATATGGCAATGGATACTGAGCAGGCAGAACAATGGCCTTTTCATCTGTAGTGAATGAATCCTGACATTAATCCCTGCTACTGGTAATGTGTCCTTCATTCATGGAAGGTGAGATATTTGACAAAGGTTATGGAATGGGTGTGATCCTGAGGTGAGGAAATGGCACATGCGTATACAGATTGGCAGAATGCATTGATAGGTAGAGATAAGTCAGGGAATAGGAGGTTAAGAAGGTGCTGGTAATACAATGGGCAATGACCACCACATGGCAGATAGAGTGACAGGCTGGGGCACGTTGTTGCAGGAGGTAAGGGGAGAAAATTCCTGGAAATGAGGAGGAAATGTCCACTTGTACTACACATAGCTTGGTAAAACAAAAAGGGTTATGCTTGGCCTTGAATTTGGATTTGTTAATTATTGAATAGTGATGTACAACACTGTTCATTAGAAAATGTTATGGCCCATAGCAAATGGATTTCTGCAGGGGCTATTTATTTCATGTGTGAACTACAATAGATCTTTAGTCTTATACCCGTTTTTTTCTTTGTCCCTCTACCTGTCACTATTTACTGTACATTAACAATTAGGCCAAATAAAAAAAAGAGTTTTGTTTAAGGTAACATGGGGAGAAACACTAGGGTCGGTAGGTCTGATTTTTTTTTTTTAATCTTTTTTAAAAATTCCCTCTTAAATTGACCAAAAAAAGTGTAAAAATGGGGAATTTGTTTTCCAAAATTGTGTAAACCTAAAATGACCCCACAAAAGTGTAAAATATAAAAATTTCTTCAAAATTGCAGAAAAAAACGTAGGGTCCGCCCTGTTTAGATAGGGTCGGTCGGGTGACCTGAAACAAACCTTTTTTTTTTTTGGCCTTAGGTATACATAATTATGGTTTCTGAATGATGGCTTCACATCACACCAAGCAGTGCTAATGGGTGTCCAAGCATCTCAGTCCCTGTTTGTAGATCAACAATCATAGTTGTGTTGTGACTATTAAATGTGGCCTGCTCCATTGAGTGCTTAGTTCATTATTCTTTGATGGTGTATCTTTCTGTAGATACATGCTATGGATGAAAATAATCAATGAAGTGGCAGCCAGACTCCAACACAGTCTACACCACTCCTATTTAGTGACACTCAGATCCTTAGTGTGTATTCTGTGTTAAGGCATTGCTTCATTGAATCGCTTGTCCTTTTCAGTGCCTACATTCCACCTCAATGGTTCAAAATAGGGATTACTCGCATGATGATTAGGATTAGATGTTCTTGTAATAGAAATGCCATGTTGACGCTTTTGTACGGCCTTCATGCTTTATACCGAGGCTTGGCCAAGGAAAAAAAACATGCATCGAACTAATAAGATATATTTCCTGTATGGGTTTAGTCGTGAAAGGTGAACACCCATAATAGACTTATGGTGACTACTTTAAGACCTCCGAATATAATCACTTTTGGAAATAGTATGGCTGGTATGGTAGAAGAAAAATATGAATGATAGATTAAGAAATGCATACACTACCAGAGACGTAGACTATGTTGGGGGGTTGATGCAGTGTAAATCAAGATATATCTCAACATGTGCACAGGGACTGCTGAAGTACAATATTTGTGTGTCTGGTTTCCCTCGTACCCTTCGTCCTACCCACCACCACCATTGACCATTTCTCTCAGTACTCCCTGCTTCCTTCCTTCATTGTCTGTGGGCTCGGGGTGCACCTCAGTGTTCTGACTGATAAAGCCGCACAGAACATTCAGTTCTCTTATTATCACTCACTGTTGTTTCTGCTACAGGAAATGCTCCTATTATCACTCACTGGACACATGTTGGCTCTTGCCTTTTGGGTTGATCATTACACCCCTTTGTCAAGAGGAGAAATAGTTCTCTGCAGTCACCCTCAACCTATCGGAAGGGTCCTGATAGTAGCAAGATTTACCTAATTTTATCTGTTTCTGATTGATTTGTTTGAATCATCTCAAAATAATGAAACAATATGAATCTCTTGAGCTTTTAAGTGCTGTTAACAGATAAATATTCAAACGTAGTGTGTAGATTTGAGAGAGGAATATTAGCTCTGTCCGTTCAAATACAATATGGTAGTACTAAACCCCAGTCTTTACACGCCTAAGTATCTTTACCTACTGTGAATGCCTTCCTGCATATTTACACCAAAGGCTCATTAACATGGGCATCATGTGACATGACAATTACCATGGTTATGGCTGGAGTAGTCTCATCAGTATGGCCAGTCCGCATTTTGTGAGATGTCCATTATTGGCCCTGTGATAAAGGATGTGACAAGACGTGGGAACCTTTCCCATTCACAGCATTAGTGGTTATGTTGTGCTCACGAGGGAGGTAATGTGGAAGGGGTTCTGTGTACTACAAGGACCATTTTACAGATTGTACTGTAAGAGCACATTTAAGACCACCTGGCCCTATTTATATTTGCTATATGCTACCCCTTATCGTTAAATTAGACATGTAGTACAGCTCAGTGAACAACCAAAATCCTTCTGACATCAGCATAAATCCTGATATGCTGTCCTGCAGCAAACCTAGGTGGGTGTCTGCATCTTTCATGGTTTTCAACTTGAATAATTGGCTTCACCATGGATGTTATGTGATAACAGAGGTGCAGTAATTGGCATTACTTCAGTTAAAGCAGTAGATGCCTACAATAAACATAATATTGATGTTTATGAACCTGATTCTTGAAATGTAAACCACAATGTATAGACAATCTGTCAGAATAACAGGCATTCCAGGAATTTAGAGAGATTAAAGTGGATTTCCATGTTCATTTCATGTAATCATTGATGAATTATATATTTTCTAAACATTTAAAGATTGGTTTCATAGCTATTTTAGTGAAGTCATCATAGAGAATACCCCATGGAGAATGAACATCAACTTCTTCACAGGGGTGTCGAAAACGGCCATTCCAGTACTCAAGCATTCGAACTTTGTTTCTCCACATGAAATGAATGATATATCGCTACTACAGGATAGTGTATAAATGTTTGTAAAATAATTGTGTTCATTGTACAAGGTATTGTAGACCTACAAAATGTCTGTACAATGGGGTTAACATAAAACAAACCAAAGTAACTATGTAGATTTTCCTCTATTTGTCAGTGTCTTCTGGTGATAAAGCACCTAGATGATATAATGACCTACTTCCTTTAGGACCTGCACCATGCACAGAGTGATGAAGTAGAAAAAGGGTTGATCTAATAACTGTGAGAACTTTTAACTAGGACACACAAAGAATTTTCTACCAAAATGTATTTAGTGATGTAACAAGAACCCCTGGTACACAGAACCTTGAACTTGTTCTACCTCCTCTATTTAAAGCTATTGTACTTAATTTGTTCTCTGTGCTACTGTGGTGATACTTTACTACCGGAGTGTTCTTCCCTTCTGTTATCCTCCCAACATGGTGCCCATAATGAGATGGTCACAGCCACGTTCTCCCACTTTGAGCTGGTATTACATTATGGATGAAAGTATGGGATAGGTGTGTGGGCATGAGCTTAAACTAAAACTAACACTGCATGTAGATAAGATGCCACTAAAACCCATATATATACAAAGGTGCACTGAGGATTACTTCATCAGGCAAAGCCAAGTGAAATAACCCATGGGAGTGCTGTATTCACCATGAAATATGAATACTCTGACATATACAAGAGCAATGGCAAGGTCCATGCAATGTAAGTCTAGTTATTTCCTGATTGCCTTACATAAGGCTGTGTCTCACCAACTCAGCCTAATTTGAACGTTTTTGATTAAGTGCAATCTTTGACTGGTGACCATAAAAAAAAAAAGTTCAAAAAAAAATTCTTATTTCTTTCTTGATTGAAGCGATAAAATGACCGTGGTTGTGTCTCCATTTATATTTTCACCTGCTGTAAATGAACTGTTTTCTGTCAGGAGGTCAAAGATGGCACCTGGTTAAAGATGTCACTGGTCTCAGATGGCATCCAGTCAACAACATTCACATTGGCCTGATGTGGTGAGATAGAGATAAACACTTGTATAATGTAAGGGTCTGAGGGTATTGAATTGAAAGAATATTTTAATTAACCATTATGTTAAGTTAAAGGAAATGTAACTCTACTTTAACCAGTTGCCAGACATGTCATGCCAGCAAAAAAATAGAAGAACATGAATCATTTGCCCTAAATGAAGCAAACACCTTACTCCTAAAAGTCTTGAACATTCTGAATTATATTAACAGGCTCACTCTGTACTATTAGAGCCCCTCTGCCATTCTGCCACAAATTGATACAATTCTAACCAATCATTCTCTCCTCCATTTTACTTTAAAGAACTCCTTCTGATAACTAGCACCTGTCCACAACAATTAAATGCTGAGTCATGATGCAGACACTCCAATAGTTAATTATGTTATATCATTTTTAACAAGGGAACCTAATTCTACCAGGTGCAGAACTTTGTACTGCTCTGTATGTAGCCTCTTATTGATCTGTCTGTGATAATAATAATGGGTCCAATTCATTAATAACAAGTGGGCTTTTGATTCACAAATTATATAACATCTTTATTTGACAAACAATTTCAGTGTTGGAGACTCATCAATGTCAAACCAACAAAACATTTATAACAATGGTAGACCAATAGTGATGCTCATATAAATTCATTCGAATGTGTTTCTTGCATTCATTGTTCTGTATAATATTTGAAAGTCATGTTAAGCAGTCTTTAAAACTGTCTACAATATAACTTTAATACTAACAAACTACTAATATTATATACATGTTGAATTTGGTCGAGAAAGATTGCAGAAATGGCAGCATTGAATTTGGTCAGACATTCACTGTTCGTCAAAGTTGCCAATATTCTAAATTTTATTGTCATCCCGTCTGCACACATTGGCACAGTTCCAATCAATCGAGTCTCTCCTTCATTTAATTTTAAGAGAATCATTTCCACTACCGACCACCTGTCCATGAGAATTTGATGTTGAAGAGTGATACAGCGTATTGTTAGTGGGTGACAAAGTCTCCTGATTCAAGTTTATAGACGTAAATACTGCAACATTAATAACTGGACAGCTGCATGGTATCAGTGGTTAATTTGAAATATCAGAACCAATAGTTCTACTTCTCTCAATAAGGGAATGTAACTTCATACATGCTCTAGCTCAATAGTTTTATATCCATATGTATACATGTTACACAGTCTCAATAATAGGCGGACCAACTCTTATGGATATATTTATACTGATTGTCGTACGTAGTAATAAACAGCTACAAACAGCAAGCGTCTTCTCAACTTCAAGTTTTTTTAGATGAAATCCAACAACCTATGCATGATTCACAATAAATCAATGATAGTTCACCTTAAATATTGTAGTTTAACATAAAACATAAACACTATATTGTTGCTGGTTTCTAGACATGCCTAGCTGTTACAGATATTACAATAAAGTTGGTTATCATCCTTTCTAATACACAGTGGTCTAAAGTTAAACCAGGACTACTTCAGTCCTAGAATCAATAGCACATAATGCCCTGAGCTTAAATACTTACTGGACTCAGTGGAGTTCCAGCTGTGATCACATTAGGAGCGGATCTCATGGACTCCTAGCATGGTAGTAGTCAACAATGCTTGGTTAATACATCTAGGCAGCAGTAGTAATTACTTTAACTCTGATAGACCTGACTTCCTAAGATTCCATTTCATCAATTTTCATTGTATATTTTCACTTAATAGTACACATTGGAAGTATGGAGGAGACAACAACATAATCTTCAAATCAATGACACCCGGAGTGTATATGGCTTGTGTTGAGAACATGAATAGTCCATAAAGTCTAATTATAATAATCATGTGAGTATTTCGAATATTGAACTGGGGTAGCCAAATATTGAAATTCAAAAAGGCAAAATTGCTCAGTTTATACAGGAGTCAATATCTTGCAGAGTAGAATGAGACAGACATGTATAATAGAAAAAAGGTTTAGCTATCTGGATGAGTCTATGCACTTTCCCTAGTCATTCAGCTCAGCTGACATTAGAATTGTAGACATTACAAACATGCTACCTGGAGTCATATGCTGTATGAGGTGAATGCTTAATACCAAACTTACCAAAACCCCAAGTGCAATGTGCCATCTAGCTGGCCCATGTGTTGAGTTACTTCTATACTATATCACTGGGGATACCTGATCTTTACAAGGAAATGAGGAGACAGTAACTTGATACAGACTGATGTAGAAGAAGTAGGATACTGTAACGATACCCAATATAGCATTCCTCTCCCTGCATGTATGAGAAGATGTACATGATACATACATGGTATATTGCTGTGCGTATCATCATCTAGGGATAGATTCTGAATGTCATTTGACCAGATGATTGCTGTATACAATATGGACTTGGAGTTAATGAGTTTCAGGCTATTCTTACATAGATTGTATTCATGATACTAAGAATCAAATGACCAGTCTTGTTAACGTTTGTACTTTCAGTTATGTAAAGATTTATGGACAAACGAGTGTCCAACTTTATCTTGTATTCTATTAGCTGGATGAGTCAGGGCTTTATTATTGATTTTCAGGCAAATACAAATCTGCATTGACATTCCTATATCTGCCCTCTGTACCATTTAAGAGTCATTCATTGTTATCATGACGTATCTACAAAGTCCCTTACCTTCTCATTCAATGAAGAATGTTATCAAAAAGGCCACAAGAGCCAATCTAAATGAAATAGAAAAAAAAATATGTCTGCACCTGGATTGCCCTATGATTGGCCCTTCAGTGGACTTAATTGGCCATCATTTTATTCTCAAGATTGGTGTAGATTACCAAGCAACCAATTAAGAGGTTGTCATAGCTTTGTCTAGACCAATCAATAGAGATGAGCTGAGTATGTCTGCTACATTTCTGGTCTCATGTGATGTCATTTCTGGCCTATCCTGCCACTATATAATTCAGGGTTACTGCTACATGGAGTATATTTTGAGAGTATCTTTCTCAGGATAATGCTAATTGATGCAAATACTACTGATAGAAGGCCACATACTATTACGCTGGTCTTTTCTTTTAATATTGGTTGAGAGGAGGAGTGGGGGAGTGTAGGTGAATAGAATTACAAAGCTATGGAATGAGAACAGTTTGACTAGACACAACTAGACAGATACATTAACAGAGGTCCATGATAATCTGTCTAAATGACAGGTTTCTCCACGACTGGTGCATTGGATCGTATTGCATGAGGCGGAGCTGAGTGTGATGTGATCCAATGCACCACAAGTGGAGAAACCCGGAGTTCTGACTGATTTGAGAGTATCATAATTAATTTCATGAAAATATACCATTAAACTTTAATTTAAAGATTGGTTCCATAGCCAATTTATGTTCACAATCAAAATGTAAATTTCTTCATCCTGCTATATATGCTGCTCATGTCATGTATAATGGATATAATCCAATAAAAGCACTCTCTCAGGGCTAATTGTGTTGGTTAAGCCTCATACAAACATTGATTAAACTATACATATTTGATGTTTATGCTTCAGAGTTTACGAAATGCCTTAGGCCTCTGGTGTCGGTATGAAAGGAAGCATATTGGTGTTTAACACAAACTAGTGCGGTTTAGTCAAGGGGTGATCCCAGGAGACTAAGACAATATTATCTTTACCTATATAACAATCCATGTTAGGCTGACAGTGATTTGATACATACATCCCTCAAAGATATATGGTACAGTGTCCATTTCCCTGTTAGTGTTGGGAGGTCACAAGCACTCAGACACCAATGAAATATTCATATTCCTATTTCGGTCAGGTCTCCCTCTTCTTCCCCGACCATGCAGATATGCTTTTCAAGGCAAACCCTAGATGCCACAATAGGATGAGGACACTGCTTCCTCACATCATTGACACGTCTTTAAGTTGTATTGGTCTTATAAGGAGTACTCTATGTGCCTACAAAACACCCTTGTAATATTTTCCAATGCTTGGTGATAAGAAATCATATTTTTTTGGGAGTGCCCTTACCACTCTGGTCATCATGACAGGTTTGGTGGTCCTGTAAGCAGCTTCGTCACACAGCTTGTTCTACACACTATTTTAACAGAGATAGCTTGGATAACTGATGTGACTAATTTAAACACACATATTGCACCTATTAGTACATGTAACAGATCAATATGTTGATAGTTATTTACTTTAGTTTGGTAAGTGTTATTTTTAAAGAGAATTGATATAATATGAATTAGAATATGATCCTTTCTTTCTAATACATGACCTTACAAAACAAATACATCTGATGTTGTACAAACACATTACAAGCAGTATCAATACATCCAAGACTATCAACAGTGTACAACTTAACATGCTTCTTCTTTATCTATCTTATCTAGGCAGCTATAAGGCATGAACCACCTCTAACAAATAAAATAATTCTATTCAAACACTGAATAGAAGACTATTGTGTCTCATCTGAGACAACAGTTGGAGTAGGATCTAATGTATCACAAACTGCAGAACGCCCAACTGCATTCATTCCATCTGTAAGGAAATTGGGCATTAGATGAAAGACTGCGAGACAATTAAACCCCCTGACAATTTTATCTTGATTAGGGCGACAGGTCATCCAGTTCACCCTGGTGACTTGCATACTAAACAGTGTGTGTCTGGTGAATACTTAAACATGATGGCACCCTACTGGTCTAATCTTCTCACTACTGTGCTCAAATGGTGACGAACCACAAAATGCTGGAGGTGGTTCATTTGAATAGCACTGTAGAACCATCTGATAAGAGTGTTAATATGAATGATGTATAATCTATGTAATTCTGTGATACCCGGAATGTTGTTCTCTAGTTTATGATCACTGTTTAGCAACGGATTCACATTACTATGAAAAATGAGCCCTCTGCATTTGTTTTAGTTCCTTTTTTCCAAATATTTGTTGAAAGGGATATTTTTGAGAGCTGAGTTCTATTCTATGAAAGGAGTTAATGTGAACTTGTTAGTAACGATGATGATTTAGTTATGTTTCTACCCTACACTAGCATGATGAACTGTAAGGGATCCCTCCCCTTCTCTAACTATCGATACACTGTGGCATGTATATACCGAATGCAGCCGCAGATGGTTGCATTTCATGATTTTTATAGTGCAGGGTTAGAGTGTGTCTTTGTATCCTTAGCCCCATGAGCTGCTATTGGGATGCAGTCAGCTGCTCGGTGAGCTGCTCTGCGAGCTGTGTTTGGAGCTTTGCTCTAAGCTTCTGTAAGATTGTAAGCGCTGGTCTTTGAATGCCAACTGTCAGCTCTCATCTCAGTCTAGCTAAGTTAGAGTGTGGGTATCAGATAACCTCCTGAAGTATGCACAGTACATACTAGACAGTGATGTCCTATTCCGTCCTACTCAAACCTTCTCTATGAGAAGTATTTGTTACTGATTACTGGAATTCTAACGGGATATGACATTGTATTTTCCTGGTACATTAATCATGCACAGATTGGTTCATGTTATAAGTTTGGGATTCATATTGTATCATTCATGCTGCTTTGTGAGATACTCTATAAGACGGTCATGCAGACGCCAGTGGTTCCAACTGTAACTTGTTTACAAATCTGATACAGTGTATTTATATTAAATATTGCTTGCTCCTGTGTGAAACATTCTAGGGAGTGATGATGCAGATTTTTGATTTCCACACAACTATATCTATTACACATGGCAGAAAATAAAGCAGTATACTTGGGTAGGAAGGCATCATCTTGTTCCCCATTTTTGCATTTCAGTCACCATAAAAATGTTCTTGTGAGAATAACATATAACAGTAAGCCATAGAAAATGTGTAAGTAGAGAAGGGGATGGTAATGATTGCAAAGGGAAAAAAATCCAATCCACTATTAGAATGGTTGTCTTTTTTAGCATCTGGGTTTCCTCTGTCAAGTTCATCTTTTGATCACTAGCTGGTGCTTTGAGCATTCTACCCATAATGCCCCTGTGACCGGAAGTGCGTGACGGGAAGTAGAAATATTGTTCTGTGTCTGTGTGCAGGGTCAGGTTGCCATGGAAGAGAGCATTGTGGGTACAGGAAGTGGTGGAGGGAGTAACAGGAGGCTGCAGCAATAGTTAGTTATGGTGTAACACTATCTTGGCTACACTCTGTTAAAATAGAAGGGGCTAGGATCTGGTTTTCAGGTCGGCAATTTTGAATGTTATACAAAAACAAAAGTCTGGACCTTGAATCTTTGAAACATCTTGAAACTTGCCACAGCAAAATTAGAAATCCGGTCACTCATATGTTGCATGCACTATTGCATTAGATATCATGATGCATTTACACAGTATAAATGTATGATGTGCTAATGCAGGCCTGGTGATGGACTTATGATTGGTCGAACAGTAATATTTGTGATTTTCTCATTTTCAAGTGTTATTATTTACATTCCAGATATGTCCCTGCAGCCACAAGGATTATGGTGCCAAGACTCTATAGGAAATGGCAGCAGAATTTGGGCTTCATGGCTCTTGAGGCATCCAGCGGGACACATAGAACTGTGTTCAGTTGATGCAATATATGTGGAAAGAACTAAAGACAGTCAAGCTAAAATAGAGCTGATCAACATAATATCTTTTACAGAAACAAATCTAATTTGATAATTATGTCTAAACAGAAATACATACTTTGCACTGCATTACTATATATGCATTAAAATGAATCAGAATATGTTTAAAAGAACACTTTCAGTTTATGTAGTTTTTCAAAAAATGTGCTCCTTAAAGGCACCTTTACTTTGCTAAAAAGCAAACATCTTTCCATTTCAGTGTTGTTACATTTTTCAGGGAATGCTTGGGACAAGAGAACAATTGATCTTCCTTAATCTCCTGTCTCTGCCCCCTCTAACCTCCTGCCAGTTTTTATTCCCTAAGCGAACCTGCAGAACTGCTGAGGCTGAAATTTCATAGACAGATTTTATTGGTGGGAATTTCCGCAAATCAGGAGGCAAGTAATTCCTCACTGCCCTGCCCCAGAGCTATTGATTGTTAGACGGAGGGGATTATAGTCAATGCCCCTGGGGACCTGAGGTTACAGATAGCAATAGGGGCAGAACAGGAAAAGTGCTCCTCGGGCAGGTGGAGTGCTTTTACCAGTACAGTTTGTGTATGAACTGTTCGTGTTTTAACAGGCCGGCCTCTTACATCTTATGAGTACCTTTATTTGTTTATACATTGTGGTTCAACGGGCTGGCCTGTTTTAAAACTCTGCCACAATACACATGTTTATACAAGCCAATAAAGCACACTCCCATCATTCTTAAAGTGGTAAGCCTGAGAATGATTGTAAGTTAAATACAGTGCAGTGCACTACCTTTGTGATGCAATCCCCATTTAGACAGATTATCAAAACCCGAAGTGTAAAGTTACATCTAGCTGGCCATGTGTTGAGTTACTTTTATACTATATCACCAGGGATACCTGATCTGTATAAGGAAATAAGGAGACAGTAACTTGATACAGACTGATGTAGAAAATACAGGATACTGTAAGGATACCCAATATAGCATTCCTCTCCCTGCATGTATGAGAAGATGTACATGGTACATACATGGTATAATGCCATGCATATCATCATCTAGGGCCGGATCCTATATGATTGCTGCATATAATGTGGACTTGGAGTCAATGAGTTTCAGGCTATTCTTACACAGATTGTATTCATAATACTAAGAATCAAATGACCAGTCTTGTTAACGTTTGTACTTTCAGTTATGTAAATATTCATGGACAAATGAGTGTCCAACTTTATCTTGTATTCTATTAGCTGACTGAGTCAGGGCTTTACTATTAATTGTCAGGCCAATATAAATCTGCATTGACATTCCTATATCTGACCTCTAACATCCCGAGGCATATTTGGTCAAGGCGAATTCATTTTGCGAGACTTTCCATCAATCAGAAGAAGTGTAGCTCCTCACTGGTCCACCCCACAGGTATTGATTGGTAAAAGGGGGGATTATCTTCAGTTTCCCTCAGTACGAAAGGTGGTGATTGAGGACAGGGGTCCAGCAGGAAAGAGCATGTGACTGGGATAGTGGGTGAAATAGTGACATTTCTTGGTGAATACAAGTTTAAATGATATTAAACCCTGCCCATATGCTCAAAAGTCTGCCTACATGGTAAATCTAGAGGTGACTTTTGAAGTAAAGAAGAACAGGGACAGTAACTATAGGCACAGCAAAGAACGAAGAGAGACCTGAGATAGTGTGGATGCAAGAACATGAAATAAAAGCAAAGTGAGGTTAATATTGGATGAGAGGGGGAGTGTGGGTGAATATAATTACAATGGTATGGAATGGGAACTGTTTGACTAGACACAACTAGACAGATACATAGACAGTGGTCCATGATAATCTGTCAAAATGACATTTTTCTCCATGACTGGTGCATTGGATCTTATTGCATGAGGCGGAGCCGAGTGTGATGCGATCCAATGCACCACAAGTGGAGAAACCAGGAGTTCAGACTGATTGGAGTGGATCTCTGTATTTATTTCATGCAATTCATGATTAATTTCATAAAAATTAAAGATTGGTGTCATAGCCAATTTGTGTTCACAATTAAAATGTAAATTCCTTCATCCTGCTATAAATGCTGCTCATGTCATGCATAATGGATATAATCCAATAATATCGCCCTCTCAAGGCTAATTGTATCGGTTAAACATTCTACAAACATTGATTAAACTATACATATTTGATGTGTATGCGTCAGAGTTTACAAAATGCCTTAGGCCTCTGGTGTGGGTATGAAAGGTAGCATATTGGTGTTTAACACAAACTAGTGTGGTTTAGTCAAGGGTATGGTCCCAGGAGACTAAAACAATATATATAATCATTACCTGTGTCACAATTATTGTGAGGCTTTTTTTGATGGATCAGTCCCTCAAAGATATTGGGTACACTGTCCATTTCCCAGTTAGTGCAGGGAGGTCACATTGATAATACAACAAGGATACATGGGTCTGCTGAGACATTGGTCCACCTAGAAGCACTCAGACACCAATGAAATATTCATATTCCTATTTCGGTCATGTCTCTTTCCTCTTTAGGAACCATGCAGATATACTTCCTATGTTAAACCCTAGATGCCACAAAAGGATGAGGACACTACATCCTTACATCATTGACATGATTTCATGATGTATTGGTCCACTAAGAAGTTTTCTGTACCTACAAAATATTAGCTCTGATCATTTCTACACACTTCTAAAGTACTACTTCAATAGAGCTAATTTTGAAAACCGATGTGAATAATTAAAATACACATAATACACTCATTAGTGCGTGTAACAAATCAAAATGTAATTCATTTTAATTTTGTAAGTGCTTTTTTGAGAGAATCGATATAAGATATAAAGGGGCAGTGAGGGAAAATTATGATTAGATTATGATTCTTTCTTTCAAATAGATGAGTGTACAGGCCAAATGCAACTCATGTTGTACAGACACATTACAAGCAGTATGTAGACATCAGAAATTATCAACAATGTACAACTTGGCATGCTTCTTCTTTATATTGCTTAGTATTGCAGGCATAAGGAAAGAACCACTTCTTATAAATACAATGGTCCTATTCTAAAGTGTGCAGTCCCCCAGTGATATCAGAATGGCTTTGTAAGAGGATATGTCTATATGGGGAACAGTCACATTGTGAATACATAATTAGGCCCCACCCAGAAGCACTCAGGGATCTATGAAATATTCACCTCACTACTTTGGTCATGTCCCTTTATTTTCCCATCACTATGCAAAATTCAGCAGCAATGCAATCAGGATTTGTCAACAGTATGTTGCACAGAGTGTTCAAAACTGCAAGATACATGATTACATAAAGAAAGCATAGGGTTAGAGTTCAAAAAGAAATAGCAACACATATTTTTATCTAACCAAGAGCTGATCATGTAAAGCTATATGTTAACCTTCACTCCTTCTCTATGATTCATTTTAGAGAGCTAAACAAATTTGGACCCCCTTAAGGGGGGGACCAAAAAAATTACACCACTTTTTAGTGAAAAAGCCTGTGCGTTACTATAGCTCTAAGGGGTTGGTCGCGCTCAATATTAATATGCCTGACGGGGGGACCAAAAAAATGTCAACTCGCTCAAGCAAAAATCCACTGGCCCTGTTGTTAAAAAATGACCACTCCCTAAGTGTCATTTTTACCCTATTAAAGTTTAGATGTTTGCTGAAACCTCTCTTTTTAGCCTTTTAGAGAATAAGCAAGGTCACATTTAAAGAATCCTTCATGGTGTGATTTGGCTATTTTTTTCTAACCATAATAGGTTTTCATAATTCATCACCTGCCTGGCTAGTGTCCGTCCAATGTATTTATTGACAAGTCTAATCTGAGAAAAACACAAACAGTGTTTTTAGTTTTTGAAATTACAAAACACCTCTTTTTAGTGCAAGAGATTTAGACCTAGCAAGAGATGCTAATTGGATTTAAAATTGTTCTTAATGGAAAGGTAAAATTCAAACTCAATATTATATCTGCACTCCATGAAACCTGGGCCTGCGAATTAATTCTCAGGCAGTTTAATATATCATACCATTGTTGTAGATGACATGATCCCAGTGTTTTTGAACCTTCTTTGAGAACTTCCCCACAGACCCTTTCTGACTGCCACTTTCTTAAGAATCGGTAATGAATCTCAAAATGGCTGTATCAGGGCATTTTAGGCTGTGTCTTACCAATCTGATGCAGTTGCGTTTCTGCTCTGTTTCTGCTCGGCCCCAAAAATGTAAACTTAGACCTGATTCTTTTTCAGAAAGTTTCTAGAGGCATATGGTAACACTACCTGCCATTTGGCTTGGTTTAAAAATGCTGTTCCTCCCCCCTTGAAGACCTAAAAGATTTTTCCAAAATGGTCCGTTCAAGTTTCTGCTCGGCATCAATAAACCCTATGTGGCAGGCATAGGTTTCACATTTTTTCACTATTTCTCTTTGGGGCAAAGGCGTACACATGTCTACCCTCACCTGTAGCAGTAATGTCATTAAGATATATTATTATTTCCTAGCCTTTTCTCATTCAAAAATTCTATCTTCCATTTCTTCCACGTTTCTGCCCGAGCAGAAACATGGTAACATGTTAAGTATAGGAAATTACGTTTCTGCTCGAGCAGAAACGTGAAAATGACAGTAAGAGATTCCCTCTCTTTTAACTTTTTGGCTCTAGTTTGAATTCTATCAAAGAAAATATACCTTAAAACTAAAAAATCTGGCAGGCGAGAGATAGTAGAAGAGGTAGGAAGTGACCTGAAATCTACCCTCTGCAAGGGGGCACCGTAATCAGAGTTCAAAATTCCCTCGGTGAAAATCACCAAAAAAGAAAGAATTTGAAAAAAAGAAAAACTCTGTCCTACAGAGGCTATCCAGTGTAGCCGAGCAGAAACGTAAATGGACGATTTTGGGGGATATCTTTAAAGTCTTCTAGAGGGGGGTAATTGACACTTCTTAGTCAAGCCAATTGGCAAGTAGGGTTCTATAGGCATATAGAAACCCCCTGAAAAAGAATTCGGTCTTAGTTCACATTTTTGGGGCCGAGCCCAGCATTGAACCCAGCATTGAGCAATTCAAATAAAGTTCCCAGATCTTTTGACCATTCCTTGGAATTAAAAAGATACTGATGCCTTGATTGTTGCTTAGGAAGAGTCTGCCATCGAGGTTAGGAATTTACCCTTCCAAAGGCTTTATTGGAAAATGCTGACAAAAACTGGTCTTAAGGAGGAGACAATTCCCTAAGGAAGGTTTATGTGTCTTCATCCTTTCTTTGGTTGACATTTTATTGATTTTTGCTGCATTAAAGGTTGGTTAATTTGTTGTAGCTGCCTGTCTGGTCAACCCACACAGGGCCTCACTATGATATGGTGCAACTGAGGTTTTTGTCTCGGACTGCCCTATACCAGAGTTTGCCAACTGTACCTGTACACACTGTAATCACCACCATGTCCTGTGCCGGTTATTGCAGAACAGCAGTTTCCCTAACAGCTTCTCTTCAGGGGAAATGGCTGCTGGCTAAATGCAGGCTGACAACACTTTATGGCTGCTACCACCAACATACCCCAACCTTGTAGATCCATATAAAAATCATTGCACCTTACAATATTACAGCAATATGATATTGTCTATTTCAAAAGTTGTATATCTTTTTGATGATCAATGAATGCAGTCTATGATTCTTGTTGCCTGTCATCTCGTTTTCCCCTTAGTAGCTCTTTTTCTTCCACAGCCTTTATTATTCATTGTTATCATTTGTCTTTGCACCAGTTCTTCCATTGTCCTCAGGCTTTATGATGATCCTTAGTGTTATTCCTGATATAGTTGTGCCAAACATTTCGTTCTCCTAATATCACAATTGCTTTTGCTTGTGGAAACACCCCCATTATCACCCACTGTCCACATGTTGTGTTTTGCTTTGTGAATGGGTTGTTACATGCCCTTTGTCTACACAGGAGCTAGTCCTCAGAACCCAGAATTGAAGGAAAAGGTCCTAACAGTATTCAGATATATCCAACATTTGCTATTCATGTCTCAAATATCTGAAATAATTATGATAGCATATCAAATTGGACAACTGAAATAGGGGCTAAGATTCCAATAGTATTTCAATATGCTTCAATCAAAAGACGTTATTATCAGTGCATAAGGACATAATGGTACCAATACAATATGAAAAAAAAGTCACATCAGACAATTGCAAGATGGCACTTCTAAAGTTCAGCCTTTCACACAGCCCTGCATGTTGGAAGACTGACTCCTAATCCATTGCCCGACAAGCCGCAACATGGGCTTCATATGAGATGACAATTACCATGGTTCCAGCTGCAGTTATCTCATGTGGACAGACAGGAAGAGACCACTTGTTGGCAGATGCTAACTAATGGTCACTTTGATAACAGACATAATGAGAGCCAGCAATGGGTCATACTTCCGGCATTGGTCTGCTTGACATCATCATGAGGGAAATGATGATGGAGAACCCTGGTGCTATTTATGGACTCCTTTATGACTAGGGCAGTGCCCTGATGACATCAGGGCCATACTCACTCATTTAAGCCTGGATAAACAGCCGGCATTGGCATTTAAAAATTCCTGCAATTATGACTTTAGAGTGCATGTTTATTGCAGTGCTTGCATGGGGCCACTGTTTACCTGAGGTGTGAAAAGTACTTTACTTATGGCCTGTACAGGCCTCATCTACCTTGCTCCTATATAACACACTTGAGCCCCGTTTCTAAAAGGCTTCTTTTTTTTTAAAGACCTGTTACCAACCAGTTATCCAAAATAAAGAAGACAATGAAAATCTAACATGGAATAGTTCTTTTTGTTGGTGAGGATACAAGCCAGCTCGGGGATGATTCAAGGACACAGAATGATAGAGACCATGTGGCATCAGGATGACATCCTGTATACCATAACTTACCCTGTAGTACACTCAATTATATGGGGTCAATGTCGATATTGCATGTAGGATATTTAATTCAAGACTTTCCTCTCATGCAGTATTGTAACAACCAAATTCACCAACTTTCAAGATCTTTTCATCATTTAAGATTATAAAGACATTTTTTCACCAAAAAGTAGAATCCTGTATCCTATACGGGAACCCGTATGCACATACAGAAAAAAAGTGTTTTTCCTCATTGTGTCCGTATAAGTCTCCTCAATTCCTGAGCTATGGGAGTAGCATAAATTCAACTCTTCCTGTTTTTTCTCTGATTTAATAATGCTTTTATCTAGGATTAAACCCATTGTCTTTCTGTACTTTATTACTTTCTGCCTCTCACTATCTCTCCCTCCTTCAACCATCCTGTTTATCCTTCTGATCATTTACCTCGTCCTAATGTTCCATTCTCTGCGGGCTTAAGGAGGGTCGTCAGTGCTCTTCCTGATAAAGCCATCAAGAACATTTGGTTCTTCTATTATCGCTCACTGCTGTTTCTGCTGCAGGAAATGCTCTCATTATCACCCACTGTCCACATGTTGGGCCTGCCTTTGTGAGTGGGTCATTATGACTGCTTTTGTCTGCAGGAAAGATGGTCCCCTGCAGGCCATTCCCACAACTATTGGAAAAGGTCCAATATCTATATATGGGAACTGATCAGTAATAAATCCCTGGACAGACTGAACAGGAGAGAGTAAGTGTTGTCAATGGGGGAAAGAAAAGGCTTACATTTGGCTGCTCTGAAACAATATCAGATCAATGTCCATGTACCATTGCAGCCACTCCAACTGTCTCTCAAAACAAAATGCCATTATACATGGGCAGACCTAATATATACCCATAATACTATGGTCATACTTTATACACATGGAGCAAAATCGAAAACAGAAGCATCTAGTAGACCAAAGGAGATGACAAAAGGACAATGGCAGTCTGGGCCCTCTAGACGTCTGAGTAGATTAGGACATGGGGAGGAGAATCCATTCTCAGATAGGATCAGGACTCTACCCTCAAAGCCCGGACTAACCTACAAGACCCTGTGCAGTTAAATGTGTACAAGCTGAGCGCATAGTACTGTGTAGGTTTCTTCTCCTCAAAAGGTCTGTTACAAAAGAGTTTGGTCCCCTAGAAGGGGGGGCAATAAAAGTTGCACCCCTTTTATTGAAAAAGCCCTCGCATTACTATAGTTCAAAGGGGTCGGCGGCGCTCAATTTCAACTTGCTTGAGGAAGGGACCAAAACAATTTTGAAACAATTACGAACCCCTCGCACGGAAATCCACCAACCCCCCCTCCTGTTGTTAAAAAATGACCACTCCCTTATTCAGTTCAATTCAATTCAACTCCAAGAAGAGCAAAGTCCCTGCATAGTTTGTCTTCTAAAAGCCAGCCTCATCCGGCCTCAGTCAGCCTTGTCTGACCAGTTTGTACCATTTATCGGGTCGGGCTATGTCTGCTTCTGGGAATGTGATCAGTGCGTTATCTGAATCATGCGGTGCCTGTTTTGCACTAGTTATCCTCCTGAAGCTTACCTCCCAATAGCACTGTCTGAGGCTGTGGGACTGGGGGCTGTCCTTGCAGCTGGTCAGCTCAATACTACAGTCTAGATGTTTGATGGACAGGATTTCATTGAATGCTTCATCAGAAAATGAAATATTCTATGCAGAATTCCAAGAACGAGCTTTTGTTGTAACAATGTAAATCAGATGAGTTTTTTTGTGTTTCAAGGAAACTGCCAATTTTTAGTTGCCTAAATTAATACAATTTTATGCAAAAAATGATAGGCTGATATAAAAAGTTTCTCTCAGGACTCTTTTACTGGATACACCCTTCTATTAGAGCTCTCAGATAACTAATGTGACCCGTTTTGATGAAAAGGGTTGGAAGTCACATATTAAAGATGTTGTGATATTTCAATATTTGTGTACAGCTCATCAAGAGCTTTCATTTGGTATGTGACGTGTAGTATATTGGCCAGTTTTTACCCTTCAGCAATGTTTTTTATACTTTTTTGTTGAATTAAATGGAAATTAATTGAAATTAGATAATTAACATTTAAGTTAGATTAACTATATTATACAATACAATCATAAATCCTATATAAATCATTTTGGGAATAATGGGAGTTGAAATTTGGCATGTACCATAGTATTCTTTAAGATAATTTTTCATATGTTTGAACAATGTCAAAAACACTTTTTTTCAAAATGTATATACTTTTCCTTTGGAAGAACATCTTTTGAAACAGGGTTGGTACAATGAGTCTCTGTACCTATAATTGGGGCTGAAAGAGATGCAGCTGCCATCGCATGATAAGTGACGTCACAAGAACCAGCACATGCACATACCTTTGAACTGTTCTGCCTCCTCTATTGAAAGCATTTCTGCTCACTGATCCTACTATGGTGTGCCAACCATTTTCCTCCTGATTGTAATTAAATCATATCCTTTGAAAGTGTGAGCTACAGAGTGGTCTTCTAAAGATGTAGAATAAGAGGGGATATAATTACATGAAGACAGGGATGTTCTCCCACTTTGAGCTGGTATTGCATTATAAGTACGGTGGACGTGACACTACATTCCTAATGACCAAAAAGTAAGTTTGATTTTGCCTCCTCAGGTACTGCCAGGTCATGTGATCCAAATCTAAGCATTTTATTGGCTGTTGTGGTGGAACCAGGTCAGTTCCCCCACAATTCTCTCATTTCTTTTTCCACACAATTGTTGATTTAATTCAAAATTGTCCAAATATATTGGACCTACACTATTCAATATCAAATTGAATTTATTTTGAAATTTTAAATAAGTTTCCTCAGACTGAGTCATGGGTCACATGGTGTGGTTGTTATGTTGCTATGCCAATGTAGCTATTTGTTTTCAGTGCTTAGTTTGGTATCTGGAATGTTTCGGCCATTGAATGGCCTCATCAGGTGTAATCTAGGGGAACATTTATATTTACAATCAGAAATATTTTTTATTTGTTTTTGGATTTATATTTCTGAAGTTTTTTTCCCACGCCAGCCCAGTCGGTAAAGACAGGGAGAAAAAATGAAAAATGTTCTTTTCAAAAAAGAAATTATTTTTCACGAATATCTCGCCATGTCAGACAGGGTATTTTCAAATAAATCAGGTCAGGAAAAAATCCACCGCCTGGTATTGCATTATAGATAAAAGCAAAGGATTTGTAAACACTGTAGAAAGACCAGATAATGATACAGGTCTCAGAAATATGAGGTGGCTAATTCCAATGCAAGGGATATTTTGGATTGTTCCCCCTTGGTGACCCTTGTGCTGTATCCCAGAGACCAGTCTTCCAGCTGGCCCTTAGCAGGAACCCTGCTGTTGCTGCTGGTGTTCTCCTTAATGCAATAGACAATTTCACAAGGGAGGGACAATTCGAGACAAGCACCTAAATGTACACTGCAGAACCAAATTCTGTGGTGTGTGATGATAACTGGGTAACAGAGTACATGATGTCTAAAGGGGTGCCTCCATCAAAGACCGTCCATCCGTCCGTCCATCAAATCCGTCCAAAAAAGCATTTTTTGACCAAAAACCAGACGGATTTGATGGACAGAGGGACCAAAACCACTTCCACCAAGATCCGTCGGTCCATCCGTCCATCAAATTCGTCCAGTTTTTGGTAAAAATCTGGACGGATTGATGGATGGAATGGCCGGACAGATTCTGTCCATCAATCCCTCCATCAATCCGTCCATTCCGTCCATCACAGATGACCCAAAATGACCAAAAAATGGACTGATTCTGTAGAAAAATGGACGGACGCAAAAAACTGGACGGATTGGTAAAAAACTGGACGGATTGATGGACGGAATGGCCGGACGGATTCCGTCCATCAATCCGTCCACCAATCCGTCCATTTTTAGACCACAAACTGGACAGATTAGATGGACGGATAGATGGACGGACCTTGGTCGCAGTGGTTTTGGTCAATCCGTCCATCAAATCCGTCCAGTTTGTGGTCTAAAAATGCTTTTTTGGATGGATTTTATGGCCGGATCGATGGACGGTCTTTGGTGGAGGCACCCCTTAATGGGTGTGTACTCAGGATTAAAGGCACCAATCTTCCAGCTGCCCTCTACCACAGGCCCTGAGCTGTTGCTTCTGGTATTGTCTTAATAACATCATAGAAGTAATTACACATGGGACGTCAATAGTGGACCAGTTCCTAATAGTACACTGAGTAACTTAATCGTGCAAGGTATGTGATGTCTAATGGCTCATGGAAGTGGCTCTGATACAGGACAGAGATGAGACGGCAGGTAACAATGATTAAGTAGATTCCACATCTTAACCATCTTAGTACAGCATGGTACCAAACTTTCCTGTCATAGTAAAGCTCAAACTGAATACCTTAATGCTGCTGAACCAATGTATGATCTATACCTTAGTGTGTGTACAGTCTGTAAGGTAAATATCATACACCCTGGTCGGAGATACAAACGGGACGTATTAATGCATGTAGATGAAAATCTCCATAGTTAATTAAAGCACCACTCTGACTCTAAAGGGTTAAGCAGCCTCCAGCTGTTAATAAGATAAGCTATATCTATAAGGCAGATGGGAGGCTTGATAAAGTAAAACATGGCTTCAATGGAGCAGATAAAGATGTAATACTTACACCCATGGGGCTAATTGAGCGTTATGTCTTGATTAGTCACTGTGTGGTATAAAAGGAGGTTGTGGCTGGGGGAGGACCATGTGGTGATTCGTCAAGAGGAGTGAGTATCATACTTTCTAAATTTACAACCCCCACCTACATACAAGTATGATACACACTCTATATATATATATATGCAACTATTATATGCTGTGTCTTGAGTCCTGTTAACTAGGAAGGATCTTTTCAAAATGCCGCTTTGAATTCATGAAGGCAAAATAAAAGGCATAACTAATGAAAGTATATTATTTTTTACAATTCTAGTCCAAAGGGTGACGACCAATACTACATAAGTACTGGATAGCCAAATAGAAAATATTTACCTGCTTTTTTAATCATAGTAAGTTTATGAGGAAAATGACCACTACTTGATAAAAGGCTACAGCTTGAGTATGTCTTATTAAAAAGAGTTTAATACAACATTTAACATATTATAAAACAACATGAAAGCTGTTTTGAATATGATGCATTCACTCTTTTTCTGAATACTTTCAATATTCCACATTATAAAACAACATGAAAGCTGTTTTGAATATGATGCATTCACTCTTTTTCTGAATACTTTCAATATTCTTGACCAAAAAACTCAAATCATCTGTATGAAATCCAAGAATGTCACATTGAACCATACTGATTCAGATACTTGCTATTGAGAAAAGAAGGACCGTTTCTCAGCAAGCTCTAAGTTTGCAAGGTAAATTGGAGATTAGCTTATCAGTCTACTATCAGCAATCTCAGCTGGTTTGATGTCTTATGTATTGATAAAGATAGTGTTATTGATTCACTTCTTGGGTACCCCTTTTTGGTCAAATTTTCTCACTCTTAACCAGCCAAATGTTTAACTCTCTACCATGGCGACAAAGTGACCAAGGGCATTGTGCATGGAGCCCAATGTGGGAGGGGGTGGTTTTCTGCAAAAAGTTAATTCACTTCTTTGGCTTTTTATGGAAATAAGGCAAAATTGTTTGGCAGAATGGTTCCACATATTTTTTATCCTTTTTCAGCACAAAGGAATACTTCACTGGGTGAAGAAACATCTTTTTCTCTGAGATAAAACTGGAAAGAAATTTATACCACTCGTCCTTGTCTTTGCCCCATTTTTGGTCTCCAATCAGTTTAGTTGGCAACTTGGGCCATGAGAGACAAGCTAACACACTATTCACAGCCACCTCCAGGAAGACGTCATGTTTGTAGAACTCCGTAAAGAGCTGGCTGGTATCAGACATGAAGGCTGCAGGTATGAAGTAGACATCAGCCAGCTCATACACCAAGGGGTCCAGGAACCCCGTCAGGTTCTGTAGGGAATGTCTACAGCGATTAACAAGACTGTTTGTAAATTCATGTTTGTGGTCATCCCAGAGTGATCTAAGTGTGTTTACACCATGATTAAAGTGTGCCCATCTTCTGCATTTCTCATCAGGAGAGGCTATGTTGCAGGCTCTTGGTAAGATATTTACAGCTGCAGGTAGTGACATTGACAAGTCACCAATGATACTGGGTAGCACTAAGGCATCATCTGCGATGAATAAAAACCCATCTGCCTCAAGTCCAAGTAAATGGACATAGTGTGCACAAATGTAGTTTTTCTCTCCCTGTGGTGAGTTGTAAGTTATTATTGTGACATTCCACTTCCTCAACTCAGGACTTTGTTCAGAGTCTGCCACGCAGTTAATCATTTGTGGAAAGAAAGGGCGATATAAGAGTTCAAGTATTGGTATCAAGTTTTGCATGGGGTTGTTAAACAGAACAACAAGTACAATCGTCTCGTACTGGATCCATGGTTTATCCGGCTGTATAATTGTATTATAGGCAGAGCAGATTCTTTTGTTTAAAGATATTATGTTTTTAAAATTATGTTCTTGCTGCAGTGCTAAACCATTCATAGAAACTGGACCGATGAGCTTTCTTGACAATCTTGTTGTTTTCCAAACAGGAACTATGAAAGTAAAAAATATATACATATCAATATTGCAATCAAGATCTTAGTAATTGCATTCAGATTATAAATGTATTGAATTAACCTACAATATTTTAAGTTCAAAAGTGCATCTGTTGATCTCTCTCATACACATGACAATTAATCAGCTGAAGCAAAACATAAACATTCAGCATAAAAACTCGACATGGGCCATCTAAGTGGTGATGTGATGGCTTACAATAACTATGTAGTATCTTATCAAGCTGCAATGATTGCTGCAATGATATGATTGTGTGCTTAGTCCTTCAAAGGCCAAATAGTGCTTTAATATGCTATACACTTTGTTGTTATATAACTCATGAATGCAACCCTGTTGAATAACTTGCCTATGTATTCAAGCAACATGTCTACCCTATCAGGTTGATACACTCCTGTGGGGTCAGCAAGATGCTGTACTGTTTAATCCTAAATTAACTTTACCCTAGTAGTGTTTGTTGTATAGATGCTGTTTTTTTTGTATGATTACAGGAAAAACTTAATTTCATCAGAAAATTTGAATGTCTATTTGAATTTTTTTTAAAGATTAAATTTTTTCTAGGTCTCTCTTCCCAAAACCCTGTTTAAGATTTTCTATTTACTTCAGGTATATCCATAATCCTTTTAAACTTTCATGTGGTATATGTCATGTTTAAGTAATGTCTGTTGATGGGTGCATCTGGAAATAAAGCTTCTAGCTCTCCCGTGCTGCAGTACTAAATGGCCCCTGGGAGGCAGCTTATACCCAAGTTAGGCTTGTATACTACATCTACAGTACTTACGGTTTGTGCTTTCCATTAGGAGACATAGAGACACAATACACAGTACTCCAGCTGACACCAAGCAGGCTCTGAGGGGTGTTACACATGGTCTATACATCCTGTGTGTTGGATGTTATCCAAGCTTAATACTGACTACTGACAGGTGTAGGAGCAAACTTTGACCATCAGTGCACCTTATCAGATAAGGCACCTTCTATCTGGGGTCAACTGATATCAGCCCATATGATGCACTGATACTCTGACCCTAGTCACTACTGGCTAACAACTCAATCTTTATAAGTAATAAGCCTAGTTAGTCATAGATGGGCTCTCTATATGACTAACCTAGGTTGATTGATAATGTTACGTTGGTCAGTGCTAATCCACTCACCTTGGTCTTTCCATTATAGAGTATCAGGCTAACTATTTTCGAGAAAGACATCAGTCATGTTTTGTTTTGCCTCAGTCATTTTTTCTAAAACAGTGGGTCAATATGGATCAATGTAGCTATGACTTACCTTGAAAATCCACTACAGACTATTAGTCTGTAGTGAATTTTCAAGGTCTAGAGTATTTAGATTATCAGTGAGGTTGCACAAGTGGATGTAGCCATTAAGCGTTTCAGAGTGTAAAGATAATTGTTTGTGTTTCAGATAATTTAAAAAAAATAAACACAATAATTGATCTGAAGGCCAGAACTATTGTGCTGTGTTTTATAGTGTTATCAAAGAGTTCTGGAATTGAGACTTATTACTTCATTTATTCCATATAATTGACCCTTTAAGGACAGATATTACTAACAGATGACATTTCTCAACCCCATAGGGTCGACATGATGCATGTATGCAGCCCTGGTGAGTTACTTGCTAGACCAAGGCTGCATGCATCTATCATGACAACCAAGGGCATGATGCATTAATACCATCCTTAAAGGGTTAAAGAGGTACTGTTTTTTGGTAGAAAGTTTCTCATTATGATGCGACCTTCAGATCCTTTATACTGACAAGTAAGGAAATTAATGAAAAATGATTACTCGTAACACGTCATAAAGATTGATTTCAGTATATTACCCCCTTTACTATTTTTTAGTGTACACATGAGACAAAAAGGTAAAGACAAAAATAAGACTGGTACCCATGTAAACAGAACATGTGTCGCCATTTGTAAGTATAAAATGTTCAGGTGAGCATTCCAATTCGACTTGCCATAGCTGCCCCTCTTAGCATGGCCTACTAAGGTTGTATTCCGCATTAGCTAGATGATCACTGTGCAGTGCCATCTTGTCTGGTACCAGTGCTCTTTCCTCTGCAAGTTATAGAAGCCTGCTGATGAGCTGAAGCTGGTTCCTGTCATGACCGAAATTTGGTGTTTTAGGAGTCATAAGACGTATCCTATGTCTTCAGCACTGCTACGTCTGCGAATATAGAAGGTATTCAAAATGAGCAGACAATATGATCTTAATCAGTCATTTTTCTCTGTAAGAGATTATTGCAACTTTTTATTCATAGGATAATGTTTAAATGGCTACAAAATCTATATTCAATTATACTCCCATTTCGAGGTGTGTTACCCTCCAATCAATTATGACCTTGCTAGTTGCATCACAAAGCTTTTTCATCCGGCAATGTCAGACTTCTCTGAACCAATTTAACACCATTTATCCTTTTTCTCCCATCGTGACTGTTTCTTTATTCTGGCTGAACAATGCTTTTTCATCCCAGCAATGGCACATTGACATGACAAATAGAGATGGAGTATAAGGCACAAACTTGGCTAAATCACTGATGGGGAAATGGGCTTTTAGGAACCGAGAACAAGCTGTGTTCAGCCGAGTGACTGAAGACTAAGTGGAAACTGGTGAACCATGGCTGTGGTGAATGCAGTATTGAACACAGAGGCTTAACACATGTAGCGCTGCTCAGCGGACAATCACAACCATGCTGACATCAGCTTATATCTTTGTATGTTGTCCCAGAGTAAAGCTAGGTGGTTGTAAACATCTTTTATAGTTTGCAATTCTTTTATTCAGCCAGCTTCATCACAGATGTTAGCCCAGAGGTACAGCTTTTGATATTACATTAAAAACAACTGTAGATGGCTGCTAGAAATCAGATCAGGAAGTCAATCAACCTGTTGCTTCATCTTTAAAGCATCATGTGCAAAATATCCAGTGCTTTTAATGTGTATACATACTGTAAATTTGTATAAGCCTTACTCGTGTATAAGCCTGACTCTGGGCCAATCCTATAAGCTGCACTGCCAATCTGAGTTCCATACTAGCCGCGTCTTTTAAGCAAGGATTTACCAAAGGATCCCTAAAGGTATTGTGGACATATAGCATATAACCATAGTTTTATATTGTAGAACAACAGAAAACCTCATTACACATTTGAGTTTAAAAAATGATTATGGGAGGGGACTTTGTTCCTAACTAACTGGAAAAACTACCAATTGCTTATTGGATTTAATTTGTTGTCAAAACTTCTTTTTGAGTAGGCTCTTTCACAGAGTATCCTGTGTTCATAACTATCTACTGGTGATTGGGCTCCCATATAATATGATTACAAACTTCCTTTAGACTGCACCATCCACAGAGCGATGACGTAGGAAGCAGGCTGATCTAATCTCCATGGAAACTTTTAATTAGGACCCGCAAAGAACCAGCTGCCATCATGTAATTAGTGATGTTACAGGAACCTGCACATGCACAGAACCTTGAACTTGTTCCCCCTCCTCTGTTCAAACGTTCATGCCCTTAAATTCGTCTCTGTCCTACTGTGGTGATACTTTACCACCAGAACATTAATCACTTTTTTTACAACAGGGCGGTTTAGGACCATCATAGCGCCCAACAATATTGGGTCCTGATCCAAATCTAATGATCCCCTTTGAAACTATGAGCTACAAACTGGTCTTTGTATTTTTCTTATACAAAGTGCTCTTCTGAAGATGTAGAACTAGAAGGAAAATAATGAGATAGAGGAACACAGCCATGTTCTCCCACTTTGAGCTGGAATTGCATTATGGATGAAAGCAGGGGATTAGTGTGTGGTCACAGACAGTAGGAATATCAGAATGATTGTCATATTGATTGTCTCAATTTTACAGATTTTTTCCCTCATCTAATTGAGGGAAAATGTCGATAATAGTCATTACAAAAAAAAGTAATATAACCATAGTTTTATATTGCATAACAACAGAAAACCTCGTTACACATTTGAGTTTAAAAAAAGATTATGTGAGGGGAATTTGTTCTCAACTAACTGGAAAGACTACCAATTATTTATTGAATTCTATTTGTTGTCAAAATTTATTTTGAGCAGGCTCTTTGACAGAGTATTCAGTGTTCATAACTATTTACTGTTGATTGGGCTCCCATATGATATGATTACAAACTTCCTTCAGACTGCACCCTCCACAAAGCGATGACGTAGGGAGCAGGCTGACCTAATCACCTTGGAAACTTTTAATTAGGACCCACAGAGAACCAGCTGCCATCATGTAATTAGTGATGTTACAGGAACCTGCACATGCACAGAACCTTGAACTTGTTCCCCCTCCTCTGTTCAAACGTTCATGCCCTTAAATTCGTCTCTGTCCTACTGTGGTGATACTTTACCACCAGAACATTAATCACTTTTGTTACAACAGGGCGGTTTCCGACCATCATAGCGCCCAACAATATTGGGTCCTGATCCAAATCTAATGATCCCCTTGAAACTATGAGCTACAAACTGGTCTCTGTGTTTTTCTTATACAAAGTGCTCTTATGAAGATGTAGAACTAGAAGGAAAATAATGAGATAGAGGAACACAGCCATGTTCTCCCACTTTGAGCTGGTATTGCATTATGGATGAAGGCATGGGATTAATGTGTGGGCACAGACAGTAGGAATATCAGAATGATTGTCATATTGATTTTCTCAATTTTACAGGCTTTTTACCTCATCTACTTGAGGGAAAACGTTTTCAAAAATTATTGCAAGAAACATATAGTAGATTTACAATACATTGACAATGATTTTCAGAACTCTATGTGGGTGAGGTAATCCTCACACTGAGGAAATAATCATGCAAATCATTAATACAACACTGGCATGAAGGTTACCCACAAATGTATTTTTATGTATCTATATTAGCGTGTCAGTATGTAATATCTTGAGTACAACCTCAAACATTATGCAGTCACACCAAACAAATATCTGCCACCACACATAAAGCCGGCTCTACATTTCTTCTGACATGTTCTCTTTGCCGCTTTATGACCATATCCAACACACTGACACCTCCCAGGTAATACCCCAATCTGCTGCAACTCATGTAATCATGCACACCATATCAATAATGGTGTAAACAGACAAGTCCCTGTCCCCCACAACACCCCAGCACCCCAAGTTATTCAGCCCTGTACCCCGGGGGGGCACTTGGTATATTTTGTATACACAGGTGTGCGGCTGGGAAGGGTACTTTTTGACCAAAATCCCCCTCACCAAGGGTCTGCTTTTCACAAAAATCCCCCTCACCAAGGGTCACTTTTCGGAGATTTCACCAAAAAAACAACAAAAAACAGTCACATTTTGCCAAAATTCTTCACAAGACATGTCACTTTTGACCAGAATTCTTACACCAAGGCCGACTCCTGGGAGAAAATTGCTAAAATCTAGGCACTTTTGTCCTCAGCAAGGGTCAATTTTGACAAAAATCCCCCTCACCAAGGGTCACTTTTGACGTAAATCCCCCTCACCAAGGGTAAGGGTTGTCAAAGGGCTAGCCGTACACCCGTGTCAAAAAAGAATTGAGTACCCCCCTGGGTCCTGTACCTTGTACACGTTCTACATACCCAATGGCTGACATAGCCTCAGATAATGCTCAATAACTCTCTACACCAAGCTATATCTGAGTGGAAAAGGGATGAGTTATTTTCCTACCTGCAGTTCCATAGAAATTGTAAAAAAGAAACAAAAGAAGCGCTTTTTTGTGGTGTATATGTTAATCATCTTTGCTCCATGACATACAAAACCTACTTTCACATAAATTTTACAAAGTTTCTAATAGTACAAGTGATTCAAGGTTACATTGTTGTCCATATTCAGGGGGAAACTGTTTCACACTTCCTCCCAAGGTAGCAACAACATATATCAGCATTTATGTGTCTCCTCACATTGAAAAACCAGTTAAAATATTCATGATGGATCTTTAAGAGCAGAGCATATTTTTGCTCTCGTGTCTCTGAGGGCTGGCTTTGGTGTCTGGGTCAGGCATGTGTCTCCAAGGTTCGGGTTCTGTGTGGTGTTTAACTGTGCTTAGTGTCAAGGGGTGATGTCTGCACGTTAACTGGAGATTAACCTCCCCTCAGCCTACTGATTACAGCCTCAGTATGGTGTGACTCATACCAGGGAGTGAATTATGAATATAAGGGGGGTGGGGTAGGTTAGACAGGGTTGGTGTGTCCAGCCCCAAGGGTTGGGTTCTGACCGTGTTCAGGCAGAGTTTGGGTTCTGTATGCAATGTTTAACCAAGCTTAGCGTCAAGGGGTGTTATCTGCACATCAACTGGAGATTAACCTCCACTCAGCTTCCTAAAGACAGACATAGTTTGGTAGCTCCCACACCAGGAGGGGATTTAGGAGTATTTGGGGACAGGTCTGACAAATAAGGCTTGCCACACCTGACTGTACTGTATGAAAACAATTTGTAGAGGTAAATATCAAAAGGGACTGACACCATATTTATTTAGTTAAACTGTAAACCATTCTAGCTTATATCTCTTTGGTAGAACACTATGAGTCATACAAAGATTTCTCACTCATCAACATGCAGAATAGATTTTGCTTCTTGATAGCAGTAACAAGCCACATCAGTTAGGAACAGATACTTGTAGGCCAAAATGCATCCTTTTCTGAACAATTAATCACAGTAAGTCAGATGTATTTACTATCAATCACATGTGAACCATGAACAAAATGCTTCATGACTTTGAATTTGAACTGTAAATGCCCGTCATACTGTAGTATTAATCATAATTGAAATAATGTTGTCATTAGGGTGCCAGGGGAGGGAAGGAAAGGTGCCAATATGCTGGTGTTTAATGCATTACATGTATGCTTCATGATTTGAATGTATTATTAGACCAAATAGAAACCTTAAAAGATACATAGAAAATATGTGACTCACAGGACAGAAATAAACCTCTGCTGCAGCACCACCTTCTCACTTTTTCTGACACTGCCAACATTGATTTGATTTCCAGGCCATAAAATATGATTTGCAACTTTTGCTCAGGGATCCTTGCAGCTCACTCCACCCTGACTCTGTGATGGAAACCAACTTTTATAAAATGCTTAAGTAGTTCTGAGAAAATATCTGTAGTCCGACACAAGAAAATATTTTAGAAATGGCACTGAGACCTGGCCTTGGAGTTTGGAGCTTGGAGTAAAGGCCTGTCATTACCACTGTTTCAACTTATATGTGACAACCTCCTTGCAAGCTGAACCTGAATGCAAGCTGGGGCCAGGTTGTGTATGTTCTGGGGTGATGGAATACATGCACCATAAAATCACAGCCATATATTTCACATGTACAAAAAAATGCTGAGTCATCACACTCCCACACCAGGTCTTAGTACAGGTGCACCTTTTCCAAAACCATTTACCAGCAGCAAATTCCAGATATTTACTGCAGAAGCAAAGTAACGACCCAGGATCAGCATCTGGATCACAGACCATGGCCCGTGTGGGCGAGGTGGGATCCTCAGGGCAGGCTGCAAATCACATTTTATTACCTCAAAATTGATACAATTATGGGTGTTGCAGTGAGAGGGTGAGGGTAATAGGAAATGTTTATTTCTATACAGAAAATGTGCTTTCTTAGTTCTTTGTGCTCCATGTATATACAAAAGATGAAGGCTAAGTCTCACCAGATCAATTCAAGTTGGTAGTGAAAATGAAATTTAAAAGAAAATTAGATATGTGCAGGATATTAATGCCATATATAATTTGATATACACATTATTAGTGTGTAACTAGTCAGGGTTCAACTGAGTGAGTAATGAGGGTTTAACGCCATTTCCACAGCTAAGGTCATATTCACGGGGAGGGTTCATCTGATTTACTCCCAGTGGATATGATGGTATAAGGTTTAAGGCAAATGTAGATAATTTACAATACTGCAGCAGCACTCAATGTTAAACTGTAGAGCACACAGTATAAAAAGTCTCATGTCAGACAAAGATGATTACAGGGTACCGGTTATGTAATGTAAATGTCAGGGGCAATTAATACCCATTTCCATACTCTAATGTAAATTGGACAGAATTATTGCAGACGTCTTATTGCCTGCAGCTTATAGGGTCGGATAATGTGTGCAATCTCCTATGCCTCATGTGTGAATTATGAAAATAAGAGTGCCATAGTTATAATTACACTGTATCACTCTCTGAGAGATGGTTACAGTTATCCAATAGTGGTCTGCATCTTTATAAATCATTTACTTTTGTCTATGACACTTCCATAACAACAGTTAGTGACTATCTGTCTGTATCTCCACCTGCATATGTTTGCCTTTTTTGTCTTCTAATACTCTGACTTTTGTCTCCTTCTTCTTGCTCCCTGTTCCTTATTCTATGCTTTCATCTTCCATTCATCTTTCCTGCTTTCTCCCTTTTTGTATCATTTTACTTTATTTTCTATATAGCTCAGAAGCCCACACTAGAGCATGACAACCTAGTATATATATATATATATGTTGAGATATATGGACAGTAACCAAGCAGTAGTGTTCTGAATAGGTTATCACATTTAGTTGAGATATAAACTCAAAGCTATGACATCTCACGACCCACTAACAGAGCTGGTTGGATGGCAGGATCGTGACAGAGGGACTAGGTGACTGAGTAATGGTTCTGGTCTCACCTTCTGAACGACTGCCCACAGCAGCCAGAGTAGACTACAAAGGGGTATGGGAGGAGTAGGGGAGAGGAGGGGATGGGCTCAATCAGATCCCATCCCACAGACACAATCCGTTTCTATATATAGGAGCTAGACATGAAGCTACGGTGCCAAATCGACTTAAGCTCCTATACAGAAATAATCTGCAGTCTGAAAGGAGGGAGTAAGAAAGGAAATACGAGGTGAGAATGAATCCCTGTCCCATCAATATTCCAGGCACTTCCTTTAGGTACCATCTAAATTTGCATCCAGTTTTCACCAAAAGCCTCCTGGACCCCTCTATAGGTCATGTGACCCAATCCACCTGATCCCTGACAATACCCTGGAAAAAGATCTATGGTAAAGCCCCCCTTATTGTCCGACCCAGTCATTCATATTTATAAGCCATTTTAACTCATAGAAAACCAGGTCCTACCAAAGCACCCATTTCCATCAAATGTTAAGGTATGTCTAATCAATTCAGATTGACAGTGTCAACATTAAAGCCAACCTGAGCTGCTGATATTGTATGTGTAATTGTTTGGAAAAACACTCATACAGGTTCAGTTTGGGGGACATAAGGGATATTCTATGTGTGACATGTTCAATTCTGGTGAATGACTGTGTGGTAATGTTATTCCTTTGAATAAAGGGGCTTACATGTATATTTCTAAAACAGTTCATACTTTTCCATTTGTACCTTTTTACCCTCTCTATAGAAGTCTCATAGCAAGCTGTATACCATGGAACATGCAGAGTCTTCAAACCCATACACTTCATCTTAGTTCATTTGCATTTGCACCTTTCCTGATTCATTATCATTTTTGAAACTAGCATTGCAATCACATAGTTTGGTTCATGTCGTCCTCTTAATCTAACTCCAGAGACAATATTTTAAACATCTGATATCATGCACATTCTAAAGGCTTTTCAATTTTTGAAATAACAAAAAAAAAAAAAAGTTTCAACATGGTACACATTGAGATTTCAGTAGGTCAACCATCAGGTCATCAATGGTGTTGGGATAGGGAATCATCCTCGTACACAGAAGTTTCTGAGTTCAAGACCGGTCAGGCCTTAGTGAACGATTTTGACTATAGATACTGCATACTTGGCTTAGTTCGAATGGGATCAAGCGACCATAGCACATAATTAGTTTGTTTTGTATTTCATTAAATGTCAATGTATAAAAATGTGCATTAAATGTTATTGAGTTTAAATTTTCTTTATTTAACAAAAACAATCCATGTTACAATCTCAGTATTTATATATTATGGCTGTCTGATCTCATCTTTGCCTATTTAAAGGCTAATATTGGAGTCAGTGAACGTTACAAAGTAATGTTAAAGGAGATTTATTGTTATAAGTTATTTTCATAAATTGGTTCATATCATTACAATGGCATTTGAAACACACATTTGCTCCTTTATCAAGTCATTCTATAATCATTTATGTAAAGCAGCATTGCATTTTGAAAGATAAAACAAGTTGCATGGAAGTGCCGTTTCTATATAGATAAAGTAGATGCCGCCCTAAATTTGAAGTTTATTGAAGAAAATCATTTATAACATAGGAGAACAGCAACTTATTTACATATGAACAGCATCGGGAGATGATGTATGTAAAACCATTGTAGGTGAGCATCTACATTGCAGACATGGTGTAAATTGGCATGGTTTAAGTAAATAGGGTAGATGGACATTGATATCTGTGTAAATACACCTTTACACAGGGGACCTATCCAGAAAGGCTTCTTGAACTTTTGTGCAGGTCTTGAATATAATTGTTTACATCTCAATCTCCACTGAGTTGTACATCTCAACAATACACAATTGCTGTCATGAATGTCCCCATTGTCGCCACCTCAGGCTTTGACAGAACTTCTCCACGCGCTTATTTTGAAAGACAAAGGATTGGTCACATGCAAACAGATGCCAGCCAGGAGCAGCATAATGTTCGGGGTACTGAGAGGTTTAGGTACAGTTGATGGTACATACAGCGTCATGTAGAAGGAATTACAGAAATTCAGTGAGTGTAAAGAGCCTAAACAATACACAATGTCAGGGCATGAATGCAGTCTGCCGTCTCGGAGTCACGTGTTACCTTCACTTCCTTGTAAGGGGACAACTCCCCTATAATAAAGCGGTCTGGAGCCCGCTTCCAATTAGGATGGTCGATATCTCCTACCCTTTCTGCAGTTACTGAATACTTCTTACCTGCCTCAAACTGCTGTGGTTTTATTTCCAGTAAATGAAGGTAGCGATGCTTTCTCGCAATCTCGCTTGAAACGTGACCGTGGAATTCGGTATCATATTTCATCGACCATGATTCTTCAGATAATTCTTCCCTCACGGTGACCTGGTAGCTGCCTGGACCCATACCCCTTACCCACAGCCTGGACATGATGGTTCTAACATCTGTTTCTACGTACAGAGTCCCTCGGTTTTCAACTGTTTTAATAGGATTGGGTACAGTTATATACAGTGGGAATAGCTGTATGTCTCCTAGTTGACAGAGTTTTCAAATGAGAAATGTCTGAAAATGGACCAGCCTTAAGAACTGATTTTGATGAGCCCACCCTCCTTCACTTGACGAGGCGCCATTCGTAAACCGTTCAGAATTTGGAGTCCATATTTACAGATGACACTCGGGACATATTGGGCTATCATCCTACCAAAGGAGGATAAAATCTGAGATGGTCACCCGGGAAGTTCTGCCGATTCTAGTCCAATCTAAATGGACTCAGCCCAATGTGAAATTTGTTTTTCAGATTGCATGGATCCCAAGTAAGCAAAGGAGAGATTTGGATGGTTTGACGCTTTCATGAACATCATGGTTATGAAAGCAGTTACTTTTATCATGCACAATATGGGTTAAGAGATACTGTATTCAACCTTATAAGCACAGCTCCTCTAATGAGTGCACACCCCCTCCCCCCCCCCCTCTATGTCAAATCCGGACCGCAAATTTACTCCAAACTACTCGAAACATGGGGGAAAATAGGCGGCTGTATGGCTTTGAGAAAATAAAATTTTGTCTTTGTTTTCTAAGGTTGAAATACATTGTTGTTTTTTGGTGACGAGAACCCGGGTCATGATGGAATGCAATAAGTTGTTACTACTATAACTATGAGACAAACAGCACACTGTACACATATTATGTCTATTACGGTATGTGGTATATCGCAGCTGTCTCAGGTTATACTGTTGCATGAAGCGTGGCAGGAAACCCTATGTTACTTATATAAATTTCTGTGTATCAAAGTTGGGCATTCCGCAAAGTTTTACAAGCCACTATTTGTACATTCTTTAACACACACTATTTGGAGAAGGTACTGGTAGGAAAATTATCAGAATCATAACCTAAACCCTATTTGTTACTGATGGGTAAATCTGTGGGGCCTTTATCCCTCAAAATTGCCCTTGTCCCTCAAAATGGTACCCTTTTGAGGGATAAAGGCTCTGTCGGGCCTTTATCCCTCAAAAATGCCGTTAAAGCTCAAAAGCCCTTATCCCTCAAAATATTTGCCTCTATACCTCCAAAGCCCTTAAAATATTTGCCTCTATACCTCGAAAGCCCTTATCCCTGAAATCCCATATAATCGCAGGTGTGATTGCCTTTATCCCTCAAAACCTATGTACTGGTTTCAGAAACCAACCTGCACTCGGATATTGACTTGCCTTTATGCCTCAAAACCTATATATATACTGGCCTCAGAAACTGTGCTGCACTCAGCAAAATTGTATTCCAGGCTGGATTGGTTTCTGAGACCAGTATATGTATAGGTTTTGAGGGATAAAGACAAGTTAAAATCTGAGTAGTGCAGATTGGTTTCTGAGACCAGTATATAGGTTTTAAGGGATAAGGGCAATTTGAGGGATAAAGGCCCAACAAACACTCCGATATACGTTAAGGTTTGGAGATGTAGATACATTTCTATATATATGTGCTCGAAGGAAAAGTGAGTAGTAGGGAAAGAGAAAAACCTGCTATATAAGAATGGGAGACTAGGTAAAATAACAAATGGAAAGTAAATGTAAGATGCCACTACAGATCTCATAAAAATACCTAATGCGTCACGAGACAATGTCTCTGGGAAACCTTGCCAGCTGCGTCAAATTCACCTTTTTGGCTTTCTCATTAGCTGAAGCAGCATTTATTTGTGTTATTGATCCAAACTGAAGGTGCATAATGTGAATATATATTTGTATTTGTGCTACATTACATATCCATTTGAAGTACTCTTCTGCAAAACACTTTCTTCCCCTTATATGAACTGATTAACTATGACTGCAAATATACATCTAGGAATAGCTCAAATCAAATCTCGCTACTAGTAAAGCCAGATATAGCTGATAAATGTAACACTAACCAAACGGAATATAGACCAGAGAACTAATAGCGATATGAAGATCTAGAAAGCACAACTAATATGATCTTGATGACTGGTCGGTCATTGCACTTAAATTCTAATCCTTACAAGTTTATAGCATTAAGTCAAGGGAAAATCTACTTAGAGACATGACAGATCCATAATCGTTATGGGAGGTCTGACTACTTACTTTGCAAAGGCATCATAAGGAGGAACTTATTCAAACTAGATTTTATGCATGATGCATGATGATGTATATTTACATGTTTATATTGGACTTGTATAGAAAAGAAATGTTTTAGCCCAATTTAAGGTTTTAGGAATCATGTGAAGTACAATGAATTTTGGTATTGACAATTCAGGGAGAGGGGGGTAAACATATTCAGCCACCTCCCTACTCTGTGATTGCCCCCAACTTCTCCTACGCCCGTCACTTCACAGCGGACAGAACCCAACACTAACTAAAGGTTTCCTCTATCTCATACATCTTTACAATGTGTTAAGGGCAACATGTATACTTGTTATGTTTTTGAATAAAAAGTACACACATGCTAATTTTGTAATCATATAGAAATATATTGTATATGTCCCATTTAGTTCTGATTTAGGGCTGAAGCCTTTCTTCCCCATATTCATGCCTCAACTGCAAGGGGAGGTTGGCAGAAGCCCCTGGCCCCTGTTTTCCTAAACCACTGCACCTAATGGCTGAACCAAGTTTAAGCTGTCATATAATTATTCAGGAGATGTTGATGACTGGTCGGTCATTGCACTCAAAAGGCCATCCTAACAAGCTTATAGCATTAAGGCTACCCTACGAGAAATGATAGCTCCATAATCGTCTATGGGAGTCCTTAATGATACTTTGTAGTTGCGTGAGGAGGAGAAATATTTGTCAGAGGGAGGCTGGCCACTGCAACCAGTTTCAGCTATCAATCTTCATTTCCTTATTATGTTATATGGTGCTAGTTGGAGCCAGTATAAGTAGTATTGTCTAGTATAAGATGGTGGCCACACACTGTATCAAACACTATCCTGCTGACAGTGTTGGCCATTCAAACTGTGGTTAGTGTTTAGCCCTTTTAGGTTAAAGAACAACAAGGAATGGCAGTTTCCAGGTGCAATAGTATGTATCTGTTTATTACAAGAATAAACCACAGGTATGTTATACCATCTGTCCGCACTATGGGACTGTGTGAAGTATCATGAGTCGAGTCAGAACTGACTGCCCGCTGCGGGTCCTCAACACTTGTTATATAGCCTGAACTAAGGTCACGTGTGCAGGTGTGGGTCGGCCACTCACCTGTGGATGACACACGGAATCCAAGAGAGGATCCGAATCCTGTCCCGGGAACCATGTGCACTCATCCCAGGTGCAGGGACCGAGCCGGCTAACTAGGAAACGCTCCATGTGGAGTGAACACATAATAAAGTACCCCTACACTACTAAGAATAACACTGTAAAATCAGTCAGTTCAGCAGAATTCTAAAACCGATAGTGCTTTGATGCCTATGCTGTATGAAGTAATCTAAAAATACTTTTTTTTGTGGGAACCACAGTTATATACTTCAAATCTCTTCCTGATTCAGAACAGATTAATATTAACAATAGTTGCTTAAACTACAATTCTTACTGACACATCTGAATCAACATCTTACATTCTTGCTCCATCTGCTGTTCTTCACGTTCTCCCTTTCTGACTAAGCAGGTTTTTTGCAAAAATACGTTCTGAAGTGCCAGCATACACTTTGAAACATTCATATGACTCCTAACTAATGCATGTTAGTACTTTTATGTAGAATTGACACATGTATACCTTCCACTGAATTAGATAGCACAGATCTGCATGGTGATCCCTATTATCAATCGGAGATAATAAAAATAAATCTTGTTATAGGTCAGTTGGAATAGACAAAGTCATGTCAATAAAGGAATAAAGTCAAGGAGGAGTGCAGTTCTCTATGTGATCACTGGCAGCATTATATTTTGAATAAATAAAGACAGAAAGTGCCTGGCACCAATTAAAATATAGTATAGTGGCCTAACACAAAGAGAAGAAGTAGAATCACTCTGACTCACAGATGGGAGTCTGGACCCGATCACTGAGGTAACTCACCCTATGACTAAAGTCACTCCCAATCATTAGGGAGTCTTAGAATAGGAGTCATTATAGAGTTATAATAGAGTCCTGCTAATGTTAGGGAGTCACTTAAGAGTCCTGGGTAGAGATAGGTAGTTTGATGCAGATGTAATCAAATATTTAAATATATATGTGGGTGTTATATTGTCATGCTATTCTGGTCACATAGTGTGGATGATTAGAGTGAATTGCAATCAATCAGTAAATGTCTTTCCTAATCACATCTAGATGAATTTAATTACATCCTCCAGAGCTGGGTAACATCACCCCCATTGCCATAATTGAGCCTGGACTGCAGGCGATTATATTTACTGTATAAAATGTGTCAATGCCTATATCTCTGTATGGGAAGTAATTACTTAGACTTAATGTGCATCACCCCTCTTGTTAGGGAGTGGTCATTTTTTAACAACAGGGGGGGGATTGGTGGATTTGGGGGGCCCCAAAAAAATTTGGACCCCTTGAAGGGGGGGGGCGAAAAAATTTGGACCCCTCCTGAGGGGGGGACCAAAAAAATTACACCCCTTTTTAGCGGAAAAGCCCTTGCGTTACTATAGCTCAAAGGGGTCGACCACGCTCAATTTCAACCTGCCTGGAGGGGGGGCTGAAAAAATTGAAAGACAGACACACACACACAGACCAATGTCAATTCCGATAATTATGATCAGCTCCAAGAGCATGGCAGTCTATGAGCTAATGTAGCTGGAAAGGAAACAATCAATTTCCATTAGATTATGGATCTAGCACAAAGAATGTCATTAATAAAAGTGATTATCTTCATACACACTACACCCCAGGGAAGTATATGTGTCTTAGACAGGGGGCTTAATCCTTTATAATCTAATTAAATGAGGATTAGTTTACACAGCTGAGCTGGATGTAATCATAATAAATCTAGGTCAGAGAAGGAAGTGCGTTAAAAAATTAAAGTACTAGACTTTACATGCCAGGCCATTTTCTAGACCAGACCATTGCCGAAACCGGCTGTGCAGTATTTACACCCAGCCAGGGAGCAGTAATTAAGTGATGTGTGAGCAGCCAACTACTTAATGAATGCTCCCTCATTAACCCCCACAGCTGGATGCCAAAGCACACAAGCGGCAGCCATCTTTTTTAATAGCCAGACTTGGAGGAGGGTCCTGCTTAAGGGTGAGAAAACTGTTTCATTTCATGTGGAGAACAACTTCCCCCTTGTTTTGTATGGGAGGGGCCATTCTCCAAACCCCCTTAGAGAAACTGGATCTCATTCTCCACGTCTCCATTCTCCACGGTATAACTGTGAAACCAATCTTTTATCGTCATTTTTGAATGCAATTAATCAATATTCAAATGAAATAAATACAGAGATCAACTTTAATCAGTCTTAACTTCTGGTTTCTCCACAAGTGGGACCTTGGGTGGTATTACGTGAAGGGTTAAGAGAGACATGACATAGTAAAATGGGGCTTTTTGGTGAGTTGCTGACTCAGCAAGTGATGTTTAGGTGGTTTCTAAAGGTAGGAATCTAGTACTCTCCCCAACAATGCATACCCTTCTCCCTGACTCCATTATCTCCCTGTATAGGACCAAAAGTAGATTTGCCACAGTAACATCCCTTTTGGCCTGCCCTGGCCCTTTAGAAAGGGAGAGAGTGTGTGGATGTCCGTGTGTGGGAAGGGATTCTGTTATACTCCTCACTTCGATCCCCTACTGTCCCCAGTACCCGTTGTAGTCTACTCTGGCTGCTGTCGGCAGTCGTTCAGAAGGTGTGACCAGAACCATTACTCAGTCACTTAGTGCCTCTGTCACTGTACTGCAGCTCAACCAGCCCTGTTAGGTTGTGAGATGAAACTTGGCTGGGGACTGGATCACACTGGTTTCCTGGACAGGGTTAGGAGGGAGAGCTTGAATGGGTTTGTTTTATATATTCCCACAGAGGCTTTTAAGTTGGCAGACCAACATAAGATGGAGTTCAATACAAATGCAAGAGGTTATAAGCAATTTAACAAAGGGATAGGGAAAGAGAAACTACTAAGGAGAAGATGGTAAGGTGATAAAAAGGTGGTTAGAGAAGAAAATAAGAAAAGAACAAGAAATAAAAGAAGCACACAAAACAGCATACACAGAGGACAAAGAGGCTGAGACATGGAGACACAGATACACAGCTGTAGAGGCATTGTTCCATTGATATATAACATATTGATGTGTCATTGTTGATTTGTAAATGCTGCATGAGACACTGGCCAATATTAGAGGATTGTAATAATTGCTAAAAGCATGCCATTCTATACATCAGTAACGCTTAACCTTAGACGATCAACATACACGAGCATAGACCTAATATGCAACATTATTAGCGGGAGTGATTACCTTCAGAGCCTCAAGCCCCAGACAAGTATTCTTCATAAAGCTTACAGTGCTTATAATCCTCCACAATACAAATGAAATTGAGAAACCAAGGTAAACTGTACACAGCTTAGCTGGATATAGTCATAATAAATCTAGGTCTGAGATGGAAGCATGGAATTGACCAGACTGCAGTCATCATTTGCAAAAACTGTAGATTTTTTTGCTAAGAGCAACACATGTAAGACTCTAGGCTTTCTTTTGTCGGAAGCTTGGCGCTGTATTGCTGTCCTGTCACCACTGGATGTCTGGGGGGCTCTCTGGTTTGGTTCTGTGTGTGAAGTAACTGGGCTTAGCGTCAAGGAGTGTTGTCTGCACGTCAACTGGAGATTAACCTCCAGTCAGCCTCCTGAATGCAACCTTTGTAAGGTTGGACTCATTTATGGAGACGATTTAGGGCTATTTGGTTAATTGCGACAGAGCTCAAATATGATAGAACAACCTTCTCACTTTCAGCCTGTGCCATCTAAAGACCGGCGATGCTGGAAGCAGGCTGATCTAATCACCATGGGAACTTTTAATTAGGACCCACAGAGAACCAGCTGCTATCACATTAATAGTGACATCAGAGGAACCAGCGCATGCATTGAAACATGTCAAACTCTCTCTATTTAATTATTTTCTCCAAAACTGATTCTTTACTGGGCGCTCCTGTACATTACCATTTGGAACTGTTAAACTGGTCTGGTGCTGACAATATAATATTTATATCTGGTATAATGCTTCTGCAGTGATCGGCTGTGATATTGTATAATTATCCTATATATCATGCTCAAGGCCAGATGGACTATTTCTAAAGCAGATTTACTCAATTCTTAGAACAAGGGAACTTCCCATATCGTCCCTCATTGTGTTTAAGAAGTGTTCAAGGTGACTAGCATTTTTATAGATGAAGTTTCATTGAAATACACCCTTATACCTTATTTCCCGAATTATAGTATTCTCCGATTCATGTTTTAGGAGATTCACTTCAAAAAGGTGAAAGTTGTGGTTGTTGAAATTGATGCAAATGTCTTTGCGGAACAGAACAAGATAGCATCTGCTAGAGCTAAACTAAAGCATATTGGCGACAACCTTTTTAAGATAATAAATGCAATATACTTTTTATTGCAGTTGTATTTATTAGAACAGTTTCATACTGTTCAGAACAAAGCAAATTTTAGTAATCTACGATTTTGTAGAAATACACATACACAAATGTGTCTATGACGGGTCTAGAGACCCTGTTACATGTATAAACGTTTGTTGCAACAAGACCATATGTGTCCCAGATGGCATCCTTAGTGTGTTCCCTCAGAATTAGATCTTGTATTAGATTAAGACTTCATATGACTATTATGAATGACTATGCATACTCTATGAGATGTATATGTCCCCTACCACCTTACTATGCTAAATGCTGAAAGGCACATTGCTTGTCAATTGGCCATAGGATAAGATTATGTCATTTGTAATATAACTACTTATACAACGACATACACTCATCCAGATGATTTTGATATTGTTGTATTTTGAAAATCATTTTATGAAATAAATACACGTTACAAACTCAAAAATTATATAACAGAAAATGTGTGGTATAACATATTTTATAATCCATTGTTGCTGTTATTTTAGCAGAAAGAATTTACACTAATTTACCTACCTTCATATTCATATTAACATCAAAACAGCGGATTTTCTATCTCACTTATGGAGTGTGTTTGTTTCATCCAAATCATATGCAAAACTTTAGACTGAGATCAGTTCTCTCTAAGGTTATTTAGTTGTTACCTATGTCTAAGTATATTACAAAAATATGATGGTATAGTCAGTACTGACTATAGGTTTTATTATCAGTGTACTCTGGTCACATTGCTTAAATAATTGGGGTGATTTGAAATCAATCAGTGAAAGGGTTTCCTACTCACATTCAGATGAATTTGATTACGTACTGGAGAGCTGGCTAACATCACCCCCATTGCCATATCTCTGTCTAGACTGTACGGGATTATATGGACTATATGAAATGTCTCAATGCCGGGGACTTTGTAGGGGAAAGTAATTACTTAGACGCAATGTGCATCTCCGATGAATCTTTAACCCTGTAAGGGTGGCATGGTGCTAAATGGCAACATTTGTCAGCATAATGCATTAATGCAGCCCCAATGAGCTACTCGCCTGTCCAACATATGTGAATCATGCTGACCCATCAGGAGTGGGTAAGCCCCAAGGGGTCGGTGTACTGCCCTAACACAGCACTTGATAGTTATGTTTAAATGATTAACAAGCGTCTCAAGTGTACCTTTAGATCATCTGTTTATCTAAGTATTAGGAGATGTCGCTGTTTTACTCTCTCTCTATATATATAAGCATCAGTCACAGTTGTAATACTATGGTGTGTATAGCAGCCCTGTGTGTTCACTCACATGCGAACCTTTAACAAAATCCTTTTTGCCTCCAAAATGACAATATATAATAAAATGTCTCAGGAGATATGCAACTCTTGGGACAGAAAAATAATTGCTCCCACACTACCCTCTCCCCATCTCATTGCGCTGCCTGGATTTTCTCAGGCAATATGTCACTTGCCCTGCAGGATCTCACACCTCCCACAGCAGCTATAGTCTGTCCGTCCAAGTTTATCAATTTACCCTTGGAGTGTTATTTTCCAAGAAAATTTTCAGAAAAAATCTCATCAAATTTCCATCTATGATTTCGAAGACTCAGCATGTTTTATAGTGTAGAGATAATTTTAGCGAGGGTAGACAATGGTGGGGAACGAAAGCACTTGTAAGGGATCTAGATATCACACAATCACTAATACCATTTAAACATGTCACAAGTAAAATGTTATTTCCAATAAAAACGAAGTCTGTAGTCAGAAGTGTGTTTCCAATAAATACCACACACAACCATGCAAGGTCATGTTTTGAAGATTCCATTCAGGTGCAAATGAGCCTAAACTATAAATAAAGTCTTTTATCTTTCCTCATACCTACCTCCTGTCATTATGTCTCCTTAGGCAAGTTAGGGCATCTAGCTGTTAGATCCACTTCCTATTCGGTTGGCTAAAACTAATACAGTGCCCATGTCGGTGGGCATTTGGTCCTGGAGATTTTCAATTTGCAGGACCGGCTACATTTCTGATGGACTGAATACCAAGATATCTCCTGATTTACACAGTATGTTGACGAACATGTTTCAAGTGTATAAACTTGGGATTTCCAGGAAAAGGCCAGCGCATGAGCACTCACTTCTTAGGCCTACATGAAATCCATGGAAAATAGGAAACTACCCAGTCAACATTGCCTAATGCGGCCCATGTGTGTTTTAACCTGGGCAAGCTGATTTGCCCGACCTTGATTTTGGTCCTTTTTGTCCAGGGCTACCAGTGGGAGCCCACATGGGCCAGCCCAGATTCTAAGTGCCCAGCCCTAGCCCAGATTTAGCACACACTATACAAAGGTACAATAAAGGGTTATTTCTTGAGGGAATTCAGATGTCAGTATGTTTCGAAATAATTACAACGTATAAGTTTATGAAAAAACTGTTTTTTGTGGGCGGACACATCTGGGCTCCCACCGGTAGCCCTGGACAAAAAGGACCATTAATGGCCAAGCCCAGCTGGCCCAAGTAAAACACATAATGGGTCCAAGGGACCAATGCTGGTTGGGTATTTTATGACAGAAATAAACATTTGCTTGCACACTTGCATCTCCTGCTATATCAATTTTCAGGGCATTAAATGTGATTTGCTACCTCCCCCAACTGACCTCCTGCCACTGACCTCAGCCACAGTGTGTGATTGAGAGGCTGATACCAGGTTATTACTTTACTTTCACAGTATATATATAATTTGACACAGTGAAATGGTTCTTGAATAGGTGGCAATGCACTGAGAGCTAGTGTGGGAGTTTGATGACTCAGCAGTTTTTCATAGATAGATAGATATAATTCTAAAACCGACACAGCGGAAGGCTGGTCAGCAGGTTCACAGGGACCGAACCTGAGTTTTTCATACATACAGTGTCACACAAGTACTTGAAATGGATCTAAAAATGAGGGGCTATTGGAGTGGTTTTCTCTGTAGACACCACACAATATTAGCATTAAAGGCTGTAACAGTGTATTTGGCTATTGTGAGACTGTACACAAAATGGCGACCACTTGTGACAACTCGTCATGATTATAGACCATCGGTAAGCAGTTACAAACCCTAGCCATAGCACGTACTACAGCCCCACAGTATAATGGAGGGAGGAATGAGGCTAGTGCTACATTTCCTGCCCCTAATATCCTGTGCTTTATGTAGTGCCGGGAACACTTAATGGACCTCAAGTGGATTTTCATGTCATTGTTTTTTCCTCAGAAGGGTTCAATACTGTCTATTGACCAGGTCGGAATTTTACAATTATGCACTCCACTGCCACAGGCCTAACATAACTAGTCCAAATAAAGTCAGTTCCAATGAAAACCAGAGATCACCAAATTATATATGCCTTTAATACTTTTCTTTTTATTATTGACCTGAAGGGGAAAGGGGCGGTTTGTATATCTATATGTAATGATATTCACCGCATAGATGAGTCTTTGCGAATACCGGCAGAACAGTGGCACCCCAAAAGAATCAACTACCCCCCACTGTTAAAAATGAATGTTTAAATACAGTGAAACACCACAGCAAAACTATTTGCTTTGTTTACCAATGTGAAATTTGTTTTTCAGATCGCATGGATCCCAAGTAAGCAAAGGAGAGATTTGGATGGTTTAATGCTTTTATGAACGTCATGGTTATGAAAGCAGTTACTTTTATCATGCACAATATGGGTAAAGACATACTGTATTCGTCCTTATAAGCACACCTCCTCTAATGAGTGCACACCCCCGCCCCCCCCCCCCCCCTCTATGTCAAATCCGGACCGCAAATTTACTCCAAAACTACTAGAAACGTTGGGGAAAATAGGCGGATGTGTGGCTTTTGGAAAATAAAATTTTGTCTTTGTTTTCTAAGGTTGAAATACATTGTTTTTTTTTTGTGAAGAGAACCCGGGTCATGATGGAATGCAATAAGTTGTTACTACTATAACTATGAGACAAACAGCACACTGTGCACATATTATGTCTATTACGGTATGTCTCAGGTTATACTGTTGCATGACGCGTGGCAGAATACCCCATGTTACTTGTATAAATTTCTGTGCATCAAAGTTTTACAAGCCACTCTTTGTACATTCTTTAACACACACTGTTTGGAGAAGGTAATGGTAGGAAAATTACAAGTGAGGGCGCAAACAGATTCCATCTGTTTGCTAGCCCTCACTTGTTTGAGAAGATACTGGATTTACTATTTTGGAAGGGGTTGTGTTTGGAAACGCATTAGGCATTTGGAGGTGTGTTTGGGATTTATTTCAAAGCTGGTGAGGAAATTTGTTTACTTGATGACATAGAGGTTATAAATGACAACAAAGGAATTCCTTCTGTTATAATGAAAAACTGATTTTATTAATAATTAAAAGGGCAGCAATCAATTGACTTGGATGAAGATTGATATATTGAAGAGTTCCTAGACTTTCTAAATGTCTAGTGGAATTCCTAGATATAGAGTTTCTAGACCCATTGATGAGTTTAGATACACATGTTGAAGAGTTCCTAAACATGTGGATGAGTTTCCTAGATATGTGGAACAGTTTCTAGATGGGTTTCACGCCCGACTTGTATCCGAAATTCCCTCTCATGAAGTCCATATTTAAAGGGCTAGTATGAGTGTTGTGGGGCCCCTAGCCATGTTGTGGAGCCCCTAGGCGTGGTATGGAGCCCCTACACGTGTTGTGGAGCGCCTACACGTGCGAATCCCGCGACTCCCGCGACTCCCGCGACTCCAGCTCCCATGGCTCCCATCTGTGCGACTCCTGCTCGTACCGCTCACGTTCACTGGAAAATATAAGAATTTACATATAAAATGGCAGAAAAAGAACTTTAATTTCTGAAGAACCATGGCCTTTACTACCGGGTATTTACATGTATTAAAGCACAGACAGCTCTATTAACCTTTCTGAGTGTTAAATACCTGGTATTTACATCTTTTAAAGCACAGGCAACTCTAATAACCTTTCTGAGGCAGTACTGTGGAGTTTAAGGTCGGACATGTATCAAACCAGGGGGGGGGAGGAAAGGGCACTAATATGCACCTAACTCTGGAACTAAACATGATAGAGAGATAAATTGAACATTTCTGAACTCCTCTCGCCAAGACGCTTCGTTTGGCACTATAATTGGCTCTGAAGAAAAGACCCGAGATCCCCCCCCCCCTGAAGTCAAAAATTGGGTTAATGACCTGGGAATTGTTTTTTATATAAATTCAAGGTCTATATTTAGCAGTGCGTTAGTGGCAGTACTGAGAATTAGGCCTTACCCCCTGAAAGTATCCCATGAAAATTGGTCACATTGGGCGCTCAGTCAGTACTGTGGAGTTTAAGATTTGCTCTGAAGACCAAATTTCAGAGACCCCCCCTGAAGTCGAAAATTGGGTAAATGCTGACCCGAAGAGGAGTGGTTGGAGCCCCTAGACGTGTTGAAGAGCCCCTGATCAAGGTTCTGAGTGCTGTGTCCACGTGGCCAAGGCTCCCGCTCCTGCAACTCCGGCGACTCCCGCTCCCGTGGCTCCCGTTTGTGCGACTCCTGCTCGTACCGCTCACGTTCACTGGAAAATATAAGAATTTACATATAAAATGGCAGAAAAAGAACTTTAATTTCTGAAGAACCATGGCCTTAACTACCGGGTATTTACATGTATTAAAGCACAGACAGCTCTATTAACCTTTCTGAGTGTTAAATACCGGGTATTTACATCTTTTAAAGCACAGGCAACTCTAATAACCTTTCTGAGGCAGTACTGTGGAGTTTAAGGTCGGACATGTATCAAACCGGGGGGGGGGGGGGGGGACAAAAAGTCACTAATATGCACCTAGCTCTGGAACTAAACATGATAGAGAGATAAATTGAACATTTCTGAACTCCTCTCGCCAAGACGCATCATTTGGAGCCATAATTCAGTCTCGATTTTCACAATATTCTTCATTCTGCTCTTTTAAATTTTGAGGTACCTAGACATGATATTTGAGAATTTCCTTTTGCTGGGACTACCACTAATGTCCAAAGAATGAGAATTTCTGGGAGATATTGCATAATATGCAGTAGTTATTTAGTAAACATGCACTGAACTCGTTTGGTGTTAACTGGGGTGCGCGCAAATTTTTTCGCCCCCCCCCCCATGGGCCCTTTGGAAATGTTCAATTTTGAGGTACTTAGACACAATATTTGAGAAATTCTTTTTGCGAGGACTACCATAGATGTGTATAGTATAGAATGCAAACATGCCCATAGCTCTGGAACTAAACATGATAGAGAGATAAATTGAACATTTCTGAACTCCTCTCGCCAAGACGCATCATTTGGAGCCATAATTTAGTCTCGATTTTCACAATATTCTTCATTCTGCTCTTTTAAATTTTGAGGTATCTAGACATGATATTTGAGAATTTCCTTTTGCTGGGACTACCACTAATGTCCAAAGAATGAGAATTTCGGGGAGATATTGCATAATATGCAGTAGTTATTTAGTAAACATGCACTGAACTTGTTTGGTGTTAACTGGGGTGCGCGAAATCTTTTCGCCCCCCCCCCCATGGGCCCTTTTGAAATGTTCAATTTTGAGGTACTTAGACACAATATTTGAGAAATTCTTTTTGCGAGGACTACCATAGATGTGTATAGTATAGAATGCAAACATGCCCATAGCTCTGGAACTAAACATGATAGAGAGATAAATTGAACATTTCTGAACTCCTCTCGCCAAGACGCATCATTTGGAGCCATAATTTAGTCTCGATTTTCACAATATTCTTCATTCTGCTCTTTTAAATTTTGAGGTACCTAGACATGATATTTGAGAATTTCCTTTTGCTGGGACTACCACTAATGTCCAAAGAATGAGAATTTCTGGGAGATATTGCATAATATGCAGTAGTTATTTAGTAAACATGCACTGAACTCGTTTGGTGTTAACTGGGGTGCGCGCAAATTTTTTCGCCCCCCCCCCATGGGCCCTTTGGAAATGTTCAATTTTGAGGTACTTAGACACAATATTTGAGAAATTCTTTTTGCGAGGACTACCATAGATGTGTATAGTATAGAATGCAAACATGCCCATAGCTCTGGAACTAAACATGATAGAGAGATAAATTGAACATTTCTGAACTCCTCTCGCCAAGACGCTTCGTTTGGCACTATAATTGGCTCTAAAGAAACATTTCCGAGACCCCCCCCTGAACTCAAAAATTGGGTAAATGACCTGGGAATTGTTTTTTTATATAAATTCAAGGTCTATAGATAGCAGTGCGTTAGTGGCAGTACTGAGAATTAGGCCTAACTCCCTGAAAGTATCCCATGAAAATTGGTCACATTGGGCGCTCAGTCAGTACTGTGGAGTTTAAGATTTGCTCTGAAGACCAAATTTCAGAGACCCCCTGAAGTCGAAAATTGGGTAAATGCTGACCTGAGGAGGAGTGGTTGGAGCCCCTAGACGTGTTGAAGAGCCCCTGATCAAGGTTCTGAGTGCTGTGTCCACGTGGCCAAGGCTCCCGCTCCTGCAACTCCGGCGACTCCCGCTCCCGTGGCTCCCGTTTGTGCGACTCCTGCTCGTACCGCTCACGTTCACTGGAAAATATAAGAATTTACATATGAAATGGCAGAAAAAGAACTTTAATTTCTGAAGAACCATGGCCTTAACTACCGGGTATTCACATGTATTAAAGCACAGACAGCTCTATTAACCTTTCTGAGTGTTAAATACCGGGTATTTACATCTTTTAAAGCACAGGCAACTCTAATAACCTTTCTGAGGCAGTACTGTGGAGTTTAAGGTCTGACATGTATCAAACCGGGGGGGGGGACAAAAAGTCACTAATATGCACCTAGCTCTGGAACTAAACATGATAGAGAGATAAATTGAACATTTCTGAACTCCTCTCGCCAAGACGCATCATTTGGAGCCATAATTTAGTCTCGATTTTCACAATATTCTTCATTCTGCTCTTTTAAATTTTGAGGTACCTAGACATGATATTTGAGAATTTCCTTTTGCTGGGACTACCACTAATGTCCAAAGAATGAGAATTTCTGGGAGATATTGCATAATATGCAGTAGTTATTTAGTAAACATGCACTGAACTCGTTTGGTGTTAACTGGGGTGCGCGCAAATTTTTTCGCCCCCCCCCCCATGGGCCCTTTGGAAATGTTCAATTTTGAGGTACTTAGACACAATATTTGAGAAATTCTTTTTGCGAGGACTACCATAGATGTGTATAGTATAGAATGCAAACATGCCCATAGCTCTGGAACTAAACATGATAGAGAGATAAATTGAACATTTCTGAACTCCTCTCGCCAAGACGCTTCGTTTGGCACTATAATTGGCTCTAAAGAAACATTTCCGAGACCCCCCCTGAAGTCAAAAATTGGGTAAATGACCTGAGAATTGTTTTTTATATAAATTCAAGGTCTATAGATAGCAGTGCGTTAGTGGCAGTACTGAGAATTAGGCCTAACTCCCTGAGAGTATCCCATGAAAATTGGTCACATTGGGCGCTCAGTCAGTACTGTGGAGTTTAAGATTTGCTCTGAAGACCAAATTTCAGAGACCCCCCCTGAAGTCGAAAATTGGGTAAATGCTGACCTGAGGAGGAGTGGTTGGAGCCCCTAGACGTGTTGAAGAGCCCCTGATCAAGTTTCTGAGTGCTGTGTCCACGTGGCCAAGGCTCCTGCTCCTGCAACTCCTGCGACTCCCGCTCCCGTGGTTCCCGTTTGTGCGACTCCTGCTCGTACCGCTCACGTTCACTGGAAAATATAAGAATTTACATATAAAATGGCAGAAAAAGAACTTGAATTTCTGAAGAACCATGGCCTTAACTACCGGGTATTCACATGTATTAAAGCACAGACAGCTCTATTAACCTTTCTGAGTGTTAAATACCGGGTATTTACATCTTTTAAAGCACAGGCAACTCTAATAACCTTTCTGAGGCAGTACTGGTTTAAGGTCGGACATGTATCAAACCGGGGGGGGGGGGGGGACAAAAAGTCACTAATATGCACCTAGCTCTGGAACTAAACATGATAGAGAGATAAATTGAACATTTCTGAACTCCTCTCGCCAAGACGCATCATTTGGAGCCATAATTTTCACAATATTCTTCATTCTGCTCTTTTAAATTTTGAGGTACCTAGACATGATATTTGAGAATTTCCTTTTGCTGGGACTACCACTAATGTCCAAAGAATGAGAATTTCTGGGAGATATTGCATAATATGCAGTAGTTATTTAGTAAACATGCACTGAACTCGTTTGGTGTTAACTGGGGTGCGCGCAAATTTTTTCGCCCCCCCCCCATGGGCCCTTTGGAAATGTTCAATTTTGAGGTACTTAGACACAATATTTGAGAAATTCTTTTTGCGAGGACTACCATAGATGTGTATAGTATAGAATGCAAACATGCCCATAGCTCTGGAACTAAACATGATAGAGAGATAAATTGAACATTTCTGAACTCCTCTCGCCAAGACGCTTCGTTTGGCACTATAATTGGCTCTAAAGAAACATTTCCGAGACCCCCCCTGAAGTCAAAAATTGGGTAAATGACCTGAGAATTGTTTTTTATATAAATTCAAGGTCTATAGATAGCAGTGCGTTAGTGGCAGTACTGAGAATTAGGCCTAACTCCCTGAGAGTATCCCATGAAAATTGGTCACATTGGGCGCTCAGTCAGTACTGTGGAGTTTAAGATTTGCTCTGAAGACCAAATTTCAGAGACCCCCCCTGAAGTCGAAAATTGGGTAAATGCTGACCTGAGGAGGAGTGGTTGGAGCCCCTAGACGTGTTGAAGAGCCCCTGATCAAGTTTCTGAGTGCTGTGTCCACGTGGCCAAGGCTCCTGCTCCTGCAACTCCTGCGACTCCCGCTCCCGTGGTTCCCGTTTGTGCGACTCCTGCTCGTACCGCTCACGTTCACTGGAAAATATAAGAATTTACATATAAAATGGCAGAAAAAGAACTTGAATTTCTGAAGAACCATGGCCTTAACTACCGGGTATTCACATGTATTAAAGCACAGACAGCTCTATTAACCTTTCTGAGTGTTAAATACCGGGTATTTACATCTTTTAAAGCACAGGCAACTCTAATAACCTTTCTGAGGCAGTACTGGTTTAAGGTCGGACATGTATCAAACCGGGGGGGGGGGGGGACAAAAAGTCACTAATATGCACCTAGCTCTGGAACTAAACATGATAGAGAGATAAATTGAACATTTCTGAACTCCTCTCGCCAAGACGCATCATTTGGAGCCATAATTTTCACAATATTCTTCATTCTGCTCTTTTAAATTTTGAGGTACCTAGACATGATATTTGAGAATTTCCTTTTGCTGGGACTACCACTAATGTCCAAAGAATGAGAATTTCTGGGAGATATTGCATAATATGCAGTAGTTATTTAGTAAACATGAACTGAACTCGTTGGTGTTAACAGGGGCGCGCGCAAATTTTTTGCCCCCCCCCCCCCCATGGGCCTTTTGGAAATGTTCAATTTTGAGGTACTTAGACACAATATTTGAGAAATTCTTTTTGCGGGGACCACCACACATGTGTATAGTATAGAATGCAAACATGCACATAGCTCTGGAACTAAACATGATAGAGAGATAAATTGAACATTTCTGAACTCCTCTCGCCAAGACGCTTCTACTCGCCAAAATTCCCAAACAAAGTCAAATTTCACAAAAAGTAGGGGGGATGGAGGGCTGACACACTAGGGCATAATAAACATGACATTTCTGCATCTAACGAGCCTAATAAGGTGAATATTGGTTGAGATTTACCTTCGATATGAGCCATTTTCAAGAATTTGATTCAAGTTGAGAAATGACAGTCCGGTCTGAGTCGGTTTCAAGTCACCCCCAACCACATAAGGCTAAAGGGATATAGGGCTGGGGGGTATCACGAAACTGCTTGTTGGCTGCTCAGCTTGCGATCAGCTGATCAATGACCCACATTGGTTAAGTCACTTCTACATGTTGGATTTCTTAATGAATCGTATCATTAGAAAGGCCTAATACTGGGGAATTCAGAAAAAAATATTTTGGGGCTACCCCCCCCCTTGTGTACAATTTTAGAGCATATTTTTAGTTTGGATCGGGCCACTGTCACTGTGCTGAAGATCTATCATTTGATCATTGGCTCTGTTTTAAGTTTAAAGGCCGGTCTTCGTCATTTTGCGGAATAACCCGGCTACTTAGCTGGCCGCAATTTCACCCCCCAAATGGAGGGAGCCTAATCTATCCATATCAACAAAAATTGCGGACTTACCTTGCATATTTGAGCTGTAATTGATGAAATTAACCAATTTGGTACCGAATCATCGTCGCTCGGCGTTCCACTGTCCGCCATGTTGGATTTTGCCACCGGAGATTGCCGAAGCGCTCGATAAACAAATTATTTTTTTATCAAGACGGTTATACTGTCCGAAATGTCCGCAACTGCCTATATATTACCTGTAGGAGTAATAATATTACCTTGAAAGTCCGCAATTTGCTCTATTTCGGAAGATAAAATGACCCCCGAGCATTTCCGAGTCGCACTCTCGCGAGATCCCGTGAATCCGCGAGATGGCCAGATTTTGTTTACATTGTCGTCGTGTCGAACGATAGTAAAAGGCTGAATTATGGCATAATACGATTAAATATGGAAGGTATCGCTATGCTGAAAGGTAGGAAATGAATATAGATGTATTTTCGTTATGTTTTCGTAGGCAAAATAAAAAATATCGACATTTTGCGGATGTCGTAAAAAAATGGACAAATTTCAAGAGTCCGACAAGTCAAGTTTCGGCGACTTAACTTGGCCGAAAATCAATCAATCCTCCTTAATTTGGCCATGTAAGTAGTAAATTATTGCGGATTATCAAAGAATAATATGTTTTCTTTACGTTGTCAGCTTTTAAGGCACGAGAAACAATGAAAACAGTGGAAAATGGACTTCAAGCGAGACGAGTCAGTGAACTCGCTGACTCGCCTGTAAATTAGTCAAACTTCGAAGACGGTTATTATAAGAATCTGTTAAATCAGAATCATAACCTAAACCCTATTTGTTGATGGGTAACACTGTTGGGCCTTTATCGCTCAAAATTGCCATTATCCCTCTAAATGGAACCCTTTTAAGGGATACAGGCTCTGTCGGGCCTTTATCCCTCAAAAGTGCCGTTAAAGCTCAAAAGCCCTTATCCCTCAAAATATTTGCCTCTATACCTCAAAAGCCCTTAAAATATTTGCCTCTATACCTCAAAAGCCCTTATCCCTCAAATCCCATATAATCGCAGGTGTGATTGCCTTTATCCCTCAAAACCCATGTACTGGTTTCAGAAACCAACCTGCACTCAGATATTGACTTGCATTTATGCCTCAAAACCTATATACTGACCTCAGAAACCAACCTGCACTCGGATATTGACTTGCCTTTATGCCTCAAAACCTATATATACTGGCCTCAGAAACCGTGCTGCACTCAGCAAATTGGTATTCGAGGCTGGATTGGTTTCTGAGACCAGTATATGTATAGTAGGTTTTGAAGGATAAAGGCAAGTCAAAATCTGAGTATTGCAGATTGGTTTCTGAGACCAGTATATAGGTTTTGAGGGATAAGGGCAATTTGAGGGACAAAGGCCCCACAAACACTCCGATATACGTTAAGGATCGGAGATGTAAATACATTTCTATATATGTCTGCTCGAAAGAAAAGTGAGTAGTAGGGAAAGAGAAAAACCTGCTATATAAGAATGGGAGACTAGGTAAAATAACAAATGGAAAGTAAAGGTAAGATGCCAGTACAGATCTCATAAAAATACTTAATGCGTCACGAGACAATGTCTCTGGGAAACCTTGCAAGCTGCGTCATAGTCACCTTTTTGGCTTTCTCATTAGCTGAAGCAGCATTTATTTTTGTTATTGATCAAAACTGAACGTGCATAATGTGAATATATATATATATATTTGTGTTTGTGCTACATTACATATTCATTTGAAGTACTCTTCTGCAAAACACTTTCTTCTTCAGATGATCTGAACTGATTAACTATGACTGCCAATATACATCTAGGAATAGCTCAAATCAAATCTCGCTACTAGTAAAGCCAGATATAGCTGATAAATGTAGCACTAACAAAACGGAATATAGACCAGAGAACTAATAGCGATATGAAGATCTAGAAAGCACAACTAATATGATTTTGATGACTGGTCGGTCATTGCACTTAAATTCTAATCCTTACAAGTTTATAGCATTAAGGCGAGGGTAAATCTACTTAGAGACATGACAGATCCATAATCGCTATGGGAAGTCTGACTACTTACTTTGCAAAGGCATAATAAAGAGGAACTTATTCAAACTAGTTTTTATGTATGATGCATGATGATATATTTACATGTTTATATTGGACTTATATAGAAAAATAATGTTTTAGCCCAATTTAAGGTTTTCGGAATCATGTGTAGTTCAATGAATTTTGGTATTGACAATTCTTCTTTTATGTCAGGGAGAGGGGGGTAAACATGTTCAGCCACCTCCCTACTCTGTGATTGCCCCCCCCCTTCTCCTACGCCCCTGACTTCACAGCGGACAGAACCCAACACTAACTAAAGGTTTCCTCTATCTCATTCATCTTTACAATGTGTTAAGGGCAACATGTATACTTCTTATGTTTTTGAATAAAAAGTACACACATGCTAATCTTGAAATTATATAAAAACATATTGTATATATCCCATTTGGTTCTGATTTAGGGCTGAAGCCTTTCTTCCCCATATTCAGGCCTCAACTGCAAGCGGAGGTGGGCAGAAGCCCCTCGCCCCTGTTTTCCTAAACCACTGCAACTAATGGCTGAACCAAGTTTAACCATTTGAGGATGGCATTCTGCCTTAATGCATCATGCCTTTGGTTGTCATGATGCATTAGTCTTGGTGAGTAACTCATCATGAATGCATCATGCCGACAAATGTTATCTTTTGATGGCATTCTTCCCTAAAGAGTTGGGCTGTAGTATCATTATTGCAGGGAATGTCGATAGCTGCTCGGTCATTGCACTCAAAAGGCAATTTCCACCAGCTTATAGCATTAAGGCTACCATAAATCCCCTACGAGAAATGATAGCTCCATAATCGTCTATGGGAGTCCTAAATAATACTTTGTAGAGGCGTGAGGGGGAGAAATATCTGTCAGAGGGAGGCTGGGCACTGCAACCAGTTTCAACTGTCAATGTAGATTTGCTTTTTTATGTTATTTGGTGCGAGTTGGAGCCAGTATAAGTAGTATTGTCTTGGTAGTATAAGATGTTGGCCACACACTGTATCAAACACGATCCTGCTGACAGTGTTGGCCATTCAAACTAAGAATAACACTGTAAAATCAGTCAGTTCAGCAGAATTCAGAAACCGATAGTGCTTTGATGCCAAACGCTGTATGAAGTAATTTTAAAATAATTTGTTGTGGTGAGGACAGTTATTCACTTCAAATATCTTCCTGATTCAGAACAGATTAATATTAACAATAGTTGCTTAAACTACAATTCTTAGTGACACATCGGAATCAACATCTTACATTCTTGCTCCATCTGCTGTTCTTCACGTTCTCCCTTTCTGACTAAGCAGGTTTTTTGCAAAAATACATTCTGAAGTGCCAGCACACACTTCATATGACTCCTAACTAATACGATATATTTTTTGTCAATAAAGGACGATTCATACTTTTATCGTTTTTTTTTTTTAAACAAATTAATACAATAAAATGCAAAATAAGGCCTAATTTATACAAATAAAGACGATATGGGCGATCGAAGGGGGGGGCTCCTTTTTGGCGGAGGCGCACAGACCGGAAGTGTGTATCGAGCAAGGTGTCATGGCGGCAGAACCTCACAGGCGATCACCATACCTGGGTCCTATTTCTTTCCTCTTTTCTTTTCTCTCTGATTCTTCCTCTCCCCTTCATATCAAGTGTTTTTTACTAAACCTGAAAACTAGCCACAGACGCTATCAGTTAAACTCAAAATTCTAACACTATACTCTTGTAGTTCAGGAAAAGTAAACATGGCAGGAACAGGCACTAAAATGTGCCCTTTTCTGCTAATTATATATACTTGAGACATGCTGGTGTCGTATTAATACAGTTTACCATGCCATACATCCTGCCAGGATAAATAAATGAAATACAAACAAACATCACTTATCCTTTATCAGCTTGTATTTCGATTTTTAACACTTCAGAGTTCCTGTGATAGGTTGACAATGCAAAACACACAACAGTCTGCTTCTGCCAAGGTTATGGTGATATGTCTTGTCCAACCAAGCTAGGCAATTATAAAAGGCACAGTGTAAGTGCATGAATGCAGTCCACAATCAAATCAGCACGAGATATTTTTTACCTCTATATAGGGGTTCAATGGTCCTATGATGAATGGATTCTTAACCTGTGTCCAATCCGGAACACCAATGTCTTCGATCTGTTCCGCAGTCAGAGAATACTTGGTGCCTGCCTCCAGCAGCTGTGGTTTTATGTCTAAACACTGAAGATATCTATAGCCTCCCGCTATAACAGTAGAGCGAATGCCCTTGTATTGGGTATTGTATCTCATGGACCATGATTCCTCCGATGTTTCATCCCTCACAGTGACCCTATAGCTGCCAGGTCCTGGACCTCTCAGCCACAGCATGGACAACAAGACTCGTGCACCTGACTCAATATACACAGTACCTTTGTTCCCATATTGTGTAGGTGGATCTGGTATTGTTACTATAAACTGACGCTCTGTTGAGGGAAACTCAATCTTATTTTTCAAATTGTTATCTAAGTTGTCGCTAACTGCCTTTTTTTGAGGATCTGTTTCTTTATGTTTGTACTTACATAAATTGTCTCTTTCAAAAGTATTGAGAATACCTGTTGGGTAGATAACATTCACCAGATCCCTGAAGAGCATGGTTGGGAACCGTATCAGGGCCAGGCACTCTCCAAGCACAGTCCTCTTGTTGGCACCAGTTGGTTCAATCTCCTGTCTGAGGCAGTCCGCCTCTGCCCATGCATTACATGCTTTGAACAATTCAATATCTGAGATACTCATACCACAATGGTTTACAAATTTGATGGTTGCTAATTCTACATCTAAACTGTCTCGATTGTCAACAATATCATTTAGATGCCCCAAATTGCCGACTTCATCATTGATGTGTAGGAGGTCTAGCAGCACCTTGTGTGGTATGGTGAGGAATGCCTCAGTCTGTAACGCTTCTCTCACTGGGCTGATGTCTGCTTTAAAAAACTTGTGACACCCTTCAAGAAGCTCAGTATCTCCAACATTTACAGCATATGTATATGTGTCCCATATATTTGAACTATTTATGCTCTCCATCAGTTTCTTCCTGGCAGCGTCCTCTAGCAGAGGCAGCATGTACTTTGTTGAGGCATAGAGCACGTCCAAAGCTGCGTCATCATCCATGTCAAGACACTCATAATAGCAATACCTGAAAGAAAAAGTGAGAATATTACAGGCCTGTGTGTATTCCACTATGATATTTTATATCTAAAATACCAAAAATACTAGTCTATAATAGAGACTGGATTGGGATGGGTCAATATTGATGCCCCCCATACTTAACACATTATTTGACAATAGGATGTTTGGGAAAACAGCAAGCAACTGCCATGTCCTGTGGGCATGCAGCCACCTTTTTGATAATAACACATCAGTGCATATGAATGAGTTTTCTCTGTGAATACTTCAGCAGTAAATATAAAGTAATGCAGAGAAATATTAGTTTTACCGTAACATTGTTTTAAAGGCTACTGGTGTCACATCGGGTATAATAGGGTCTGAGTAAGCTTCACAAAAAGACCCGTTAAACATCCTGTCAAACACAGCACTCCGCATACTTAATGTGTACTTGTGGGCTTTGATACATGTTTGGTCTTCACCCACTTTAAAGCAGGTGTCACAGTTGACCTCATTATCCAATATGTATCTGCTGCACTCCACGTGGGTTTTACCAGTCTGCCAATATATGGGAGCCATCTTGTATATCTGTAAAAAACAATGGTTGATAAGTGCTAGCATGATGAACGGAGCTTATATTTGTTTGACAATTATATTTTAGACTGGAAGATCCTTGACCCTTGGAGCATTCCTACATGCTTAGATCAGCTGAAATTGCCAGGTCCAGAGCTAGGCTATGGTTTTTGGTCCAATCAGCCCATGGACCTTCTGTATATAGGTCACTGAATTATCCCAGGGGGACTTCTTGGGTGTCACCTGCTTTTAAAAGCCTGAATTTCTGAATTTTGGCCAAGTTGTGTCAGTTTAATACAAAGCTTTGTTTTGATTATTTTTGAAACACAGAACGAAACATGGAACATTCTACCTCAATGTTACAGATGGGATCTTTAAGGAAAAAATATTTCATGTTTGTTTAACGGTGTCCACATGCCAAAAATAGCCGCCAAAGTTTGATCCTTTTGGTTTCTAGGTCAGCTTAAAGCATCCACAGTGCCCCTTGTGACATTGACATTAATTATGTCACCAGATGTACACAAACTCTGTATACCCTTTTATCAGTTGCAGAGACATGGGAGTCCTGGGGTAGAGCATCTAAATGTGTTAGCTTTTGCAACATTAGACTATTCTAGTTGGTATCTAATTTTCTCTCATGTGCCCCCCTGCTGTTAACAGTTTAGTGATGATGGTGGTATAGGTGCTCGTATCTAAACACCTCTATTTGATGAGCATACTACCCCTGCACAAAATGGGTCAATACTGGAAACCTGATTAGGTTACGAAAACCATACTCACAAATAGTAATAAATACACATTGCACATACTCACTGCATTATTGTAGCTACCTTTGTAGGTTTGATATTGAAGATCGCATCCGGAGGCTTTGAATAATATGAGAAAACCAGAATATGCCACTAGAAACATAATGTTTTAGATAATCCTTTAATAGGCATTGCATTAATATGTGTATACAGTGGTATTTCTAGCAAAAGTTGTGAATCTCTACAAATATTGAATTGATCAATGTGTGCTTTCCCTACTATACTCAAGGGGGCACTCCAGTGTATGGTCATCTGTGAGTCTATGTGTGATGTGTATGCGGGAGGGGGGGGAGGCCCACTCACCCAGAACATATTTCAATGACCCTCATTGGTGGAGGTACTGGTAGACTGGATGGTCATAAGGAGTTACCAGTCAGTGCTATTTATGGGCAATGAGGATCAAACAAACGCAGTGACCTGTGCTGGGTGCAGTCAGTAGGGTCAGTCCAGGTAAAACCTATGGGGGGGGGGGCACTCTGTTGTATTTGTTGCTATGTGGGAACATGATCCCAAGGGAAGAGCTCCATTCTGGGGCCATTTATGGGCAAGGGCTCATGGGGAATCTCCTGTCTAGTTTGTTTAGCAACCTCTTGTATTAGGAGTACCACATTTGAGGTGATGTCTGTACATACATGCAATAGCTATAGGAAATATGGAGAGTAACCCCCCCCCCCCCCTCAATGGGTTGGTTGTCACCCAATGTGCTGTTATATTGGGTATTTGGTACTGTAGTTCATGTGGTTCTCACTGGGGACAGCACAATCACTCGTATTTCATGCAGGAGAGTCACTGAGAGTGGTCTTAGTTTAATCAAATAATAAAGAAAGAAATGTACCCCCCAGGAGTTGATGTTTATATGAAACAATCAGTAAATATATCAAAGTACCCGTTTATAATAGCAAAACAACCACTTGAAAACCTCCAGATGTGGTCAATTTATTGAATTCACGTTACTATAGAACAGGCCAGTATAGGGATAACAGCTCCCATTAACTATCATTGCCCTTTGTTAATGTAGCTGTATGTAAATATGTACGTATGTATACATTTATACACAGATATAGTTTTTGTAATTTCCCATACCAGACTAAAGACTATAATAAAGTAAAAGTAGAAGGATTAGGATTTTGAAAAGGCTGCCTTCACATCAACATCAAAAGTCGGCAACATTGGTTGCTCTACAGATAATAGTCTTGGTGTTAAGAAAATATAAAAGCTAGATGAAACCGGACATTAAAGGGGCATTCTCACACCTCACACTTAACCACATCATAGACTAGAACAGTACTAGAATTTTGAGTGGGATACGCTTGGTGATAATGCCACTTTAAGCCAGGTAACTATATTGTAACACATGCACTACACAAGCACTCAGTATGTAGTACGGGTACTGACTGGGTGTACTGATTTAGGGTACATACTTCACATATCTATGTATGCCCATATCAATATGCCCAGGTAGATAAGGCTGTGTCTCACAACCTTGGGCCAATGTTTTCGTCTCTGACCGGGTGCCAGCTCTGACCAGGTGCCAGCTATGACTGGGTGCCAGCTCTGACCGGCCTTAATAAAAACGGGTTATTTAGGGCAGATGATGATAAGAATGGGCAACTAATTACTAGTTTAAAGAGTTATAACATCCATTAACCATTTCAGCCAAATTATATCTACATCTGACCTACATAACCCGTTTTTATTAAGGCCGGTCAGAGCTGGCACCCAGTCAGAGCTGGCACCCGGTCAGAGCTGGCACCCGGTCAGAGACAAAAACATTGGCCCAAGGTCGTGAAACACAGCCATAAGCATTTACATTTCATGTGGATTCTCCCTACATGCAGTAGGTACAGTTAGTATAGTTTTTATACATACACCTTATCAATAATCTCAGTATGAGGTGGCTGTATCATCTGGACTCACCTGGAGTAGGTTAATACAGTAACCAGCAATGTGTGGTGTAATACGTACATAGGTTTTAGCCATTTTTCTTTGAGGAGTCGGCCCTGGTGTAAGAATTTTGGTCGAAAGTGACCCTTCTTGCAAAGAATCTTGGCAAAATGTGACCCTTTTTGGGGGGATTTTGTCGAAATCTCTGGAAAGTTAAACTTGGTGAGCGGGATTTTGGTGAAAAGCAGACCCTTGGTGAGGGGGATTTTTGTCAAAAAGTACCTTTCCTAGCCACACATGTGTAGACAAAATATACCAAGTGCCCCCCCCCCCCCCCGGGGAGGGAGACACCCACCTATGCTATCGTTTGAATATCTACTACATATGCATATGTCTGCTGTCAGCTTAGTGCAATGGTTTCGTATTAAACAATAAAATTCCCCAATAGCAGTTTCATGACTCACCTGGAGTTATTTGAGTGTCAGTAATATATCAACAACACTGTTAAACAAGCTAGATCCGTGTCTATATCTCCAGTGTGTGGGGCCAGAGACGGGTGTATACGGAATGATGTAGGTCAGTACATCTCCACTAGTATGTGGTGTATACCCGGGGGGGGGGGGGGGGGGGTGGTACTCCCTATCTTTTCTATAGTTGCTTTGTGTGAACATCACCTCAAATTTGGGACCCTTATCACGGGAGGCAATTTAACAAAATAGCACCCTTTTAACAGAGAATTGAGTTAAACATAGTGCCCTAATCAAGGGGAACCATAGAGAAATTCCCTTAGGAAAAGTGATTAATGAAAATGATATCAATGACCCACAAAATGTAGACCTAAGCCTTGCCCTAATCTGCAAGAAACATACAAATCTGTCTTCAAAGTTGAGAAATGGTAGATTATTAAAATTGTCATCCGAGAGTCTTTCTAGTCACTCTGCCTTGAAATGTACCCCTTTTCCTCCAAAATTGCCTACAATGCACACCTTTTAAAGGGCCCTCGCGAGCCCTTGCCTAGGGCCCAAACAGATACCCTTTCCCTTGGAATCGTGTTCACACATAGTCAGTAATGCTGAGGGAGGGCCCCCCCCGGGGGTGTATATGTGCAGGTCGTGCCCTCATAACGCTGTGCCCCTTCACGTAGTAATGTAGGTCAGTAGACCGCTACTAGGAAAGACCTGACCCCGGGACCTTACTGACTCATTCCCTTGTGCAGCGGTAATCGCAACAAACACTCAAAGATGATTACTCTCTGCCCCAGGCACTATATTACGACCAAATTCGTCCAAATTCATACACATGTTTACCTTTTTCAATGTCCCATTTTGCTTACTAGTATTCCCCTAAGTCCATGTATTTCCAAGTGTTAAATTCAAATGTCATCTCAGCAACATGTACATATGGGTGTGGACCATCAATTTCGACATGGCGACATGGGCATTTCTTAAAATCGACATTTGTCATGGCTGTTTCTTAAAATCGACATGTGACATGGCAACCTAAGCGACATATGAGATGGACAAACCTTAAAATCTACATGTGACATGAAGCCTAGTGACATGACATCAAGCTTAGCGACAAGGAAAAAGTAGGATAACTAAAATTGAAGTGCATCTAGGTGTCTCTATCTGTATAGAATAGCCAATAATTGAATTGGGTTAGTGACATAAGTGACACAGCTTTTTGCTTAGTGACATGGGACATGGGCATTTCTTATAATCGACAGGGGACATGGGACCCCCCCATCCAGAGCCCCATGTATACTAAAGCTACCATGCTTCTTAGGTTATTTCTCAATAGGAAAGTCCGGTGGTACAATAAAGGCATGTGCTGTGTTGATTACCCGATACAATAGACTTATGTAAGCATCCCAACTTTTGCCTTCCACATCAGAGGTAAAAAGGTCTGACTGCCGGACTACCTTACGAAGTAGGTGCCTTGTGGCAGAGGTATTTTTTTTGAGCGTTTTTTGCTATTACCTATGTGCTGAAGATTGCTTACTGACTGTATACAAAGGGCCTTAGTAGGGCATGATGAAGGCTGGCGGAGGGGGGGTGCGGAGGGAATACCTATGGCAAGCCAATTGGGGAACCTGACCATGTCTTTTAGACCACTACCTAATGCTGGACACTCCTCTAATAAACCCGCCCTAAGGGCATAAGGTACTAACCCCGTCCTAACTAACCACTTATATACCACTTACACCTGGTATATCCGTTGATACTAGTCATGGCCAGTATGAGTATGTGCACATAATTGCCAATATCTAGTCTTTAGTAGCATATCCCGAGTATATATATTTTTTATTTTCTTAACATATTTTTTATTTTACACAACGATGTCTTTATATTAAAAGGTAGGTGTATGAAAAAGAAATCAGGCAGCAAGCTCTGAAAGCCAATATGTCTATGCTTAGGTAGTTTCTAAAGGGAGGAATCAGGTCTGGAGATTCGGGAACGGGGGGGGGGGGTCATGCCAACCTCTACCTTGCCTATAATATTGCTCGCCCACACTTAACTTTGCTTGTGTTTAGGATCTTCTGTTCAAGACATCCACATCCCCTGTTTAGGCCACTCAAAAAAAGGTGTGTTTCAGGTCAAATAGTCAAAAAATCCAGGTATGGTAAGTCGGATTTTATTTCTATTTTTTTCAAATTTATTTTTAACCTTCGTAAATAGTATCCAAAAATCGACTTGCAAATTTAACTGCTGACTCGCTGACAAGGGCGTCAACTCATGGACTGTTAAATTATTTTACCTTTTTGGTTTGACCTTTTTTGGGGTTGGTCAAAAGTTGAGGGAAAATGCCCCCCCCCCCTGTCCCCCCCTGTTGCCACGCCCCCGCACTATATTTAAGGTAAGGTTACATCTTCTGCTTGCCATAGCTGCCACCCCCCCTGCCCCCCGCCCTCACCATGCCCTACTAAAGTCCTTTGTATACAGACAGTCTGTTTCTTACTACTATAGTGAACTGACCTACATCACTCTGTGAATAGGCACAGTATGCAGGTAGCACAGTCCACACACTGGGGACCTGAGTTGCTTCACAGTGTTGTCTATGCATTATTGGCCACCAAATTTACTCCAGGTGAGTTGTAACATACTTATTGTGTGATACCCAACCATAATAGTAAGGCAGCATCAGGAGGTATAGGGTGTGTACATATTCAAACCCCCTACTCCCCATGCCCTACTGTCTGTTTACATCTAGTAAGGTTATCATAGTGGGTGCAGAGGGGTCCCCCCCTGAGGTCGGAAAGTCGCCGAAGTTAAGGGGTCCAGGTCCCAAAGTCGCTTTTTTGTGACCTTTAACCTATTGTATTTGTCTCCCAAAAGTCGCCAGGTCGCTTATATAATTGCCTTAGGTCGAAAGTCGCCTTCAAAACGGCCGAAGTCACCACGTCGCTTTTGACCCATCTTCACTCCCATCATAGGTCTACTGTTGTAGATTACACCTAAATTACCTTAGTCCTTGGACTGATTATCTAGATACGGTGTCATCTTTTATTTCATGAAAAAAAACACTAATGTTATCCTGAGTTATATGAAATAAAGATAGGATTTCAGTAATTTACCAAGAAGTAGCATTTCTCCTTGAGCGTTTAGGGATGTGTGTAAGTTACACTGTAACTGTAAGGGCCTTACCTTAGACTAGGGAAGGACTTTCTAGCAAATAAATTTAGAGGTTTTGACTAATTAGATTGCATGTCCCTTACCCCCTTTTTAATTGTGTTTATGGATTTAAACAATGACCGTTGAACTCAGTTCAATAAGTATAATGCAACCCAATGGAGTCTGTGATAACAAAAGGGAGGCTAACACTAACAGTGGTTATGATTTATCTCATTAAGGTGACAGCAAGAAGCATATATAGGGTAGGAGGTCGGACTCAGCCCCTCGCCTATGGGCATAGTGTGACAAGCCTCCCCCTCTGCCCCCCTTTACCCCCCCCCCCTGCCCCAATGAAAGTGGGCGACTTTGTCTGCTCTGTATTGAAAACTATGAAGAAAAGGGGGTTTTAGGTGACCCTCTTGTGTCCTTATCAGAGTGATGCCAAATGAAAAGAATGGATATTCTAGACTGAAAAATTCTGCTGAATCCGACCATTGTGGTCTTGATTCTCAAAACCTAATTAAAATCACTCAAAAATGAACTTTGATGATGCAAAGTATTTAGAAAATGAACAAAATGATATTGAAAATGTTTGAAACATTGTCTAGATATAAACTAGTCAATCAAAATCAGTACCTTAATCTACCTATTCAACATTGATTTATCCCTCAATCTGACAGGCACTCTTCCCGTGTATCAAACTACCTATCCTGCACACTGTCTATCCCTCAGCCTACCTATCCCTCAAGTGACCTATCCCTTGAATTAGAACCTTCTCTTAAATTGGATTATCCCTCCAAAATCTTAAAGGCTAAAGCTTACCCCTCTCCTTGCTACTCTTCCCCACTTTCTATGCCTACCTTTCCCGAGTCTACCTATCCCCGATTTGCCTATCGCCCAGGTTACCTATCCCTCATAATGAATATCCCTCACTCTGCCTATGTGTCATGATCAATCCACATTATCCATCGTTCCAACTATGCCCATCTGCTTAACATAACATTCCTCACAATGTCCACTATAATTTGTACCTATCCTCAATTTTCCTATCACCTAGCCTACATATCCCTCATTTTTACTATAACATTGGAGTCTACCGAGTGAGACCGAGTCAATATAGAATCCTTGGTGATAGTACTCAACTCAAGATAGTATTATTCTACATTCAATCTTAAAAGTTAATTACAAGGAATAGATAAGCATTTTATAATAAGCACTGTGAAGTAAATAACCTAATATGTAGGAACCTGAGAAAGCTATATCTATAAAAAAGCGGATAATGAATGCCCTGGCTATATGACTCTCCTTAAACATTGACTCACTAAGCTTAGTCTCCATTTGTGAAGGTGGATTCCCAAGAAATTATCTGCTCCTGAACAGGTTTTCCGTGACCAATTTTCAAAAATGAATAACTTCAAGAACACTTACTTAATGACCTACAAACCATACTCAAATGACAGTACCTTCAGGAAGGGAGTTAGGACGAGGGCGCTAAGGGAGTCCCTTCCAACAGTTTTTTCATCTATGTGTAAAATATTTGCTCTATTGACCTCTCATTATTTATTATTACTTACCAGGCACATGAAATGGCTCCCATATACTGGCAGGCTGGTAAGACCCACTTAGAGTGCAGCAGATACATGTTGGACAATGAGGTCAACTGTGACATCTGCTTTAAAGTGGGAGAAGACCAAGAATGCATCAAAGCCCACAAGTACACATTGAGGATGTTTAACAGCTCTTTCTGTGAAGCCGACTCCGACCCTGTTATACCAGATGTGACAGCAGCAGCTTTTAAGATAATGTTAAGGTAATAATATAATATCTGCATTACCTAATGCTTTGCTAATAATATACTCTGGACAATTTACAGTTATATGCATTCAGGCCAGCTACCATCACAACATCTGTTATCATAATCAAAAAACATTCTGCATGGAAACTGGACACTGTGAAGTAGCAGTTTAGTCAACTACTACATTCTTGAATATATTATTGGTGAATGAAGTGGCACCTGGCTAAGTACTGACTCTGACTCTGTTATAGCCATATACTATTGCTATTGATATTGTAAATGTTAGATTACTCAGAGGAATGAACACAACCCTGTAATATTAACCCTTTTGTTTCAGGTACTGCTACTATGAGTGTCTCAACATGGGATATGACGTAGCCTTATCTGTTCTCTACGCCTCAACAAAGTACATGCTGCCTCTGCTGGAAGAAGCTGCCAGGAAGAAACTCATTGAGAATTTGAGTGGTTCAAATATATGGGAGACATATACCTATGCTTTAAATGTTGGAGACACCACACTTCTTGAAGGATGTCACAAGTTTTTTAAAGGAGACATCAGCCCAGTGAGAGAAGCGTTACAGACTGAGGCATTCCTCACCATACCACACAAGGTACTGCTAGACCTCCTACACATCAATGATGAAGTCGACAATGCATCAAGTCACAAAGGAGAACCAATAGATGATTTTGACTCCCAAATATATTATAACAACTGTGGCATCAGTATCTCAGAGGTTGGAGTTTTTAAAGCGTGCCATTTATGGGCAACAAAAGAGTGCCAGCGACAGGAAATTGATCCTACTGATGCCAGTAAGACGTTGGTGCTTGGAGAGTGTTTGTCACTGATACGGCTTAATAGTATGCTCAGTGATGACCTGCTGAATGTTGTACATCCAACAGGTCTTCTCCATCAGAGTGTAAATGACAACTCAAAGACAAATTTACAAAGGCAGTTTGTCATAACAACTCCAAATCCACCTACACCACCTGGACCAAGAGGTACTTTGTATGTAGGATCACGCGTACGAGTCATGTTGTCTAGGCTATGGATCAGGGGTACAGGACCAGGCACCTATAGAGTCACTGTCAGGGATGAGACAAGTGAGGAATCCTGGTCAATGAAATATGACACCAAACTCGAGGGTCATTGTTCTCATAAAATAGGGGGGAAAAATATCTGGCTCCATGCAATAGATATTAAACCACAGTTGCTCCAAGCCTGCACCAAGTATTCGGTGACTGCAGAAAGGATCAAGGATATGGACCATCCGGATTATGATCTGATACAGACCCTCATAGTTATAAGTGAATTGTCCCCTTATAAGGAAGTGGAAGTAACACGTGACTCGGAAAAGCAGGGCTGCGTCCACGCCCTAAAATTGGCGCTCATTTAGTTATGTCACATTGCTTTTTAAGATGGCAATACTTCTATGTCTTATTGCATTTATACACATATCTCATTTTTTTGTACATGCTGATGATGCCTTACAGATATTTGTTTGCATATCATTGAAATGATATTAATATGAAGTATGGTGTTGACATCAAACTGTTGAAATGATGTTTAGTCAACCCATTTGATGTATAATGTCAGTGAGATATTACCTTCTTCCAACCGGTATTCCATTAACATTGCCTTTGCAAAATAATTCCAGGCACTGTCTAACATAGGACTGTACTTAGCTTTCTCAGCGATTGCTAGTTCTCCTATTATTGCTCACTGTTGTTTCAGGCACAGGAAATTCTCCAATTATCACCCACATGTTCGGCCTCCCTCTGTGATCATTACATCATTTTCTCTGCAGCAACCCTCAGAATTATTGTAAAGAGTACTAAAAGTAACTGCATAACCAATATTTTACTTTGTGGTTTATTTATTTCAACCATTATGAAACAGATACAATAACAATTTGTTCGGAAAAAAGAAAAGAGGCTCAAAATTTGAGTATGTTGTTGTTAACAATAAATCTGCAGGGTTAGATCAACATGAAATGACGAGGAAAATGTTTAATCATGTTATAAGATCAAGTAATACAGTTTCAGTACTCTGCAGGCCTTGCCTGAGCATGGACAGCCTGAGTGTTTATGTAATCAGAAGGAAGTATAACATGGGGATATGACATGACAATAACCATAGTTACGGCCCCACTAGTATAGACAATGTGACCGGTCAACAGGAGTCCATTTTGTGTGAGATGCCTATTAGCTTCCTCTGATAAAAGACTGCATCACATTGAATGCTCCCTACTTCCAGCCTTGGTTGTTATGATGTCATTATGAGGGCGGTTATGTGGTAGAAGCTCAGTGCAGTCATGATTATCTTTATCGACACACTGTCATATTCTATAAAGTCTGCTGTGGTTTGATAATACCAATCCTTTCATCACATATAAGTAAACATATTTATAAATTGTATATGCTACTCCTGACACTTGGATAGGATCTATAGTGATATGATCGAGAATGAAGGAGGACGGATAAAGAATGTCCTCATTATATATACAAAAGTGTGCACATGAGACCAGCAACTTTCAGTTTGCTGCATGCTTTGACTTGTATCATCAAATTGTTTCCCCAAAACGTTTTAAAATCTCTGCAGCTCTCAGATTACAATAAATGTGATGCTATACCCAACAAGTATAATACATGTTAGAGTTGAGTTGACCCTTACTCCAATTGTAATACTCACTATCCAGTGTCACAGGACTAAATCACTGACAGGATAGTGGGCATGTACCAATGGGGGGGGGGACACGCTGGGTTCAGCCAACTGCCTAAACACTAAATGGAAACTGGTGTATCGAAGAGGGAGGCTCCAGCCACATACTATGCCGGTTTCATGTCACACTCTCACACTAAGGTCCATTATTCACACACTTTCCTGAGCTTTCCAAAACTGAAAAAAAAGTTGCCAGGATACAAATATGACATATCAAATTTTCAATATTCTCCAAATGTGGGGGGGTTCCAAAGACCTTCATCTGGTCGAATTTTTGACAACCTTCCCCTATGTTATTTTTTATTATAAATGGTACATCAAAATGCATTAGGCCCTCAAAATCAAAAGATTTCTTTTACCAAGTTCCCCCTTACCAAGTGTGTCGGGTTCACTTGCGATGGCATTTGGCACGCTTTTTATAATTTGCCAAAATCTCACTCTTTGGGCTAACCACAACCTGAGTGGTGTGGCAGAGGGGAAGCTTTATGGTGGAAGAAAAATAAAGACGATAGAATAGGAAATTGGGCATTCGATGAAAGACTGTGAGACAATCAAACCCCCTGACAATTTTATCTTGATTAGGGAGACGGGTCATCCAGTTCACCCTGGTGACTTGAATACTAAACAGTGTGTGTCTGGTGAATACTTAAACATGATGGCACCCTACTGGTCTAATTTTCTCACTACTCTACTCAAATGGTGACGAACCACTTCACAAAATGGTGATGAACCACTTCACAAAATGCTGGACGTGGTTCATATGAATAGCACTGTAGAACCATCTAAAAAGGGTGTTAATATAAATGATGTATAATCTATGTGATTCTGTAATACCTGGAATGTTGTTCTCTAGTTTATGATCACTGTTTAGCAACGGATTCACATTATCATGAAAAATGAAGCCCTCTGCATTTTTTTAGTTCCTTTTTTCAAATTATCTTGAAATAGTTGAAAGGGTTATTTTTGAGAGCTGAGTTCTATTGTATGAAAGGAGTTAATGTGAACATATTAGTAACGATGATGATCTAGTGATGCTTCTACCCTACACTAGCATGATGAACTGTAGGCTGTGTCTCACGACCTTGGGACAATGTTTTTGTCTCTGACCGGGTGCTGTCTCTGACCAGGTGCCGTCTCTGACCGATGCCGTCTCTGACCGGCTTGGCTTGACAAGGTCAAAATACTAACAGCAGGAGGCTAATTATAATTATTACTATGATTATATAACAACTGCCATAATGTTTTTCCAAATCCTTATATATATGAGTGTAATTCTTTTTAAAACACCTTTTTCTGACACCTGGTCAGAGACGGCACCCGGTCAGAGACGGCACCTGGTCAGAGACGGCACCCGGTCAGAGACGGCACCCGGTCAGAGACGGCACCCGGTCAGAGACGGCACCCGGTCAGAGACGGCACCCGGTCAGAGACGGCACCCGGTCAGAGACGGCACCCGATCAGAGACAAAAACATTGTTCCAAGGTCATGAGACACAGCCTGTAAGGGATCCCTTCCCTTCTCTTACTATCGATACACTGTGGCAGCTGCATTTCATGATTTTTATACTGCAGGATTAGAGTGTGTCTTTGTATCCTTAGCCCCATGAGCTGCTATTGGGATGCAGTTAGCTGCTCGGTGAGCTGCTCTGTGGGCTGTGTTTGGAGCTTTGCTCTAAGCTTCTGTAAGATTGTAAGTGCTGGTCTTTGAGTGCCAACAGTCAGCTCTCATCTCAGTCTAGCTAAGAAAGAGTGTGGGGATCAGATAACCTCCTGAAGTATGCACAGTACATACTAAACAGTGATGCCCTATTACGTTCTACTCAAACCTTCTCTATGAGAAGTATTTGTTACTGATCACTGGAATTCTAACGGGATATGACATTGTATTTTCCTGGTACATTAATCATGCACAGATTGGTTCATGTTACTAGTTTGGGATTCATATTGTATCGTTCATGCTGCTTTGTGAGATACTCTATGAGATGGTCATGCAGACGCCAGTGGTTCCAACTATAACTTGTTTACAAATCTGATACAGTGTATTTATATTGAGTATTGCTTGCTCCTGTGTGAAACATTCTAGGGAGTGATTTCTGACTTCCACACAACTATATCTGTATATCTATGGCAGAAAATAAAGCAGTATACTTAGGTAGAAAGGCATCATCTTGTTCACCATTTTTGCATTTCAGTCACCATAAAAATGTTCATGTGAGATTAACTTATAATACTGAGCCATAGAAAATGTGTAAGTAGAGAAGGGGATGGTAATGATTGCAAAGGGAAAAAAATTGGCCAATCCACTTTTAGAATGGTTGCTTTTTTCAGCATCTGGGTTTCCTCTGTCAAGCTCATCTTTTGATCACGAGGTGGTGCTTTGAGCATTCTACCCATAATGCCCCTGTGACCGGAAGTGCGTGACAGGAAGAAGAAATATTATTATGTGCCTGTGTGCAGGCTCAGGTTGCCATGGCAGAGAGCATTGTGGGTACAGGAAGTGGTGGAGGGAGTAACAGGAGGGTGCAGCACTAGTTAGTCATGTTGTAACACTATCTGGGCTTACACTCTGTAAAAATAGGAGGGGCTAAGATCTGGTTTTCAGTTCGGCAATTTTGAATTATGGTTGGTCGGACAGTAATATTTGTGATTCACTCATTTTCAAGTGTTATTATTTACATTCCAGATATGTCCCTGCAGGCACAAGGATTATGGTGCCACAACTCTATAGGAAATGGCAGCAGAATTTTGGCTTCATGGCTCTTGAGGCATCCATCCTCATAAAAAGTGTAAAAGCAGGTCATCTGCTGGTCACATAGAACTGTGTTCAGTTGATGCAATATATATTGTTTCAGTATTTTCTTTGATGTACTAGCAGTTTATCTCAAAATTGTGTGAACTTCATACAATCCAGACGGTGGTACTTTGACCTTCATTTGTGTGAAGCAATGGTTTTGAAACAAAAATGGTTTCATCACATTTAATTAGACTAAAATGTGAAGGTTTTTCACATGTTGGCAAACGTGATCAAATAGAAGAATACAAAGGGAACTAACCAGACAAGGCACATAAAATATCTGTTTGAACTATTATTGGCACTATCAACATCACACTTTATATAGGTGTGCAATAACTAAGCTATTTGGTGCATGTAGGATGACGCTGTCAGATTTTTTGTTTTGGGGAAAAACGTTTCGTTGTGGAAACAACCCAAGACAGTCATTTGGAATTAAGGTAAAATAAAGCGGATCAACATAATATCTTTTACAGAAACAAATCTAATAGGTGAGTTTAATAATTATATCTAAAAAGGAAACATCAGAACTCTTCAATTTCCCAATGGTGTTAAAACATATATAGTCCACTTCTCTTTTATTTGACATACTTTGCACTTCATTACTATATATGCATTTAGATAAATCAGAATATGTTTAAAGGAACACTTTCAGTATATATAGTTTTTGAGAAATGCCCCTCAAGCGACTTAAGTTCATGCAGATGCTCCTTAATGGCTCCTTAACTTTGCTTAAATGCAAACATCTATGCATTTCAGTGTTGTTCGATATTTCAGGGAATGCTTGAGACAAGAGAACAATTGATCTTCCTTGATCTCCGGTCTCTGCCCCCTCTAACCTCCTGACAGTTTGTATGTAGAAAGCAAGCCCGCAGAACTGCTGAGGCTGAAATTTCATAGACAGATTTTATTGGTGGGAATTTCCGCAAATCAGGAGGCAAGTAATTCCTCACTGCCCTGCCCCAGAGCTATTGATTGTTAGATGGAGGGGATTATTGTCGATGCCCCTGGGGACCTGAGGTTACGGATAGCAATAGGGGAAGAGCAGGAAAAGTGCTCCTTGGGCAGGTGGAGTCTGGCCTGCGTTTACCAGTACAGTTTGTGTATGAACCATTGGTGTTTAAACAGGCCGGCCTCTTACACCTCATGAGTAGCTTTATTTGTTCATACATTGTGGTTCAACAGGCTGGCATGTTTATACAGGCCAATAAAACACACTCCCATCATTCTTACAGTGGTAAGCCTGAGATTGATTGTAAATCAAGTACAACGCACTACCTTTGTGATGCAACCCCATTTAGACAGAGAAGATTTTGCAGGACCAAATGTCCTGTGGGATGAAAAAGTTTTCGTAAAGACTGGAAACCAGGCTGGGGTATCTGAACAGTCTGTATTTGGACAGGGCATGTGTCAAATATATATCGTTCATGGTATATACTGGAATGGTTGGAAAGAAAATAGACAAGAAAAGGGATTTTGGTAATGGATGGGTAAGGACATTGCTATTGACTAGCAGGGTAAGTAGGACTTCATTGCCTAATACCGAACATTCTCGCGTATAAGCCTAACTCGCGTATAAGCCGCACCCCTAACTTTGACAAATTATATAAGCCGCAGAGGGGCTCTGAATATTAAGATTTTGGTACTGTAGTATACTAATAAAAACTCTCGTATAAGCCGCACCCTATATAGGCATGTTTGGTATCAAAAGAAAGCTGAGGCTTGTACCCGAGAATTTACGGTAGATACATTAGAAAAAGTTACATTTATGAGTATTTGAAGTCAGCTTATTTGAAAATTCCATTAACAATATGTCAACACTGACATGCATATATGCATTGAGGACAGTGACGGGTGATAATCAAAATCTAAATGTATATTGAATATTTCAAAAGGACAATCTTAGAGATTTAGTTCATGGACTGTGTACAAATTTTAGAGGGCTGAGCAACCTTTTTTAGCTCCATCACTTGGACCCAAGATGAGGCCTGGACAGTGGAAGCACTCTGTCTAAGTGACACTGATGTCATTTCTCTGGAGGGCTGTAGATTTGAATAGAGTGACCAAATTGTTTGTCACTAGCTCCAAAGTCCCTCTTCTATAAAGAACCTCCTTGACTCCAAATCTGCAGACCATTACCAGTCCATGGTGACCTCCTCCTGGCATGAGGTGTATTTGTGAGATTGTGAGGTTGAGCGGGGAAAATGAGGCTGGGTCACTCAGAGAGGGGCCACAGTGAGGCATCTGCCACAATGCAGAAATTTGTTATTCATTCACAAGTGGTTTACTACCAGGATGTAAGTGTTCAACCAAAGCATTTCCCTCCACATAGTGTCTCCTTGAATATCCAGAGCCTACTCCATTGAAACAGTCCCTGAGGGCCAGAAGTATTACTGGCACCACAGTGCAGTTCTTAGTGTGGCATATACTCACTTTGCACTACCTTCTGCAATTAAGCTTTAAACAGCCACTTTACCTTGTTGGCTTAGCACAATGTTATAATCAGTTTAGAGGAATCAGCCAGTTCCGTGCAGCTATGGAACCGAATCAAGACTATTGATGTATTATTTGATTGTAGTTTTGGACACATTGGCTAATGTCATCAAGCACCAGCATAACAAGAATAAGGATTTACACAAAAAATGAAAATTAACACTTTAAGGATGGCATAATATGTTAATGCATCATGTCCTTGGGAGTTATGTTGCATAAATGCAGCCATAGCAAGGATCTTGCCAGTGCTGCATATATATGCATCATGCCCACCCTACAGGGTTCAGACACTCTCATAGGGTTGGCATAATGCACCAATGCAGCACCGTTACTCACTGGGGGTGCATCATGAAGACAAATGTCCTTAAATGGTTAATGAGACAGTGCAGACATCTTTTGAACCCACATCAAATATATGATCGACACTATCAACATCCAACTACATAAAATGTTGGGAATTAACAAAGCTCTTTGGTAAATGTTGGAAGATAATTAAATTCAATAACAAGCATTGTTTTCTTTGCTTATTCTGATTTGACAATAACCCAAAGAAATTGAAAAAATAAGTAACTGCTGTTCTCATTGTACACGTTCCAAATAGCTTTTTAGCAAGAATATGTTGTTGATTATTGTCTTCCTATGAGTTTCCTTAATTGTGTATCTGGTGTAAATTGAACCCCTTTTTAGTATATTTTGTACATCAATTGTCTATAATGATGACTACTGCAGCTGCCACGTTCCTGACGCTCATATTGTTCAAACAAGCCTCTCATTGTTTCTCACACCCCAGCCTGAGTGAGCTTTTAGTTTAAAATGTCAAAACAGCTCCCTCAATTACCACCAGATCTATAGGATTATTGCCATGCTAAGAATTGGAATTTATATCAGACCAATTGACAATACATGAATTATAAGTTGACCTTGCTACAATGCTTCCAACCGGTCAATTGCTGAGTACAAATTTGAATTTATGAATGGCAATTTTTTCCCCAAGGAATTAACCAATTACAACTGTTATCAAATATTTTACTTTCAAACTCCATACCACTGCCCTTCATGTCAAACCCTCTGCAAGATTGTCCCTTTTCTTTCCAAGATGGCTGCGGCCAGTCTTTGAACAGTATTTAGGATGAGTTTGATTGGGTACCCTGTTGACTGAGGCAACTGTTACACTTCTGTAAGCCACCTTCTGCCCCCTTTTGCACATTAATACATGCACATTTGTTTCTCCCTGAGTTCTTTGATCTCAGGAGAGTTCTCACCTGTCCAGCTTCTACAGCCCCCAGCTCTAGAGTTGATTTTAAGGGAAACCATAGTATTGTAAAGATATGTCATTTTCTATCCTCTTAGTGAAGTAAATATCCATGAATTGTTCATCATGAAGCCCATCTATGCATACAAATACATAAATGGGGGGGGGGCTTAATTCCCCATTTAAAATTCCTGATAGACTTGTTGGAACACAAACTCCTCAAGTCATTAATTATGCTATAATCCAATAATATCCCCCTCCTGGGGCCTTCTAGGTTGCATACCAATAGGTTGTCTATTGATTAAACTTTACATATTTAATGTGTATGGTGTTTGGTTCACAAGAGGCCTTTGGTCTATGGTGCTTGTATTTTAAATGGTGCTCATCTTTATTCCATACATGTTTTACTACTGCATGAATAACAGGGTGGTAGTGCAGATCAGAGAAAATATTAAAATGAGTTTGAATATCATTTGTTTGAAACAGGTTCTTGGGAAACAGGGGAGACCAAGACTAAGATGAAGTTATTGAGGCTTGTCCGTTATAAGGTAATGCACCCTATCACAGTACACAATAGTTTGCAGCGTGATGGTGATGGTAATGGATCAGCTTGAGGCCAACTCCATGGCCAACGTTGTGACACTTTCAGGGACACATATCAAAAGATGTGCTTAGTTCTCAGTAGTGATAGCCATAAACTTGGACTAGGGAAATGTGTTACTAGCCATTTGCCACTTTTGCTTGGGGCCAGTTTTCTTGCCATGCTCATAAATCTCACCAATATCCATAACTCACATATGTCCTTCCAATGAAGGAAATGGATCAATATGTGGCCACATACAAAAATTTATTTTTCTAAAGTGTGCAGTGCCCCAGTGATATCAGAATGACTTTGTAAGAGGAAATGTGTATATGGGGAACAGTCACATTGTGAATACATAATAAGGCCCCATCCAGAAGCATTCAGGAATCAATGAAATATTCACCTCACTACTTTGGTCATGTCCCTTTTTTCCCCATCACTATGCAAAATTCAGCAGCAATGCAATCAGGATTTGCCAACAGCATGTTGCACAGAGTGTTCAAACTGCAAGATACATGATTACATAAAGAAAGAATAGGGTTAGAGTTAAAATACAAATAGCAACACATATTTTTATCTAACCAAGAGCTGATCTTGTGAAGCTATATGTTAACCTTCACTCCTTCTCTATGATTCATTATAGAGAGCTTTTGGTCCCCTCTTGAGGGGGGGACCAAAGAAATTGCACCCCTTTTAAGTGAAAAAGCCTGTGCGTTACTATAGCTGTAAGGGGTTGGTCGGGCTCAATATTAATATGCCTGAGGGGTGGACCAAAAAAATGTCAACTCGCTCAGGCGAAAATCCACTGGCCCCCCCTGTTGTTAAAAAATGACCACTCCCTTAGTGTCAGTTTTACCTTATTAAAGTTTAGATGTGAGCTGAAACCTCTCTTTCTAGCCTTTTAGGGAATAAGCTAGGTCACATTTAAAGAATCCTTCATGACGTGATTTGGCTATTTTTTTCTAACCATAATAGTTTTTCATAATTTATTACCTGCCTGGCTAGTGTCATTCCTAATGTATCTATTAACAAGTCTAATCTGAGAAAAATACAAACAGTGTTTTTAGTTTTTGACATTACAAACCACCTCTTTATAGTGCTAGGCAAGAGATGCTAATTGGATTTAAAATTGTTTTTAATGGAAAGGTAAAATTCAAACTCAATATTATATCTGCACTCCATGAAACCTGGGTCTGCAATTAATTCTCAGGCAGTTTGATATAATCATACCATTGTTATAGGTGACATGATCCCAGTGTTTTTGAACCTTCTTTGAGAACTTCCCCACAGACCCTTTGTAACTGGCACTTTCTTTAGAATCGGTAATGAATCTCAAAATTGCTGTATCAGGGCATTTTATCGCTTACAAACCAGCATTGAGCACTGAATAAAGTTCTCAGATCTTTTGACCATTCCCTGGAATTGAAAAGATACTGATGCCTTGATTGTTGCTTAGGAAGAGTCTGCCATCGAGGTTAAGAAATTACCCTTCCAAAAGCTTTATTGGAAAATGCTGACAAAAACTGTTCTTAAGGAGGAGACAATTCCATAAGGAAGGTTTATGTGTCTTCATCCTTTTCTTTGGTTGACATTTTATTGCTTTTTGCTGCATTAAAGGTTGGTTAATTTGTTGTAGCTGCCTGTCTGGTCAACCCACACAGAGCCTCACTATGATATGGTGCAACTGAGGTTTTTGTCTCGGACTGCCCTGTACCAGGGTTTGCCAACCGTTCCTGTACACACTGTAATCACCACCATGTCCTGTGCCGGTTATTGCAGAACAGCAGTTTCCCTAACAGCTTCCCCTCAGGGGAAATGACTGCTGTCTAAATGCAGGCTGACAACACTTTATGGTTGCTACCACCAACATACCCAAACCTTGTAGATCCATATAAAAACCATTGCACCCTAACAATACTAAAGCAATATGATATTGACTGTTTCAATTGTTATTAATTGTCTTTGCACCAGTTCTTCCACTGTGTTTGGGCTTTATGATGATCCTTAGTGTTATTCTAGATAAAGTCATGCCAAACATTTCGTTCTCCTTCTATCACAATTGCTTTTGCTTGTGGAAACACCCCCATTATCACCCACTGTCCACATGTTGGGTTATGCTTTGTGAATGGGTCGTTACACACACTTTGTCTACACAGGAGCTAGTCCTCAGAACCCAGAATTAAAGGAAAGGGTCCTAATAGTATTCAGATATATCCAACATTTGCTATTTGTGTCTCAATGGTCTGAACATATCTGAACTGATTATGATAGCATATCAAATTGGACAACTGAAATAGGGGCTAAGATTTCAATAGTAATTAAATATGGTTCAATCAAAAGACATTATTATCAGTGCATAAGCAATGGTACCAATACAATATGAAAAAATATTCACATCAGACAATTGCAAGATGGCACTACTAAAGGTCAGCCTTTCACACAGCCCTGCATGTTGGAAGACTGACTCCTAATCCATAGCCCGACAAAGCGCAACATGGACTGCATATGAGATGACAATAACCATGGTTCCAGCTGCAGTTATCTCATGTGGACAGACAGTAAGGGCCCACTTGTTGGCAGATGCTTACTAATGGTCACTGTGATAACAGACGTAATGAGAGCCAGCAATTGGTCGTACTTCCGGCATTGGTCTGCTTGACATTATCATGAGGGAACTAACGATGGAGAAGCCTGGTGCTATTTACGGACTCCTTTATGACTAGGGCAGTGTCCTGATGACATCAGTGCCATACTCACTCATTTAAGCCTGGATTAACTGCCCATTTAAATATTCCTGCAATTATGACTTCAGAGTGCATGTTTATTCCAGTGCTTGCATGGGGCCACCCAGTGGGCACAAAACATTGAATCAACGTTGACAAATAGTTGTCAATGTTGATTCAATATTGATTCAACATTGATTCGATGTTGAACTGAATTTTGTGCTCACTGGGCACTGTTTACTTGAGGTGTGAAAAGTACTTTACTTATGGCCTGTACAGGCCTCATCTAACTTGCTCCTATAAAAACACTTGAGCCCCGTTTCTAAAAGGCTTCTTTTTTTTTAAAGAGAGTTACCAACCAGTTATCCAAAATAAAGAAGACAATGAAAATCGAACATGGAATAGTACTTTTTGTTGGCGCGGATACAAGCCAGCTCGGGATGATTCAAGGACACAGAATGATAGAGACCATGTCGCCTCAGGATGACATCCTGTATATCATAGCTTACCCTGTATGTACACTCAAATATATGGGGTCAATGTCGATATTGCATGTAGGATATTTAATTCAAGACTTTCCTCTCATGCAGCATTGTAACAACCAAATTCACCAACTTTCAAGATCATTTCATCATTTAAGATTGTAATGAAAAATCTAAAACTTGGTGGATTGTGCAACAGGAGTCAATCAGCAGAGAAAGGCTTTGTCCAAAAGCCTGAATGAGAAAAAACTTAAAGAAGTCCAGATTTAGAGGAGATGATGTCCTAAGGAGGATTTATGTCTCTTCAACTTGGTTTTTAGTTCATATTCTGTTGGGTTTAGCCTCACTGAAATTTGGTTAATTTGTCACTGTGGCAGTAAAGGCAGTGTCAGCCAATAAATGGCCTTTGTCCCTGATTATAGAGATTGATTATGATTATGTATTATGTTGTTGCAGATCAGAACATAAAATTGCACTAGAATGTCCAATGTAACAGGAAACGAATCCATTTCAAATTCCACATTGTAGTATTTTCACTACCTCAATGCAACATGTTAAAGAGAGGAGCAAGTGTTGTATAGAAGTTTAAGTCAAAACTGAATAGCAAAGGACATTTTATGAAGATGCTGCGTCTGCTGCTTACAGCACTGGGCACAGTAGTAGGCATAGACAAGAAGCGTCCACAGACAGTATATATCATATTTGTATTTACAATCACACAGTCATATTGTAGTATAGTGTATGGTCAGAAGTGCCTACAACACATTATGGATGTCCAATATGCTGTATTTGAGGGAAATGCCAAGGACACTGTACAGTGCTGGTAGATGGCTGGCAGGTTGTTGTAAATGTGTTGTAAATGTGCCAGTTATGAAAGGAGGGGTGAATGTATAAGAATGTGTAGGAATATCTTAAACAAAATAACACACACTCTTTGTTCACTTCTTACACAAAATGCTGTGATTGAGGCATAATTATATGAATGAATCCATGCTTTTATAACTCGTAAATAATGCTCTGTCCAAAGTGTTTGCAAACAGATTTTGAACACATTCTTTTGCTGAGGCCTCCGTCTGATGTCATGCGTTGGTTGGTTTTCTTTATACTGAATAATGACTTGTAACTTTGCCTGTTATTTTTCTGATTTAATTATGCTTTTATCTAGGATTAAACCCATCATCTTTCCGTGGTTTACTACTTTCTGCCTCTCACTATCTCTCCCTCCTTCAACAATACAGTTTATCTTTCTGATCATTTGCCTTGTCCTAATGTTCTATTCTCTGCGGGCTTAAGGAGGGTCCTCAGTGCTCTTCTTGATAAAGCCATCAAGAACATGTGGTTCTCCTAATATTGCTCACTGCTGTTTCTTCTACAGGAAGTGCTCCTATTATCACCCACTGTCCACATGTTGGGTCTCCCTTTAGGAGTGGGTCATTATGACCGCTTTTGTCTGCAGGATAGGGGGTCCCCTGTAGGCCATTCCCACAACTATTGGAAAAGGTCCAATATCTATATATATGGGAACTGATCAGTAATAAATCCTTGAACAGACTGAACAGGAGAGAATAAATGCTGTCAATGGAGAAAAAAAAGGGCTTACATTTGGCTGCTCTGAAACAATATCAGAAGATCAATGTCCATGTACCATTGCAGCCACTCTAACAGTCTCTCAAAACAAAATGCCATTATACATGGGCAGACCTAATATATACCCATAATACTATGGTCATACCTTATACACATGGAGCAAAATCCAAAACAGAAGCATCTAGTGGACCAAAGGAGATGACAAAACGACAATGGCGGTCTGAGCCCTCTAGACGTCTGAGTAGATTAGGACATGGGGAGGAGAATCCATTCTCAGATAGGATCAGGACTCTGCCCTCAAAGCCCCCACGAACCTGCAAGACCCTGTGCAGTTAAATGTGTACAAGCTGAGCGCATAGTACTGTGTAGGTTTCTTCTCCTCAAAAGGTCCGTTACAAAAGAGTTTGGCCCCCTTGAAGGGGGGGGGGGCAATAAAATTTGCACCCCTTTTATTGAAAAAGCCCTCGCGTTACTATATCTCAAAGGGGTCGGCGGCGCTCAATTTCAACTTGCTTGAGGAAGGGACCAAAACAATTTTGAAACAATTTTGAGCCCCTCGCACAGAAATCCACCAACCCCCCCCCTGTTGTTAAAAAATGACCACTCCCTTATTCAGTTCAATTCAATTCAATTCAACCCAAAGAAGAGCAAAGTGCCTGCATAGTTTGTCTTCTAAAAGCCAGCCTCATCCGGCCTCAGTCAGCCTTGTCTGACCAGTTTGTACCATTTATCAGGTTGGGCTATGCCTGCTTCTGGGAATGTGATCAGTGCGTTATCTGAATCATGCGGTGACTGTTTTGCACCAGTCATACTCCTAAAGCTTACCTCCCAATAACACTGTCTGAGGCTGTGGGACTGGGGGCTGTCCTTGCAGCTGGTCAGCTCAATACTACAGTCTAGATGTTTGATGGATAGGATTTTATTGAATGCTTCATCAGAAAATGAAATATTCTATGCAGAATTCCAAGAACCAGCTTTTGTTGTAACAATGTAAATCAATTTATTTTTTTTGTGTTTCAAGGAAACTGCCAGCTTTTAGTTGCCTAACATTAATACAATTTTATGCAAAAATGACAGGCTGATATAAAAACTGTTTCTCTCATGAATCTTTTACTGGATACACCCTTCTATTAGAGCTCTCAGATAACTAATGTGACCCATTTTGATGAAATGGGTTGGAAGTCACATATTTAAGGTGTTGTGGCATTAACATCAGCCATCACCATAAGGATAAAACTAACCGCTATCTCTATTATACTAAGTCATGGCTCTAAGCCTATGCCTATATCCTTTCATATTTATGTCATATATATGTATACTACTATGAAGAATCATGTGAATTTTCAATATATGTTCCATTAACTGGAATAAGGTGAATACAGGTCGATGACCTACCATTTTTCCAGTATAAATAAAAGAATTTTGAATTGAATTTGAATTGAATTCATTCAATATTTGTGTACAGCTCATCAAGAGCTTTCATCTGGTATGTGATGTGTAGTATATTGGCCAGTTATGACCCTTCAGCAATATTTTTGATACTTTTTTTTAAAATTAAATAGGAATTAATTGAAATTAGATAATTAAGAGTTAAGTTAGATTAACTATATTATACAATACAATTATAAATCCTATAGCCATCATTTTGGGAATAATGGGAGTTGAAATGGGGCATGTACCTTATTATTCTTTAAGATAACTTTTCATATGTTAGAACAATGTCAAAAACACTTTTTTCAAAATGTATATACTTTTCCTTTGGTTTGAATCAACTTAAGAAGATCATCTTTTGAAACAGGGTTGGTATAATGAGCCTCTGTACTTATAATTGGGGCTAGAAAAGACGCAGCTGCCATCACATGATCAGTGACTTCACAGGAACTGGCGCATGTACAACGATTTGAACTTTTTCTGCCTCCTCTATTGAAAGCATTTTCTGCTTACTGATCCTACTATGGTGCGCCAACCATTTTCCTCCTGATCGTAATCTAATCATTTTCTTTGAAAGTGTGAGCTACAATGTGGTCTTCTGAAGATGTAGAATTAGAGGGGACATAATTACATGAAGACAGGGATGTTCTTCCTATTTGAAATATGAGGTGGCTAATTCCATTGCAAGGGATATTTTGGATTGTTCCCACTTGTGACTCTGTGCTGTATCCCAGAGATCAGTCTTCCAGCTGGCCCTTAGCAGGAACTCTGCTGTTGCTGCTGGTGTTCTAAATGCATTAGACAATTTCACTAGGGAGGGACAATTAGTGACAAGCACCTAAATGTACACTGCAGAACCTAATTATGTGGTGTGTGATGATAGTCAGGTAACAGAGTACATGATGTCTAATGCTTGTGTGCTCAGGATGAAAGGCGCCGATCCTCCAGCTGCCATCTACCACAGGCCCTGAGCTGTTGCTTCTGGTATTGTCTTAATTACATCATAGAAATAATTACACATGGGACGCCAATAGTGGACCAGTCCCTAATAGTACAATGAGTAACCTAATCATGCACGGTATGCGTCTAATGGCTCATGGAAGTGGCTCTGATACAGGACAGAGATGAGACGGCAGGTAACGGTGATTAAGTAGATTCCACATCTTAACCCTCTTAGTACAGCATGGTGTCAAACTTTCCCGTCATAGTAAAGCTCAAACTGAATACCTTGATACTGCTGAACCAATGTGTGATGCTATACCTTAGTGTGTGTACAGTCTGTAAGGTAAATATCATACACCCTGGTAGGAGATACAAAAGGGACATATTAATGCATGTAGATGAAAATCTCCATAGTTAATTAAAGCACCACTCTGACTCTAAAGGGTTAAGTAGCTGCCAGCTCTTAATAAGATGAGCAATATTTATGAGCGAGATGAGGGGCTGGATAAAGTAAGACATGGCATCAATAGAGCAGACAAAGTTGTGATATTTACACCCCTGGGGCAAATTGAGTGTTAAGTCTTGATTAGTCACTGTGTGGTATAGAAGGAGGTTGTGGCTGGTGGAGGACCATGTGCTGATTCGTCAAGAGGAGTGAGTATCATACTTTCTAAATTTACAACCCCCACCTATATACAAGTATGACACACACTCTATATATGTTAGTATTATATACTGTGTCTTGAGTCCTGTTAACTAGGAAGGATGTTTTCAAAATGCCGCTGGGAATTCATGAAGGCAAAATAAAAGGCATAACTAATGAAAGTTTATTATTTTTCACAATTCTAGTCCAAAGGGTGACAACTAATACTACAGAAGTATTGGATAGCCAATAGAAAATGTTTACTGCTATTTTTAATCATATTAATTTTATGAGGATAATGACCACTAACTGATAAAAGGCTACAGCTTGACAACATGAAAGCTGTTTCGAATGTGATGCATTCACTCTTTTTCATTCTTTTTCTGAATACTTTCAATATTCTTGACCAAAAAGCTCAAATCATCTGTATGAAATCCAAGAATGTCACATTGAACCATACTGATTCAGATACTTGGTAATGAGAAAAGATGGACCGTTTCTCAGCAAGCTCTAAGTTTGCAAGGTAAATTGGCCCATTTTAGATTAGCTTATCAGTCTACTATCAGCAATCTCAGCTGGTTTGATGTCTTATGTGTTGATTAAGATAGAGATATTGATTCACTTCTTGGGTATCACTTTTTTGGTCAACTTTTCTCACCCTTAACCAGCCAAATGTTTAACTCTCTACCATGGCGACAAAGTCACCAAGGGAGTTGTGCATAGAGCCCAATGTGGGAGGGGGTGGTTTTCTGCAAAAGGTTAATTCACTTCTTTGGCTTTCTATGGAAATGAGGCAAAATTGTTTGGCAGAATGGTTCCACATATTTTCTATCCCTTTTCAGCGCAAAGGAATACTTCACTGGGTGAAGAAACATCTTTTTCTCTGAGATGAAACTGAAAAGAAATTTATACCACTCGTCCCGGTCTTTGCCCCATTTCTGGTCTCCAATAAGTTTAGTTGGCAACTTGGGCCATGAGAGACAAGCTAACACACTGTTAACAGCCACCTCTAGGAAGACGTCATGTTTGTAGAACTCGATAAAGAGCTGGCTGGTATCAGACATGAAGGCTGCAGGTATGAAGTAGACATCAGCCAGCTCATACACCAAGGGGTCCCGGAACCCAGTCAGGTTCTGTAGGGAATGTCTACAGCGATTAACAAGACTGTTTGTAAATTCATGTTTGTGGTCATCCCAGAGTGATGTAAGTGTATTTACACCATGCTCAAAGTGCGCCCATCTTTTACATTTCTCATCAGGGGCAGCTATGTTGCAGGCCCTTGGTAGGATATTTACAGTTGCCGGTAGTGACATTGACAAGTCATCAATGACACTGGGGGGAACTAAGGCATCATCTGCAATGAACAAAAACCCATCTGCCTCAAGTCCAAGTAAATGGATATAGTGTGCACAAATGTAGTTTTTCTCTCCCTGTGGTGAGTTGTAAGTTATTATTGTGACATTCCACTTCCTCAACTCAGGACTTTGTTCAGAGTCTGCCATGCAGTAAATCATTTGTGGAAAAAAAGGGCGATATAAGAGTTCAAGTATTGGTATCAAGTTTTGCATGGGGTTGTTGAACATAACAACAAGCACGATCATGTTGTACTTGGTCCATGGTTTATCCAGCTGTATACTTGTATTATAGGCAGAGCAGATTCTTTTGTGTAAAGATATCATGTTTTTGAAATTGTGTTCTTGCTGCAGCGCTAAATCCATCATAGAAACTGGATCGATGAGCTTTTTTGATAATCTTGTTTTCCAAACAGGAGCTGTAAAAATAAAGAATATATATATATATATAGACATAATAATCTAAAAAAAAATTACAATTAAGACAATAATAACATTCAAATATTGAATTCCTGGAATTAACGTACAATCTAATAAATTTATTAGGGCATCCGTTGATCTCCCTCAAATACATAGACAAATGCCAACGCCAATTGATACCCTCTCTGCTGTATTTCTGGGGACTATATCATATGAAGCCGCAGTATTCAATGGGGGGAGGGCATTGAATACGGCCCTTCCTGTACTTAAGCATAGGAAATCTTGTATTTAAAAAAAAACAAAAAAACTGTTCAGCGCCTGAAACAAAAATACTTTATTTTACATTATTGAGAATACTGTCAGAGCTGCATCCAGTTGAAAACATGGATTCTGCAAAACTGATTCTCAAGCATAAGTCCTTTACATCATGTGGGGAAACAACATTTATTTCATGTGGAGAAACGAAGTTACTATGTTTAAGTACTAGAATGGCTGTTCTCCACACCCCTGCTAGTTGCTCACCAGGGCTGCATAGCTGCATGATGCTGATTGAGACATGATGAAATAAAACACTATTTTTTACTCTGGCATGAGAAGTAACCCAAAATTGACTCAGGATCTTCAGCACAACCACACTGACGACAGTTTCCACTCATTGTCTGTCACAGCAACTCTGAAGTAGCTCCAAAATAACTTTTAATTATTATTTTTAAAATTTGATGTCTAGGGTCGGCTCTATTTTAGGTGGGGTTGGGTAACTTTTTTTTCATGAATTTGGCCTTAGCAATGGCCCACATCTGTTACAGCTGGATTCTGCTTACTCTAATTAACCTTACCGAAATGTATTACAGTAGATTCTACTGTTTACCTACAGTAAACTGTACACCTACAGTACAATCTACTGTACAGCTACTAAAATGGCAGTCGACTTTATACAGTGTAGTTATGTATCAATGCGGAAGCTGTTTATAAACAATATAATTTGAAAAAGTATCTTTGCTATTCAGCAAGTCTGAATAGCCCAAAGTTGGGAGGCAGCCTATACCCTAGTTAGGCTTGTATGCTACATTACGGTACTTACAGTTTGTGGTTCCCATTAGGAGACATAGAGACACAACACACATTACTCCAGCTGACACCAAGCAGACTCTGAGGGGTGTTACACATGGTTTATACATCCTGTGTGTTGGATGTTATCCAAGCTTAATACAATGTGCATTCATCATGTCACACTGGCTACTGACAGGTGTTGGAGCCTGGGAGCAAACATTAACCATCAGTGCACCGTATGGGCTGTGTGCAAAATACAAACAACGGCCTGCTCACCTGTGAAACATCAGACACCCCATTCTGTGTTTCGGATGTGATCCAAGCTTGATACAATGTGCGTTAATCATATCACACTGACTACTGACAGGTGTAGGAGCAAACTTTGACCATCAGTGCAGCTTATCAGATAAGGCACCTTCTATCTGGGGTCAACTGATATCAGCCCATATGATGCACTGATACCCTAGTCACTACTGGCTAACAATTCAATCTTTATAAGTAACCAGCGCCTTCGACGACTGGATTTTGGGGGGAAATATGTGCTAGAAAACATAATTTATTTGGTCTTTTATCACGGCAAACTGTGGCCTTTTCTTACGGCAAACTGTGGACTTTTTTCATGGCAAACTGTAGCCTTTTCTCACGGCAAACTGTGGCCTTTTCTCATGGCAAACTGTGGCCTATTCTCATGGCAAACTGTAGCCTATTCTCATGGCAAACTGTAGCCTGTTCTCATGGCAAACAGAGGCCTATTTTCATGGCAAACTGTAGCCTGTTCTCATGGCAAACAGAGGCCTATTTTCATGGCAAACTGTGGCCTTTTCTCATGGCGGGAAACCATGGGAGTGGCGCTCTCTGACAGGACACAACAGAACTGTTTAGTGACGGGATGTTTGTGGGGTCTTTACACTAGAAACCAGTCTTTAGACTACAAAGTGATACCAATTTGTTGCATAAAGACACTCCACGGGTCTTTACACTACAAACCAGTCTTTAAAGCACAAATGTCTTTAGACTACAAATGTCTTTAAACCACAAATGTCTTTAGGCTACAAATGTCTTTAGACCACAAATGTCTTTAGGCTACAAACCCTATATAGTGGTCTTTGGTACCAAACTGGGCTTAAAAATTGGCCAGTCTTTACGCAACAAACCCTATATAGTGGTCTCAGGTACCACATAAGGCTTTAAAATCGGTCAGTCTTTTCGCAACAAACCCTATATATTGGTAGATGGTACTAAACTGGGTTTAAAAATCGGTCAGTCTTTACACAACAAACCCTTTATAGTGGTCTCAGGAACTAAAATGGACTTATAGATCACTCAGTCTTTATGCAACAAACCCTATATAGTGGTGTATGGTACCAAACTGCACTTAAAGATCAGCCAGTCTTTACGCAACAAACCCTATATAGTGGTGTATGGTACCAAACTTCACTTAAAGATCAGCCAGTCTTTACGCAACAAATCCCATATAGTGGTCTCAGGTACCAAACTTGGCTTAAAAATCGGCCAGTCTTTACACAACAAACCCTATACATTGGTACCAAAGGAACTAAAATGGACTCAAAAATCAGTCAGTCTTTAGGCAACAAACCCTATATAGTGGTTTATGGAACCAAACTGGCCAATTTTTAAGCCTAGTTTGGTACCTGAGACCACTGTATGGGTTCGTTGCCTAAAGACTGGCTGATCTTTAAGTGCAGTTTGGTACCATACACCACTATAGGGTTTGTTGCATAAAGACTGAGTGATCTATAAGTCCATTTTAGTTCCTGAGACCACTATATAGGTTTTTTTGCGCAAAGACTGACTGACCTTGTGCATAGTTTGGTACCATACCCAACTATATAGGGTTTGTTGCCTGAAGACTGAGAGATTTCTTAGCCCAGTTTGGTACCATAGATCACTTTATAGGGTTTGTTGCGTAAAGACTGGGACCACTTTATATAGGATTTGTTGCATAAAGACTGACTCATCTTTGATCAGTTTGGTACCATAGACCACTTTATAGGATTTGTTGCATAAAGACTGGCTGATTTTTAAACCCACTTGATACCGTAGACCACTATATAGGGTTTGTAGCGTAAAAACTGGCCTATTTTTAAGCCTAATTTGGGACCTGAGACCACCATATGGGTTTGTTGCCTAAAGACTGGCTGATTTTTAAACCCACTTTGGTACCGTAGACCACTATATAGGGTTTGTTGCGTAAAGACTGGCCGATTTTTAAGCCTAGTTAGGTACCTGATACCACTATATGGGATTTGTTGCCTAAAGACTGGCTGATCTTCAAGTGCAGTTTGGTACCATACACCACTATATATATATATATAGGGTTTGTTGCATAAAGACTGAGTGATCTATAAGTCCATTTAAGTTCCTGAGACCACTATATAGGGTTTGTTGCGTAAAGACTGACTGACCTTTAAGTGCAGTTTGGCTATAAAGAACACTATATAGGGTTTGTTGCATAAAGACTGACAGATTTTTAAGACCAGTTTGGTTCCTGAGACCATTATATAGGATTTGTTGCGTAAAGACTGAAACCACTACATAGGGTTTGTTGCGTAAAGACTGACTGACCTTTGAGCACACTTTGGTACCATAGAACACTACGTAGGATTTGTTGCTTAAAGACTGACCGATTTTTAAGCCGAGTTTGGTACCATAGGCCACTATATAGGATTTGTAGCGTAAAGACGAGCTGATCTTTAAGTGCAGTTTGGCTATAAAGAACACTATATAGGGTTTGATGCGTAAAGACTGAAACCACTACATAGGGTTTGTTGCGTAAAGACTGACTGACCTTTATGCACACTTTGGTACCATAGAACACTATGTAGGCTTTGTTGCGTAAAGACTGGCTAATGTTTAAACCCAGTTTGGTACCATAGACCACTATATAGGATTTGTAGCATAAAGACTGGCTGATCTTTAAGTGCAGTTTGGCTATAAAGAACACTATATAGGGTTTGTTGCGTAAAGACTGACCAATTTTTAAGCGCAGTTTAGTTCCTGAGACCATTATATAGGATTTGTTGCGTAAAGACTGAAACCACTATATAGGGTTTGTTGCGTAAAGACTGATAGATTTTTAAGCCCAGTTTGGTACCATAGAACACTATATAGGGTTTGTTGCGTAAAGACTGAGACCACTATATATAGGATTTGTTGCATAAAGACTGACTCATCTTTGATCAGTTTGGTACCTTAGACCACTTTATAGGGTTTGTTGCATAAAGACTCACTGATCTTTAAGTCGATTTTAGTTCCTGAGACCACTATATACGATTTGTTGCCTAAAGACTGACCGATTTTTAAGCCCAGTTTGGTACCATAGACCACTATATAGGATTTGTAGCGTAAAGACTGGCTGATCTTTAAGTGCAGTTTGGCTATAAAGAACACTATATAGGGTTTATTGCGTAAAGACTGACAGATTTTTAAGACCAGTTTGGTTCCTGAGACCATTATATAGGATTTGTTGCGTAAAGACTGAAACCACTTCATAGGGTTTGTTGCGTAAAGACTGACTGACCTTTGAGCACACTTTGGTACCATAGAACACTATGTAGGATTTGTTGCATAAAGACTGGCTAATCTTTAAACCCAGTTTGGTACCATAGACCACTATATAGGATTTGTAGCCTAAAGACTGGCTGATCTTTAAGTGCAGTTTGGCTATATAGAACAGTATATAGGGTTTGTTGCCTAAAGACTGACAGATTTTTAAGCCCAGTTTGTTTCCTGAGACCACCATATAGGATTTGTTGCGTAAAGACTGACATACTTTTGTGCCCAGTTTGTAGCCTAAAGACATTTGTAGCGTAAAGACATTTGTGGTCTAAAGACATTTGTGGTCTAAAGACATTTGTAGCGTAAAGACATTTGTAGCGTTAAGACATTTGTAGCGTAAAGACATTTGTGCTTTAAAGACACATTTGTAGTGTAAAGACCTGTGGTGTGTCTTTACGCAACAAATTAGTATCAATTTGTAGTCTAAAGACTGATTTGTAGTGTAAAGACCCCACAATGTTGCTTAGTGACTTGATGTTGCTTAGTTCGCTGGTCCCAACTTATGCCGTTTTATATATAGTTTTCGATAGACTATGAGATATGGTGAATATATGTCCCTCCCCCCACCTCTCTTGTCCATTCCCAAACCGTTAAGGGCCGCATTCTACACTGTATGCTGCATACGGGGCCCTTTTTTGAATTTATGCTGCTCCAATAGCTCAGGAATTGAGGAGACTTATAAGGACAGGATGCGGAAAATAATTCCCGTATCCGATGAGGAAAAACGCTATTTTCCCGTATGCGTATACGGGATTCCTTATAGGATACGGGATTCTGCTTTTTGGTAAAAAATGTCCGTATCCGATGAGGAAAAACACTTTTTGCCCGTATGGGATGCCGGGACCCCCGTATGACACATACGGACCCCAAAACCAATGGGGAAAAACAGCCTCCAGGCTGCATGCATCTATCATGACAACCACGGGCATGATGCATTAAGATCAGATTTTAAATAGGTGCAGAGATCAGACAGCACAAACATACACCAGATATTTAAGACAGACATATCAAGCTAGGTTCTAGGGCTAGTACTAAATTATCTATTTTCAGGTGAGTGTTGATACTAATTTGTAATTATGTATGAGTTTGATAACCCTGAATGGTCAGTCATACTAACTGTAGCCTACCCAGAACACAATTACAATGGTTGACAGTATAGAATCTGAATTAGTAAATCACTCGATAATCACTTGAGCATTGAATACTATATGTGAACACAATTTCAAGGGAAAGAGTAGGTATTTGGATCCTAAGCAAGGGGCCCCGAGCACCCTTGCGGGGTGCTTTTTAGGTTATTTTGGAGGAAAAGGGGTACATTTTTAGGCTGAAATGCTCAATGACACATTAAGGCAACCTCATTTTTCATAATTATAGAAACACATTTTATATATAGGGTAAGGATAACACCTACCTTTATGGGCTATTTTAATTAATCAAACTACATAGGAGTATTTCTCCTGGGTCCCCCTTGATCAGAGCATGTATTTTCCCCCAGTTTTCTGTAAAAAGGGTGTTATTTTGTAGAATAACCTCCCGTAATGAGGGTCCCTAATTTGAGGTGATGTTCACACCTAGTTACTGTGTCAGGATTGCCTACTCTCAGCTAGATGAATTTAATCATGTCCTGAGGAGCTGGGAAAGCATCATCCTCATTTCCATAGTGTAATCTAAAGGGATTATATTGACTGTATGAAACATTACAATGCCTGGACCTTTGTGTTAGGGAAAGTAATCACTTAGACTTAATGTGTCTGCTGTAACCCTTAGATGGTAATCTGATAGTTCTTGGTGTCAATGATGGACATAAACCTCAGTCCAATGGGCGTGCGTGGAGAGCGCATTGCCCGCCTGTGGTAGCTCAAGTACTGTAGCAGAGCAGTGGAGAAGCAGCTAGCCCTGTGGTGTAACGGTAGCATTCTCAACTACGGAGCGGAGGGGCCAGGGTTTGATCCCCCGTTGGGCTGTCACGTTTTCCCCTGCCTGTTACAATACTTATGTATTTTTAGGGAGTATTATCCCTTCTCATGTCCGTAACATCAAGGACAACTTCAATAAACTGTGGTCCAGGGGACTACTTATATATGTCTACTGGACACCTTTACATTGCCTTGAATAATAAGAATTTCAACATCTAACCAGCAGGATCGGGACACATGACCTACAGAGGGGCCCGGAGGCTTTGGGTCAGAAGTGGACGCAGAGTTTAGGTGGCATCTGAAGGAAGTGTAGGGAATATTGATGAGCCATTGGTTCATTTCCACGTCCACCCTGCTCCATCTTACTCGTTTTTTTCAGACTGCATATTATACCCTGTATATGAGCCAAAGTGGATTTGGCACAGTAGCTTCATGCCGAGCCTCCGCCAGCCCCTGTATAAAGAAAAGCATGGTGTGTTGGGGGTTATGGATCCTATTGAGCCCATCCCCTACCCTCCCCTACTGCTCCGAGTCCCCTTTGTAGTCTATTCTGGCTGCTGTTGGCAGTCATTCAGAAGGTGAGACCAGAACCATTACTCAGTCACTTAGTGCCTCTGTCATGGTCCTGCCATCCAACCAGCTCTGTTAGTGGGTCGTGAGATGAGGCGGGGACTAGGCACCGGGGAAGTTGGTGGGTGGACAAGGTGGAGAGCCAGTGCTTTAAAGAGATGGTTTATACCTGTTCCCAGAGGTGCTTGTTTAGGAATTGGATGAGCTCGGAAAAAAATGAAGAAGGAGACAAACAAGGAGAACTGAAAATGCCTGTAAATACTGTCACAGGAAAACAGGAAACAATATTGACGTATGCAATGATTGTATCTGGTCTCAACAGTGAAAATCGATATAAAAAGATAAATGGAGGGCAGTTGTTTGGCAAGGATTGATGCAACAGGAGCTGCAGAGGGTCAAGGGTGCAGAACGATATATAGATGTAGGCTCACATATATATGTATAAGGGTGCATTTATTGTTCCAACCCCATCTGTACTGTTAATTAGAGACATTAATATTGTATACATCATCTCAAATGCAATCTGCACAGGCAGTCATTCCCATCTGTATTCTGCTTGTAGGGAGGATTTACATTATATTGAAAACTGAAATTTAACATTTATATATATGTATATATATATATATATATATATATATATATATATATATATATATATATATATATATATATATATATATATATATATATATATGAAAGAAATGAAATGGAAATCGAAATGTGCCAAATAATTATTTTCAGAACTGAAAACTAAAGAAAAACCTGATTATCATGAGTGAGATGAAACTGTCTTTGCAAATGTCGCAATATGACATCAACATTAAACTGTGTGGTAGGTATTGCAGATATAGACCCTGTAGCATGGGGTTGAAAGAGCCACAGACTAGGTTTCATCAGATACAAACATGTTTGGGTAAGGTCTCCCATTCAGTGGATTCAATTACTGCATGAATTAGAATAAGGTTTAATCATCTGGTCTATGGAAAACAGAAGGCCAGTTGCCATCTGAGCAGCATATGGGGATTATAAGGTGAATCCATTTTGAGATGGGGTAACAACTTCCTTGGCTGAACCTCTAGACCATATAGAAGGTATTCAAAATGAGCAGGTAAAATCATTTTAATTAGTCATTTTTCTCTGTAAGAGATTATTGCAACTTTTTTTATTAATAGGATAGCTAAAATCTATATTTAATTATTCTCCCATATCGAGGTGTGCTGCCCTCCTATCAATTATGACCTTGCTAGTTTCATCACAAAGCTTTTTCATCGGGCAATGTCACACTCCTCTGAAACAATTTAAAGCCATGTATCCTCCTTCTCCAATTGTGACTGTCTCTTTATTCTGGCTAAATGTTGCTCTTTCAGCCCAGCAATGGCACATTGACATGACAAATAGAGATGGAGTATATGGCACAAACTTGGCTAAATCACTGATGGGGAAATGGGCTTTTAGCAACCAAGAACAAGCTTCGTTCAGCCGAGTGACTAAAGACTGAGTGGAAACTGGTGAACCATGGCTGTAGTGAATGCATTATTGAACAGGGAGGCTTAACCCATGTAGCGCTGCTCAGCGGACAATCACGACCATGCTGACATCAGCTTATATCTTGGTCTGTTGGCCCACAGCAAAGCTAGGTGGTTGTACACATCTCTCATGCTTTGCAATTCTTTGATTCAGCCTGCTTCATCTTTTAAGCATCATGTACAAAATATACTGTGCTTTTAATGTGTATACTGTAAATTTGTATTAGCCTAACTCGTGTATAAGCCACAGCCTGACTCTTTCTTTTTGAGCAGACTCTTTCACAGAGTATCCTGTGTTCATAACTATCTACTGCTAATTGGGCTCCCATATAATATGATTACAATCTTCCTTTAAACTGCACCATCCACAGAGCGATGACGTAGAAAGCAGGCTGATCTAATCACCATGGAAACTTTTAATTAGGACCCACAGAGAACCAGCTGCCATCATGTAATTAGTGATGTTACAGGAACCTGCGCATGCAGAAAACCTTGAACTTGTTCCCCCTCCTCTGTTCAAACGTTCATGCACTTAAATTCTTCTCTGTGCTACTCTGGTGATACTTCACAACCAGAACATTAATCACTTTTGTTACAACAGGGCAGTTTCGGACCATCATAGCGCCCAACAATATTGGGTCCTGATCCAAATCTAATGATCCCCTTTGAAACTATGGGCTACAAACTGGTTTCTGTATTTTTCTAATACAAAGTGCTCTTCTGAAGATGTAGAACTAGAAGGGAAATAACCAGATAGAGGAAAACAGCCATGTTCTCCCACTTTGAGCTGGTATTACATTATGGATGAAAGCATAGGATTAGTGTACGGGCACAGACAGTAGGAATATCATATTGATTGTCATATTGATTATCTCAATTTTACAGATATTTTACTTCATCTAATTGAGGCAAAAAACATATAGTAGATTTACAATACATTGACAATGATTTGCATAACTCTATGTGGGTGACGTAATCCTCACCCTGAGGAACTGATCATGAAGACCATTAATAGAACACCGGTATGAAGGTTACCCATAAACATTGCCTAGAGGCAAGAAAAGTGTTTTAAAAGATGACCTTTTTTGCATTTTGGTGTCATTGTCTCTTTAACAGAATATCTTTAAGTGTTGTAGGCAGTTCTGTTCTACTTTACAAAGTGCAAATACATGACACATCCCAGTACGGTGTGATTCTATATTAATGTGTCAGTATGTAATATGTGGATCGCAACCTCCTACATTATGCAATCACATGAAACAAATGTCTGCCAGCACACATGAAGCCGGCTCTACGGGAGTCTGACATGTTCTTTTTGCCTCTTTGTAACCTTATCCATACACAAATCCAAGGTAATACCTCAATCTGCTGCCAGCCATGTTATCATGCACACTGTATTAATGGTGCTGTAATCAGACTAGTCCCTGCCGAAGGCACCCCCTGTCATTCAGCTTTGTACCCTGTACAATCATAATTGATATTAATCATAATTGAAATAATGTTGTCATTAGGGGTGCCAGGGGAGGGAAGGAAACGTGCCAATATGCTTGTTATTAATGCATCTCATGTATACTTCGTATTTTGAATGTATTATTAGACCAAATAGAAACCTTAAAAGAGACATAGAAAATATGTGACTCACGGGACAGAAATATACCTCTACTCTCGCACCACCTTCTCACTTTTTCTGACACTGCCAACATTGAGTTGATTTCTAGGCCATGAAATGTGATTTGCGACCTGCGCTCAGGGAACCTTGCAGCTCACGCCACCCAGACTCTGTGATGGAGACTAACTTTTATGAACTGCCATTGTTTCGCTTAATATGTGACAACCTCCTTGCAACCTCCTTGCAAGCTGAACCAAGCTGGGGCTAAGTTATGTATGTTGTGGTGTAATGGAATACATGCACCATAAAACCACAGCCTTACATGTCACATTTGCAAAAAAAGCTGAGTCATCACACTCCCATACCAGGTCTTAGTGCAGTGGCACCTTTTCCCGAACCATTTACCAGCAGCAAATTTCAGATATTTACTGCAGAGGTGAAGTAACGACCCGGGATAAGTGTCCGGATCTCAGACCGTGGCCGGTGTGGGTGAGGTGAGATCCTCAGGGCAGGCTGCAAATCACTTTTTATGGCCTCAAAATTGATACAATTATGGGTGTTACGGAGAGATGGTGAGAGGCTGGTGTCATAGGAAGGTTTATTTCTGTACAGAAAGTGTCCTTTCTGGGTTTTAAATACTGTGTGTATATATAGAAATAGCTTCCCCCTTATTTAATTGGGAGAAAAACACACATATATGATGCTATATCACAGGTTTTCTATAGAAACTGTTTTGATGCCATGAGATTTCAGATGAAATGCAATTTAAAACACTGACAACCTGGAATAACTGGAGGTCAACACTTGGCCAACTGTACTTGTTAGAAGCAACAAGAATAATTTCTACATGTAGCAGTTATAAGAGTTTAGGTGTGAATGTTCATACTTGTTTGCGTTTTTTTTGGTCTCATATGAATGTGCAATGTATAGACATAATGCGAAACACTTCAACGATTTATAGGTATAAAATTAATAGCAAAATGATGCTACACTTTGTGTGTTGTTTAAAAATATCAAGTCTCATCGTTATCTATCTTGAATATTATTTGGGAGACAGCTCACGCCCAATAAGAGGCCATATATGACTAGCATTATGTGCACCTTCAGCACTGGGCAGCACCCTCATGTATTTGTGTTGGAAAACTTTGTGATGCACTTTTTAAAACCGTTGTCCGGTTTGGTTATCAATGTAAATCCTCATCTTCTCTGATTGCTATCAGCACAAACACTGCTGACAGCAGCCCTCACACTTGGTCTATAGACCAATGCCTCAAGAAACAGTGACTTTTTTATGATAAAATTGTGATAGTGTTGGTTTTCGCAGAATCCCCGTGACAGCTATCTTTGTGAACATTTCATATATGAAAATGCTGTAATTGGAGGTTTTGTTCACGTATTTGTTAGTCACGCTTCAGAAATGTTCAAAAATGTTATCAACTAATTTTCTGAAAAGTCATCCTTTCTTACTGAATTTCTCGATAGAACCATCATAGACTTTTGTCTCCTTCTTCTTGCTCCTTGTTCCTTATTCTATGCTTTTATCTTCCATTTATCTTTCCCCCTTTCTCCCTTTTTGTCTCATTTTACTTTATTTTCTATATAGCTCAGAAGCCCACACGAGGGCATGCCAACCTAGTATATATGTTGAGATATATAGACAGTAACCAAGCAGTAGTGTTCTGAATAGGTTATCACCTTTGGTGAGGTATAAACTCCCTAATGCTATGACTTCCACCCTGTCCAGCCCACCACCTCTCCCTGGTGCCTCATCTCACAACCCACTAACAGAGCTTGTTGGATGGCAGGACCGTGACTGAGGAACTCAGTGACTGAGTAATGGTTCTGGTCTCACCTTCTGAACAACTTCAGGCAGTAGCCAGAGTACACTACAAAGGGGTGAGGGAGGAGTAGGGGAGAGGAGGGGATGGGCTCAATCATATCCGATCCCACAGACACAATCCTTTCCTATATATAGGAGCTAGGCATGAGCTACTGTGCCAAATCCAGTTAAGCCCCTATACAGAAATAATCTGCAGTCCAGAAGGAGGGAGTAAGGAAGGAAATAGGAGGTGAGAATGAATCCCTGTCCCATCAATATTCTAGGCACTTCCTTTAGGTACCATCTGAACTTGCATCCAGTTTTCACCAAAAGCCTCCTGGACCCCTCTATAGGTCATGTGACCCAATCCACCTGATCCCTGACAATACCCTGGAAAAAGATCTATGGTAAAACCCCACTTATAGGCCGACCCAGTCATTCATATTAATAAGCCATTTTAACTCATAGAAAACCAGGTCCTACCAAAGCACCCATTTCTATCAAATGTTAAGGTATGTCTAATCAATTCAGATTGACAGTGTCAACATTAAAGCCTACCTGAGCTGCTGATATTGTATGTGTAATTGTTTGGAAAAATACTCATATCTACAGGTTCAGTTTGGGGGACATAAGGGATATTCTATGTGTGACATGTTCAATTCTGGCGAATGACTGTGTGGTAATGTTATTCCTTTGAATAAAGGGGCTAACATGTATATTCTTAAAACAGTTCATACTATTCATTTGTACCTTTTTACCCTCTCTATAGAAGTCTCATAGCAAGCTGTATACCATGGAACATGCGGAGTCTTCAAACCCATACACTTCATCTTAGTTCATTTGCATTTGCATCTTTCATGATTCATTATCATTTTTGAAACTAGCATTGCAATCATTCATGGTGTCCTCTTCATTTAACTCAAGAAACCATATTTTTAACATCTGAGCTCATGCACATTCTAAAGGCTTTTCAATTTTTGAAATAACAAAAAAAAAGAGTTTCAAGTTGGTACACATTGAGATTTCAGTAGGTCAACCATCAGGTCATCAATGGCGTTTGGATAGGGAACCAGCCTCGTACACAGAAGATTCTGAGTTCAAGACCGGTCAGGCCTTAGTGAACGATTTTGAGTATATATACTGCATACTTGGCTTAGTTCGGATGGGATCAAGCCACCTTAGCACATAATAAGTTTGTTTTGTATTTCATTAAATGTCAATGTATAAAAATGTGCATTAAATGTCATTGAGTTTTAACAATCCATGTTACAATCTCAGTATTTATATATTATGGCTGTCGGATCTCATCTTTGCCTATTTAAAGGCTAATATTGGAGTCAGTGAATGTTACAAAATAATGTTAAAGGAGATTAATTGTTATAAGTTATTTTTATAAATTTGTTCATATCATTATAATGGCATTTGAAACACACATTTACTCCAATATTTAGTCATTCTATGATCTTTTCTACAAACCAGCATTGCCTTTTTAAAACATAAAACAAGTTGCATGGAAGTGCAGATTCTATATAGATAAAATAGATGCTGCATTAAAGTTGAAGTTTATTGAAGAAAATCATTTATAACAGCAACATCATTTACATATGAATAGCATTGGGAGATATTGCATGTAAAACAATTGCAGGTGAGCATGTAAATTGCAGACATGATGTCAATTGGCATAACTGATCTCCATGGTTTAGTAAATAGGGTAGCTGTAGAATGATATCTGTCCAAAAATACACCTTTTTTCTATGAAAAACATAGGACAGAAGGCCATCTTGATTTTTTGTGCAGCTCTGGATTATTTACATCTCAATTATTAGTTTATATCTCAATTTGCATTGAGTGGTGTATCTAAACAATACACAATGTTAGGGCATGAATGCAGTCTGCCGTCTCAGAGTCACGTGTTACCTTCACTTCCTTGTAAGGGGACATCTCCCCTATAATAAAGCGGTCTGGAGCCCGCTTCCAATTAGGATGGTCGATATCTCCTACCCTTTCCGCAGTTACTGAATACTTCTTGCCTGCCTCGAACTGCTGTGGTTTTATTTCCAGTAAATGAAGGTATCGATGCTTTCTCGCAATCTCGCTTGAAACATGACCGTGGAACTTGGTTTCATATTTCATCGACCAGGATTCTTCAGATAATTCTTCCCTCACGGTGACCTGGTAGCTGCCTGGACCCATACCTCTTACCCACAGCCTGGACATAATGGTTCTAACATCTGTTTCTACGTACAGAGTCCCTCGGTTTTCAACTGTTTTAATAGGATTGGGTACAGTTATAACGAGCTGCCTCGACTCTGAAGGTGGATCAACCTCACACTGGGAACCTGTCTCGGACACCTTCTCAGTCTGGTTGAGAATGCCTGTTGGATACACAACAAGCACCAGATCCTTGTACAGTATATTACAGAACCGTATCAGCAAAACACATTCTCCAAGTACCAGGGTCTTATTGGCACCGGTAGGGTCAATGTCCTGACGCGAGCATTCAACTGCTGCCCATGCATTGCATGCTCTGAATATGTCAATGTCTGAGATACTGATGCCATTGTAGTTAGGACAGATCTCAGACTTTATGGCATCTATTAGATCACCTTTTAGGCTAACTGCATCATCCATCTCATCATTGATGTGTAGGAGGTCTAGCAACACCTTGTGTGGTATGGTGAGGAATGCCTCAGTCTGTAACGCTTCTCTCACTGGGCTGATGTCTCTTTTAAAAAAGTTGTGACACCCCTCCAAAAGGGTAGTATCCCCTGTATTGAGAGCATATTTATATACATCCCATACATTTGGCCCACTTAAATTGTCAATCAGTTTCTTCCTTGCAGCTTCCTCCAGCAGAGGCAGCATGTACTTTGTTGAGGCATAGAGAACGGATAGTGCTATGTTATCCTCCATGTCCAGACTTTCATAATAGCAGTACCTGAAACACATTATTTGTACTTTCACTTTGAGTATTGAATATGTCAAATATGTCAGCTGTAAAGGCCCAACAATATGTACATCAATTTTCTACTAGTTATGCTCTGGTATAAGCAATAATATTGTGATAAAAATTGTTGTTCTCACACAATGGAAAGTATAAAATGAAAATATCATTATAGTTATACTTCTCCATGCTTCCCATACAGTGTAATATATATTCATTAACCCTTTATGGCAAAACATCTACTATTGCTAATGACATGGCTGACCATGCAAAAACTATAGTCGAGCCAAGCAATGACTGAAGTCAGAACAATTCTATGGGATTAGGCAATGGCTAGGCCCATCAAAACTTCCTGTAATGATGGCTCACGTCGCAGCTAGTCTACAATGTTTTGGCTAGTCATAAAGAGCTATCGTGTTTGGTCATGCAAAATTTTCTTTATTTACCTCAGCATCATCTTAAAAGCTGCTGGTGTAACATCTGGTATTACAGGGTCTTGTTCAGCCTCACAGAAAGATCCGCTAAACATCCTCTCAAACACAGCACTCCGCATACTCAATGTGTACTTGTGGGCTTTGATGACTTCTTCATATTCTCCTACTTTAAAGCAGATGTCACAGTTGACCTCATTGTCCAACATGTACCTGCTGCACTCTAAGTGGGTCTTACCAGCCTGCCAGTATATGGGAGCCATCTTGTTATCTGAAAAATGAGAAATCTGTTTCAATATTAAGGTATGGAGTTGAGTCTTTTGTTGGCCCTGTGCAACATATCTATGTTAGTTAATAATGTCAGGTTGGTAGGGACTGACCAAGTCACCTAAGCTTTTTCATATCTGTCAGTTTTAGGTTATGTCTTTGAGTAATGTCCCTTTTTATGCCTTCAGTTATTTTGGAAATTCATTTGGAACAGATAGTGATGCCAATACAAAACTGTTATTAAGAGTATAAATGCTATTAAGATTGCAGGCATGTTAGGTTTTCAAGGCAGAATAGACAGAGGAGGTATTGACTAACAGAACAGCAAAATATCTCTAGCCTCGATATAACATTTCCAAATGAATATCTTTCTTAATCACAACAATACTGTATACTCCAAGCTTTTTAGGTCTTTCACTCTTTTCCATTCTGATAATCAAGGTTGCCAAAACCAGTTCTAGAAAGCACTCATAGAGGAACCTTCTGACGTCTTGAGTACACAATCAGCCATGCATCATGCAAGTTTAGGGTGGTGCATAATTTGCTTTTTAGTGGGAAAATTGAAAGACAAATCTGAAATCCATCTCTAATCAGAATCTGCCATTGTTATTGTCTACTGTGCAAGATGAGAATTTCTGCTAACCCTCTGCTCGGTCAAAATGTAATATGATAAATATCTGCCATTACAAAGTGGCAGATATTTATCATATTATTACATTTTGACCGAGCAGAGGGTTAGCAGAAATTATAATCTAAAGGCCTAACCTTTCACCAGTTCACTTCTAGACTGATGAATTGCTAGAAATGTGAGGAGCCCCACCTAGGAAGTTCTGTTTTAATAAACAGGTGATTATGATTGAATTCTATACCCATTTACTAGAAAGTTATGTCATTTAAACATATTCCAGAATGATATTGACATTATACGAAAATATATAATGTTTCTGAATTGTGACTGTATACCTTTAACGAATGGATATCTTTAAGAACTTAGTGTGCAGCTGTGCAAGGTACTGTGCAAGGTTACTATATGTAACATGCGTCGTGAGGTGTCACCCTTTAAGGACTCACTGTAAGATGACCTTAGTCGTCATGATGTATGAATGCAGCCTTAATGAGTAACCATTCAAGCATCATGCCCACCCATCAGGTTCAAAACACATATAAAGAACTGTCATGATGCACCAATGCAGCACTGGCGAGTTACAGGCAGGGGATGCATTCATGCATCGTGAAAACCAAAGCATCATGCATTGTTGCATTTTACTTTCCTTAAAGCGGCATTTAATCACTGATTGTGTCCCATTATGTGGTTAATTGTTAGTGGCGTGTTGCCCTTTAATAGGTTAATGATAAAGGTGCTCTAACCAGATATATTGAGGGACTGTTTGTAAAATGTATTAACGTTCTCTCAATATGAAATATGATTGCATATTGCGACTGTATACCTTTAAGGGTTGTATATCTTTAAGAACTTAGTGCACAGTGGTGTGGCTAGTAAGGTCTGCTTGGTGTAGCAGGAGTTCAACTGTCGTGAGGTCAAACTTTGAATCTGTATATGCACAACTGTATTTGTTGGCTACTGCTACTAAGTATAGCTTATATGTATATATCAACTGTGTAACCTACCTGTTAAAAAGATGTAATAATGTGTCAATACCCGACTGGATTAAGTTGAACTATTACTGGTAACATGTGTACTGTGTAGATAACCTAGATGTGTGTGACTAGACTGTAGACCTTGTAGGGCTGTCAGTCAACTGGTGGTATCTAGGTCAGCAGGTGTGGGCTATAAATAACCTGACCATACACAAAAGGGACCTTGGGGCAGGGTCATTTATTGTCAGGTATGGGTGTGGGGGGTGGGGGGGTGGGGTGGAGGGGCATGGTATAGGGTCGGTGGGTGACAATAAAAAACAGGCCCTCTGGTGGGGGGGGGGGAGGAGGGCAAAACGTTAAAAGCCTCCAAAATGGAGGGGGGGTGGGAGTTATAAAACTAACCCTGGTAAATTACTATGTAGCAAATTGTTTTTTTTGGGGGGGGACGGATTTCTCAAAATCAGACAAGTGTGGAAAGGTCATGATAGCTTTTGGAAAAATTTGTTTGCTAGTCAGAAAACAATTATGGTTTTGGAAAGATCCACCAAGCCCCTACAGGCCCTGAGGTAGTATTCATAAGATAATGGGGGTGCAGATGGGTCCCCCCCCCCCTAAGGTCGGAAAGTCGCCGAAATTAAGCCCCCCAGGTCGCAAGGTCGTTTTTTAGACCCTTTTTCCTATACTCTATTTTGAGCAAAAGTCGCCAGGTCGCTTATATTATTACCTTAGGTCGAAAGGCGCATTCAAAACTGCCCAGGTCGCCAGGTTGCTTTTGACCCATCCGCAGCCACAGATAATCAGAGGATGGATGTGTTGGCGCTTTTGGGGAGGTGGGGTCAAAATTATTTAACAGTATTTTCTAGCAAAGAATCCAGTGCCTTTCAACAAAGGATGGGGGAAATACAATTCTGTCCCCTTAGATGGCGGGGGAGGAGGGGTGCTTGTGCCTCCCCGTGAGGTACACTCTGCCCCCCTTCCCTGAACCTGTTATTATTTTAATGACAACTCCCATAGTGGGGGATAAGTGTAGGGGCCCTCCTGTCAGACCGCTGCGGTAACTTTAATATGGTGAGATGCAGGTTTGTGGGTGCACACCAAAGTAGGGCATGATGATCTAGTCTATAGGTCGGGGGAAATATCCCAGGGGGCACTCCCTATCTTTTGTATAGTCACTATGAGCGAACACCACCCTAAATTTGTTGTCCGTACAAAGGGGCAAACTTTTTAAAAAGCATACCCTTTTCAAGGTAAACTTACCTGAAAAATGGACCTTAATCACGAATGACACTGAGAAATATAACCTAATCTCAGGGTGACCCTGAGAAAACATCTGAATCAAGGGTGACCAAGAAATAGTGTAAAAAAATAAAGTAAATCATACCTTTCAAAAAGCCATGAAGGTCTAATGTACCCCTTCCTCCCCAAATTCATGGGCCCTCACGGGTCCGTACCTAGGACCCAAAACGGAGCTTTTCCCTTGAAATCAGGTTCACACATATGTATCCATATGTAACCTGAGGGCGTGCCCCCCCCCGCCCCCACAGGAAATAGACAGGCCCGCTACTTTACAGTGGGGACAAACAAGCCTTTTATAACCTCCTATAGTCATCTCCAATGCAGATGACCAGCAAGTGGCCATGTCTGCCAGTCTACATACTGTGAGGAAGGACTGTGGTAACTGCAGTTACCGGTTCACCTTGGAAGGATCCTCAATGTAGCATAGAGAATAAGGAGTGGTAATTACATGGTGTTTATAACAGCATGGGTATTGCATAGCTGTAGAGTTACAGCTGGTATCATACTTTATCATTTGGGCCACTAAATATATCATTGAGTTGTCTAGAACAGCAGTGTGAGGAGGTTTTTGAATCAGGTGGATTTGGTAACTGTTTTGGTCTACAATAACAAGTACTGTGTTTAGTGTATGAGGGCGACCAATACAGTTAGCATAGTTCTTGTCAATTATTAAACATATACCAGGTTATAAAATAGAAGGTGGACAGAAAAGCTATATCGTAAAATTGATCCTGTAAATGTTAATATATATTGTTATTCCCACTCAGCACATGTTTGTTACCAGCTAAATTATTGCCTTAGGCATGTTTACATCAATGAGAGCTAGAGGACTACAGTAACACCTAAGCAATATCACAACTATATTTTTGTGTTTGAAGCTGTTTATTTATACTGTCCATTAAGTAGGCTTATAGCCTGCATTTTTACACAGAACAGATTTATTTGTGTGGGTCTAGCGAAAAACATCATCTCTTATGGATGACAGCGTACTCTGATCACAGTTTATACCGGATGGCATATATGATATGCTAGTGATGGTGATTAGCATATGGATGAGTCTGTCTAATTTGTTGTAACTTGATTTAAGGTTGAATGTTGAACATAAGATAATCGAATGGTAAAGGGTGAAGATGATGATTTTGCAAGGGGCTATTTGAGTCTTCCAACACCAATCTTATGCCTATCTAATTTGAATCCAGGCTCCTAGCATTCGTGCGGCAGATAATGCATACCATTTTTACCCTTAAAGTCAACTATATACTATATAACGGTAACATGCATTTAATCTATTGCATCTAAAGGGATTACACTGGATCCAATGCCATATGTCATATTGTGAAGCATTAGCAGTAATCCTACTCCGGATGAACACTATGCCTAAACAAGGCACGATCCCAGAGCATGAATGCAGTCCTGTTATTGTTATCTCCTCATAAGGGGACAACTGGTCCACTATTAACCACTTTGTTGACAACTTCCAGTTGTACTATGAATTGGTTCCCCAAGGTTTTATGAAGTAATTAACCTCAAATTGAAGATCATGTAAAAACAAATTTAGATTGATCCTGGCCATCTTAGAATAAGATGTCAGCCATTTGTACAATTTAAAAAAAGCCTACTACATACAGGCCCTGATCCTAAACAAGGCATAATCCAAGAGCATGAATGCAGTCCTGCATCGGGAAGTCCCTTGTTATCATTATCTCCTTATAAGGGCACAACTCGTCCACTATTAACCGCTTTGAAGACACCTTCCAGTTCTGCTGGTCAATGTCGTCCAGCCTTTCTGCTGTCACCGAATAATGAGCCCCTGCCTGCAGCAGCCGTGGATCTATGTCGAGGTAATGCAGGAATCTATATGTCCCCTCTTTTCTGTCACAAACATGGCTATTGAATTTGGTGTCATATTTCATGGACCACAGTTCCTCAGTTGTTTCGTTCCTCAATGTGACCCTATACCTGCCTGGTCCTGGGCCTCGAACCCAGATTCTGGAGAGCCGCACCCTCACATCAGGTTCTAGGTACAAAGTGCCGATATCGTCAGCTTTTCGAGGTGGATCTAGTGCCGTCACCACAAACTGACGCTCCTCTGAGGGAAGGTCATCCTCACATTGTAGACCTGCCTCAGAGTTGTGATCTGCCGTATGGGTGAGGAGTCCAGTTGGATAAACCACATTCAGCATGTCCTTGTCAAGCATGGTTGCGCATCGTATGAGTGACAGACACTCTCCAAGCATTGTCCTCTTGTTGGCACCAGTTGGGTCAATCTCCTGTCTAAGGCATTCTGCCTCTGCCCATGCGTTACATGCTGTGAATAGTTCAACCTCTGAGATGCTGATACCACAACTGTTAAAATACTTTTCAAACTCTAAAGTACTCATTGGTTCACCTTTTTGACTTAGTGTGTTTTTAGCATTCTTATTGATGTGCAGCAGATCTAGCAGCACCTTGAGCGGTATGGTGAGGAATGACTCAGCATTTAATGCTTCTCTCACAGTTGTAACATTTCCTTGTAAGAACATGTGACATCCATCAAGAAGAGTGGTATCCGCAACACTGATGGCATAGTTATATATGTGCCACACATTTGAACTGCCCAAGATCTCCATCAGTTTCTTCCTGGCAGCTTCCTCCAGCAGAGGCAGCATGTACTTTGTTGAGGCGTAGAGAACGGATAAGGCTATGTCATTGTCCATATCAAGACACTCATAGTAGCAGTACCTGAAAAAACATGTCAACATTTTATTTCAATATCTAACGTTTCAAAGCTAGATCGAAAAACCTGGATTTTTTCTTCTTACTTTATTGGTAGAAACAGGGTAAAAGGGTCTAAAATCAATTTTGTTTTGGTCATGCTTGGCAATTTTGGGTATAATATGGTGATAAAAGTTGTTTTTTGCCCACACAAGAGAAAACAGGAAATGTAAATCTTCTGTCTGTTCAGCCATATTCATGTTTATGCAAGATTTTGCCCAATTACCTTAACATCATCTTAAAAGCTTCTGCTGTTACATCTGGTATAACAGGGTCGGAGTCTGCTTCACAGAAAGAGCCGTTAAACATCCTGTCAAACACGGCACTCCGCATACTCAATGTTTACTTGTGGGCTTTGATGGTCTCTTGTTCTTCTCCCACCTTAAAGCAGATGTCACAGTTGACCTCATTGTCCAACATGTACCTGCTGCACTCTGAGTGGGTCTTACCAGCCTACCAGTATATGGGAGCCATCTTGTTATCTAAAAAATGAGAAATCTGTTTCAATATAAAGGCAAACTATCACCCACTCATTGATTTATTCCCCTTGTTGCAATCAATATATTTCAAGAAGCAGCTCATTATAAATAAATGATTTAAATAATGTCCTAATACAAATGTAAATTATAATTGCATCTGGAGTACCTATTGTGACTGTATACATTTAAGGATTGCATATCTTTAAGAATATAGCACACAGTAAAGCTCTAATTGATGTAGCACGAGTCATGAGATTTAACCCTTTGGGATTTGCAACATCCCCTTATACATCATGCGCTTGGTTGTCTTGATGCATTGAACTACATTCGACCTTTGGTTCCTCGAATATCTGCTGTGGCCAGAATAATATATCCGAGGAAGCAAGATATCCGAGGTGATAAGATACAACCATATGGTGTGGGGGGGGGGGGGGGGGGGGGATGGAGGGGGGCTGGATGGAGAGGGAGGGGGGGGTTGCTGTAGGAAGAATATGAGACTTTAATGAGCAATGACTTTAAACCACATACCCATATAGCAGCTCGCTAAAGGTTGGAGGAGGGGGAATGATGAAGCAAGGGTTATAAAATGGCAATGTTGATATGTAATGGGATTTCCCCTCTTTTAATATATTCCAGGTTGTGAGTCATTTTCTAGTAATCTTATCTATTTTAAAGGTAAGGGAAATACATCCGAAGTCGAAGTAGTAAATTATCTGAGGTAGTGAGTACAAATAAAGAGAGAAAATGTCCGTAGTCAAGACCTATGTCCTAGGTAGTAAGGGATCAGAGGAAATGAGGACTCGAGGAAACAAGGGTAGACTGTATCATGCCGTCCCTTTGTGTTTGAGACATGGGTCGACATGATGCACTATTGCTGCACTGATGAATACTTTAGAGGGCCTACAGGTTTCAGGGCTGGAGATTAAGGTGTAAGCATCCTGAGTACACAGTATACCTATGAAACTACCAGTGGCTCCAGATGGGTCAAAAGTGACCTGGCGACCTAGGGTGTTTTCCAGGAGACCTAGTATAATAATATAAGCGACGTGGTGACTTTAAAAAAAAGTTTGATTATAGATAAATGGTCTCAAAAGGTAACTTTGTGACGTGGGGCCCTTAATTTGGACGACTTTCCGACAGGGGGGGGGGGATGGACCCCCTCTGCACCCCCTAATCACTTAATACTTAAGAAATTTGGGCTTGCACAGGCTGCACACTTGCCACCTTCCAGTTACTTGTTAAGATTATTTTTCTATTCTGACTGAGTATAAATTTTAGATGTGACAGTGATTGCATATAGGGACTGTACACCTTTAAGGAGTGGATATCTTTAAGTGCTAAGAGCACAGCTGTGTACGGTAGTAATGTCTGCTTGATGTAGCATGTGTCATGTTTTGTCTAACACTGCCTCTATATATACACATGTGTAGTTGTTTGTTACCGTTAGTATGGCTTATATATTGTGGCGGTGAGGGGCGCGGTTAGCTACGCCCCGCAAGTTTGGCGAACTTGCGGGGCAGTAGTTCCATGCGGGGCCACTAGAGGGGGGGGAAGCTGCCTATATAAGGTAGTGCTCTGCCCCTCAGTGGCCAGTGTTCCCCACTCTTTAGTCTAGAGCAGACCTGTCTCTAGACTGGAGCACTCCTACTAGGTTATCACTATAACTAGTAGATTCTGAGCACATACTAGTATCAGTATACTAGTATCCTAGTGCCTTTTAAGTAGTATCGTTATACTACACCCTGGGTTATCCTTATAACCTGTCTTTAGTCATTATTGTTAATTGTCATAAGTAAAGCCTCATGCTTGTATGCCTCATGCAACTTCTGAATGTAACTAGCTAATAAGTCACCCTCTAATAGAATGCCTATTTCTTATAACTACAAATAGCTTGTGTTGTCTTCTCTCTGGCTATATTATTCCTCCACCCCCATACATCCATCTCCCCGTTACATTGGTGACAGCCGGTGTATCTAAACGGAAAAGATTCACGCCGGGGTTGATGGATAACAGCTATCAATTAGGATGAGAGGAAGACAAAACTAGGGCCACAAGAAGGACGCTTTTGTGGTCATTAACAGGACACCTTCTGTTCCCATTTGAACGTGGGAACTGCTGTGCGAACGTTGCTGACGAATTTGCGGGGCAGAACTTGCGGGGCGCTGAAAACTTGCGGGGCGCTACAAACTTGCGGGGCGCTGCAAACTTGCGGGGCGCTGCAAACTTGCGGGGCAGTTCCACAAACGTGCGGGGCACAACTGGCGCTGGTAAGCCGTGAGAAGGACGATTCTAGGGCTGTGGGAAGGACGATTCTGTGGCCGTGAGAAGGACCATATTCTGTGTCCATTTCATTTGCCCGGGCCACACAGCTGGAGTCAGGCCTGTTGGTCATTCCTTTTCACAGCTATGTCTTTATTCTTTTGACTCTATGACTGTAACAACAGGGGCAACTTTCTTTGGTCGTGTCTTTGGTCATTGAAAGGATGTTTCTTTGGCCGCTGTCAGGAGCATTCTTTGGCATAGTTATCACTATAACTATTAGTCGCAGACTAGTACCACTGTAGCCTACTACTAGAAGTGCCCCTCGGGGCAGCTCCACAGACTTGCGGGGCAGCTCCACCAACTTGCGGGGCACAACTTGCGGGGCAGCTCCACCAACTTGCGGGGCACAACTTGCGGGGCAGCTCCACCAACTTCCAGGCACAACTTGCGGGGCAGCTCCACCAACTTGAGGGGCACAACTTGCGGGGCAGCTCCACCAACTTGCGGGGCACAACTTGCGGGGCAGCTCCACCAACTTGCGGGGCACAACTGTCAACAGGCGCTGGTAAGACGTTACTGTGGCTGCTGTAAAGGCGCTCCTTTGGTCGCTGAGAAAGCGTTTCTGTGGCCGCTGGAAAGAAGTTTCTGTGGGCGTTAGGAAGATATTTCTGGGGCGCTGGTGGCATAGAGAGGTCACCTGGTGGCATAGAGAGGTCACCTGGTGGCACAGAGACGTCAGCTGGTGGCACAGAGAAGTCACCTGGTGGCACGGAGACGTCACCTGGTGGCATGGAGAAGTCACCTGGTGGCATGGAGACGTCACCTGGTGGCACAGAGACGTCAACTGGTGGCACAGAGACGCCACCTGGTGGCACGGAGACATCACCTGGCGGCATGGAGAGGACACCTGGTGGTATGGAGACGTCACCGGGTGGTACAGAGGTGTCACCTGGTGGCACAGAGGTGTCACCTGGTGGCACGGAGACGTCACCTGGTGGCACAAGAAAGTCACCTCTCACCTCTTTTTCCTAGTTCTTCCTCTTCCACAGCCTTTATTATTCATTGTTATCATTTGTCTTTGCACCAGTTCTTCCATTGTCTTTGGGCTTTATGATGATCCTTAGTGTTATTCCGGATAAAGTCATACCAAACATTTCATTCTCCTTCTATCACAATTCCTTTTGCTTGTGGAAACACCCCCATTATCACCCACTGTCCACATGTTGAGTTTTGCTTTGTGAATGGGTCGTTACACACCCTTTGTCTACACAGCAGCTCGTCCTCAGAACCCAGAATTAAAGGAAAAGGTCCTAATAGTATTCAGATATATCCAACATTTGCTTTTTGCGTCTCAATGGTCTGAACATATCTGAAATAATCATGATAGCATATCAAATTGACCAACTGAAATAGGGGCTAAGATTTAAATAGTAATTCAATATGCTTCAATCATAAGACGTTATTATCAGTGCATAAGGACATGATGGTACCAATACAATATGAAAAAAAGTAACATCAGACGATTGCAAGATGGCACTACTAAAGCCTTTCACACAGCCCTGCATGTTAGAAGACTGACTCCTAATCCATAGCCCGACAAGCTGCAACATGGGCTTCATATGAGATGACAATTACCATGGTTCCAGCTCAGTTATCTCATGTGGACACACAGGAAGAGCCCACTTGTTGGCAGATGCTTACTAATGGTCACTGTGATAACAGACGTAATGAGAGCCAGCAATGGGTCGTACTTCCGGCATTGGTCTGCTTGACATTATCATGAGGGAACTAGCGATGGAGAAGCTTGGTGCTATTTACAGACTCCTTTATGACTAGGGCAGTGTCCTGATGACATCAGGGTCATACTCACTCATTTAAGCCTGGATTAACTGCCCATTTAAATATTCCTGCACTTATGACCTTAGAGTGCATGTTTATTCCAGTGCTTGCATGGGGGCCATTGTTTACTTGAGATGTGAAAAATACTTTACTCATGGCCAGGCCTCATCTAACTTGCTCCTATATAACACACTTGAGCCCCGTTTCTAAAAGGCTTCTTTTTTTTAAAAGACCTCTTACCAACCTGTTATCCAAAATAAAGAAGAAAATACAATGAAAATCGAACATGGAATAGTACTTTTTGTTGGTTAGGATACAAGCCAGCTCGGGGATGATTCAAGGACACAGAATGATAGAGACCATGTGGCATCAGGATGACATCCTGTATATCATAGCTTACCCTGTATGTACACTCAAATATATGGGGTCAATGTCGATATTGCATGTAGGATATTTAATTCAAGACTTTCCTCTCATGCAGTATTGTTACAACCAAATTCACCAACTTTCAAGATCATTTCGTCATTTAAGATTATAAAGAAAAAACTGTAACTTTGTGGATTGTGCAACAGGAGTCAATCAGCAGCGAAATGCCTGAATGAGAAAAAACTAAAAGAAGTCCAGATTTAGAGGAGATGATGTCCTAAGGAGGATTTATGTCTCTTCAACTTGGTTTTTAGTTCATATTCTATTGGGTTTAGCCTCACTAAAAGTTGGTTAATTTGTCACTGTGGCAGTGAAGGCAGTGTCAGCCAACTCAAAGCCTAAAGAAATACAGTGCATATATAGAACCGCTTTTACTGCCTTGGTGCTACAAAACCAAACAATTGAGACTAGATTGGACCACAGTAATTCAATGAAGCATTTAGCACTGCATCCTAGTTTGGTACAATACCCGGATTAATTGGAAATAACATTAGACTGAAATATTCAACTATAAATCGCCTTTGTCCCTAATTATAGAGATTGATTATGATCATGTATTATGTTGTTGCAGATCAGAAAATAAATTGGCTTTAGAATGTCCAATATAACAGGAAACAAATCCATTTCAAATTCCACATTGTAGTATTTTCACTACCTCAACCCAACGTGTTAAAGAGAGGAGCAAGTGTTGTATAGAAGTTTAAGTCAAAACTGAATGGCAAAGAACAGCAAAGGATGCTGTGTCTGCTGCTTACAGCACTGGGCACAGTAGAAGGCATAGACAAGAAGCGTCCACAGACAGTATATATCATATTTGTATTTACAATCACACAGTCATATTGTACTATAGTGTATGGTCAGAAGTGCCTACAACACATTATTGAATTGTCCAATATGCTGTATTTGAGGGAAATACCAAGGACACTGTACAGTGCTGGCAGGTTGTTGTAAATGTGCCAGTTATGAAAGGAGGGGTGACTGTATAAGAATGTGTATGAATATCTTAAACAAAATAACACACACTCTTTGTTTACTACTTACACAAAATGCTGTGATTTAGGCATAATTATATGAATGAATTCAAGCTTTTATAACTCGTTAAATAATGCTCTGTCCAAAGTGTTTGCAAACAGTTTTTGAACACATTATTTTGCTTAGGCCTCCTTCTGATGTCATGCGTTGGTTGGCTTTCTCCATCTTGAATAATGACTTGTTACTCTCCCTTTTTTACTCTGATTTAATTATGCTTTTATCAAGGATTAAACCCATTGTCTTTCCGTGGTTTACTACTTTGTGCCTCTCACTATCTCTCCCTCCTTCAACAATACAGTTCATCCTTCTCATCATTTACCTTGTCCTATAATGTTCCATTCTCTGCGGGCTTAAGGGGGGTCCTCAGTGCTCTTCCTAATGAAGCCATCAAGAACATTTGTCCACACGTTGGGCCTCCCTTTGTGAGTGGGTCATTATGACCGCTTTTGTCTGCAGGAAAGATAGTCCCCTGCAGGCCATTTCCACAACTATTGGAAAAGGTCCAATATCTATATATGGGAACTGATCAGTAATAAATCCCTGGACAGAGTGAACAGGAGAGAATAAGTGCTGTCAATGGAGGTAAAAAAAAGGCTTACATTTGGCTGCTCTGAAACAATATCAGAAGACCAATGTCCATGTACCATTGCAGCCACCCCAACAGTCTCTCAAAAAGGAGCCATTTTACATGGGCAGACCTTATACAAACCCATAATAATTTGGTCATACCTTATAGACATGGAGCAAATTCGAAAACAGAAGCATCTAGTGGGCCAAAGGAGATGACAAAAGGACAATGGCGGTCTGAGCCCTCTAGACGTCTGAGTAGATTAGGACATGGGGAGGAGAATCCATTCTCAGATAGGATCAGGACTCTGCTCTCAAAGCCCCCACTTACCTGCAAGACCCTGTGCAGTTAAATGTGTACAAGCTGAGCTCATAGTACTGTGGAGGTTTCTTCTCCTCAAAAGGTCTGTTACAAAGAGTTTGGCCCCCTTGAAGGGGACGGCAATAAAATTTGCACCCCTTTTATTGAAAAAGCCCTCGCGTAACTATAGCTCAAAGGGGTTGGCGGCGCTCAATTTCAACTTGCTTGAGGAAGGGACCAAAACTATTTTGAAACAATTTCGACCCCCTCCCACAGAAATCCACCAACCCTCCCCCCCCACTGTTGTTGAAAAATGACCACTCCCTTATTCAGTTCAATTCAATTCAATTCAACCCAAAGAAGAGCAAAGTCCCTGCAAAGTTTGTCTTCTAAAAGCCAGCCTCATCGGGACTCAGTCAGCCTTGTCTGACCAGTTTGTACAATTTATCAGGTTGGGCTATGTCCGCTTCTGAGAATGTGATCAGTGCGTCATCTGAATCATGCGGTGCCTGTTTTGCACTAGTTATCCTCCTAAAGCTTACCTCCAAATAGCACTGTCTGAGGCTGTGGGACTGGGGGCTGTCCTTGCAGCTGGTCAGCTCAATACTACAGTCTAGATGTTTGATGGATAGGATTTCATTGAATGCTTCATCAGAAAATGAAATATTCTAAGCAGAATTCCAAGAACCAGCTTTTGTTGTAACAATGTGAATCAGATTAGTTTTTTTGTGTTTCAAGGAAACTGCCAGTTTTTAGTTGCCTAACTTTAATACAATTTTATGCAAAAAATGACAGGCTGATATAAAAGCCGTTTCTCTCAAGAATCTTTTACTGGAAACACCCTACTATTACAGCTCTCAGATAACTATTGTGACCCGTTTTGATGAAATGGGTTGGCAGTCACATATTAAAGATGTTGTGATATTTCAATATTTGTGTAGAGCTTGTCAAGAGCTTTCATTCGGTATGTGACGTGTAGTATATTGGCCAGTTTTGACCCTTCAGCAATATTTTTGATACTTTTTTGTTGAATTAAATGGAAATTAATTGAAATTAGACAATTAACATCAAAGTTAGATTAACCATATTATACAATACAATCATAAATCCTATAGCCATCATTTTGGGAATAATGGGAGTTGAAATTGGGCATGTACCTTATTTTTCTTCAAGATATCTTTACATATGTTAGAACAATGTCAAAAACACTTTTTTCAAAATGTATATACTTTTCCTTTCGTTTGATTCAACTTAAGAAGAACATCTTTTGAAACAGGGATGGTATAATGAGCCTCTGTACTTATAATTGAGGCTGAAAGAGAAGCAGCTGCAATCACATGATAAGTGACGTCACAGGAACCGGCGCATGTACAAAGATTTGAACTTTTTCTGCCTCCTCTATTGAGAGCATTTTCTGCCTACTGATCCTACCATGGTGCGCCGACCATTTTCCTCCTGATCGTAATCTAATCATATCCTTTGAAAGTGTGAGCTACAGAGTGGTCTTCTTAAGATGTAGAATTAGAGGGGATATAATTACATGAAGACAGGGATGTTCTCCCACTTTGAGCTGGTATGGCATTATGGATAAAAGCAAAGGATTTGTAAACACTGTAGAAGGACCAGATAATGAAACAGGTCTCAGAAATATGAGGTGGCTAATTATGTTGCAAGGGATATTCTGGATTGTTCCCCCTTGGTGACCCTTGTACTGTATCCCAAAGACCAGTCTTCCAGCTGGCCCTTAGCAGGAACCCTGCTGTTGCTTCTGGTGTTCTAAATGCATTAGACAATTTCTCTAGGGAGGGACAATTAGTGACATGCACCTAAATGTACACTGCAGAACCGAATTCTGTGGTGTGTGATGATAACTGGGTAACAGAGTACATGATGTCTAATGGTTGTGTGCTCAGGATTAAAGGCGCCGATCCTCCAGCTGCCTTCTACCACAGGCCCTGAGCTGTTGCTTCTGGTATTGTCTTAATTACATCATAGAAATAATTACACATGGGACGTCAATAGTGGACCAGTCCCTAATAGTACACTGAGTAACTTAATCATGCACGGTATGTGATGTCTAATGGCTCATGGAAGTGGCTCTGATACAGGACAGAGATGAGACGCAGGTAACGATGATTAAGTAGATTCCACATCTTAACCATCTTAGTACAGCATGGTGCCAAACTTTCCCGTCATAGTAAAGCTCAAACTGAATACCTTAATACTGCTGAACCAATGTATGATCTATACCTTAGTGTGTGTACAGTCTGTAAGGTGAATATCATACACCCTGGTAGGAGATACAAATGGGACATATTAATGCATATAGATGAAAATCTCAATAGTTAATTAAAGCACCACTCTGACTCTAAAGGCTTAAGTAGCTGCCAGCTCTTAATAAGATAAGCTATATCTACAAGGCAGATGGGGGGCTGGATAAAGTAAAACATGGCTCAAATGGAGCAGATAAAGATGTAATACGTACACCCCTGTGGCTAATTGAGCGTTAAGTCTTGATTAGTGTGCTATAGAAGGTGGTTGTGGCTTGGGAAAGACCATGTTGTGATTCCTCAAGAGGAGGGGTGAGTATCATACTTTCTATATATATACAAGTATAATACGCATTCTTTATGTTAGGATTATTCATTGTGTCTTGAGTGCTGTTAACAATTTCTTTTTTTCATTATGTTTCCATATATCAAGTGCCTGTAAGTCTATATGATAAATTTGAAGTCTGTTATTTCTCTTTTTACCTGTGAATATGGCCATAATAGCTTGCAAAAGATATAACTGGGAGCCACCAGAAAGGAAAATCTGCAAGGGGACCATTATGAACAATCAAAGCACATGGGCTCTCACAGTGAATTTGTAGGTCTACCAGAGAGCCCTACAATCAGTCTTTCATCTGGATTTCCCTTTCAATGGTTTTCCTATGATAAGGGTGCCTGTCAGTCAAAAAGGAAATGACGAATGAAAGCCTATACTGGGTTTATTTCATAACTTGACTTTGGGTTGATTTAGGTGGTAATGTATCTTTAAACGGGAAGGATCTTTTTATAATGCTCCTGGGAATTCATGAAGGTGAAGTTGATAAAAGTATATAATTGTGCACAATTCTAGTCCAAAAGGCACACTATTAAATAAATTCAGAAGCACAGGGTAGGCAAATAAGGAGTGTTAAGTATCACAGAATCTTTTTGAATCTAAGCAAGTAGATGAGGATAATAAATATTAATTAACAAGAAGGTCACATCTTGAGTATTTTTTATTACAAAGAGTATACAGCACAACATTCAACACATTATAAAACAATATGAAAGATGTTTTGAAAGTGAGGCATTCATTCTTTTTCTGAATATTTTGAATATTCTCAAATGAACAGCTCAAATAAGTTCTATATAATCCAAGAATGTTACATTGAACCATTATATTTATTTAAATACCAGTTAGTGAAAACATCAGTGTTTTTAGCTCACCTACCCATTTCAAATTGGAGTATCAGTATACAACCATCAGTATCAGGTGGCATGATGTCTAATATATGAAATCAGAAGTAGTTATTAATTCAGTTTTTAGACTTTCTATGGAAATAAGGCAAAACAGTTTTGCAAAATGCTTCCACATACTTTTCATCCCCTTTCAGCAAAAAGGAATACTTCACTGGGTGAAGAAACATCTTTTTCTCTGATATAAAACGGGGAAGAAATCGATACCACTTGTCTTTGTCTTTGCCCCATTTTTGGTCTCCGATCAGTTTAGTTGGCAACTTGGGCCATGAGAGACAAGCTAACACACTGTTAACAGCCACCTCTAGGAAGACGTCGTGTTTGTAGAACTCCATAAAGAGCTGGCTGGCATCAGACATGAAGGCTGCAGGTATGAAGTAGACATCAGCAAGCTCATACACCAAGGGGTCCAGGAACCCCGTCAGGTTCTGTAGGGAATGTCTACAGCGATTAACAAGACTGTTTGTAAATTCATGTTTGTGGTCATCCCAGAGTGATCTAAGTGTGTTTACACCATGATTAAAGTGGGCCCATCTTCTGCATTTTTCATCAGGAGAGGCTATGTTGCAGGCCTTTGGTAGGATATTTACAGTTGCCGGTAGTGACATAGACAAGTCATCAATGATACTGGTGGGAACTAAGGCATCATCTGCAATGAACAAAAACCCATCTGCCTCAAGTCCAAGTAAATAAACATAGTGTGCACAAATGTAATTTTTCTCTCCCTGCAGTGAGTCATAAGTTATTATTGTGACATTCCACTTTCTCAACTCAGGACTTTGTTCAGATTCTGCCATGCAGTAAATAATACGTGGAAAGTAAGAACGATATAATAGTTCAAGTATTGGTATCAAGTTCTGCATGGGGTTGTTAAACAGAACAACAAGTACAATCTTCTTGTACTGGATCCATGGTTTATCCGGCGGTATAATTGTATTATAGGCAGAGCAGATTCTTTTGTGTAAAGATATTATGTTTTTAAAATTATGTTCTTGCTGCAGTGCTAAACCATTCATAGAAACTGGACCGATATGCTTTCTTGATAATCTTGTTGTTTTCCAAACAGGAACTGTGAAAGTAAAAAATATATACATATTAATATTGCAATTAAGATTGTAGTAATTGCATTCAGATTATAAATGTATTGAATTAACCTACAATCTTTTAAGTTCAAAAGTGCATTTGTGGATCTCTCTCATACACATGACAATTAATCAGCTGAAGCAAACATAAACATTCAGCATAAGTACTTGACATGGGCCATCTAAGTGGTGATGTGATGGCTTACAATAACTATGTAGTATCTTATCAAGCTGCAATGATTGCTGCAATGATATGATTGTGTGCTTAGTCCTTCAAAGGCCACATAATGCTTTAATTTGCTCTACACTTTGTTGTTATATAACGCATGAATGCAATCCTGGTGAATAACTTGCCAACGTATTCAAGCAACATGTCTACCTTGTAAGGTTGATACACTCCTGTGGGGTCAGCAAGATGCTGTACTATTTAATCCTAAAATAACTTTACCCTAGTAGTGTTAGTTATATACATGCTGTTTTTTTGTATGATAACAAGAAAAACTTAATTTCATCAGAAAATTTGAATGTCTATTTGAATTTGTTGAAAAGATTAAAAATTTTCCAGGTCTCCCCCCCCCCGAAAAAAAAACCTGTTTAAGATTTTCTATTTACTTCAGGTATATCCATAATCCTGACATTCTAAACTTTCATGTGGTGTATGTCATGTTTAAGTAATATCTGGTGATGGGTGCATCTGGAAATACAGCTTCTAGCTCTCCCGTGCTGCAGTACTAAATGGCCATATGGAGGCAGCTTATACCCAAGTTAGGCGTGTATACTACATCTACAGTACTTACGGTTTGTGGTTCCCATTAGGAGACATAGAGACACAACACACAGTACTCCAGCTGACACCAAGCAGACTCTGAGGGGTGTTACACATGGTTTATACATCCTGTGTGTTGGATGTTATCCGAGCTGAATACAATGTGCATTCATCATGTCACACTGACTACTGACTGGTGTTGGAGCCTGGGAGCAAACATTAACCATCAGCGCACCATATTGGCTGTTTGCAAAATACAAACATTACTGAACAATGGCCTGTGCACCTGTGAAAACATCAGAGACCCCATTCTGTGTTTCGGATGTGATCCAAGCTTAATACAATGTGCGTTAATCATATCACACTGAATACTGACAGGTGTAGGAGCAAACTTTGACCATCAGTGCACCTTATCAGATAAGGCACCTTCTATCTGGGGTCAACTGATATCAGCCCATATGATGCACTGATACTCTGACCCTAGTCACTACTGGCTAACAACTCAGTCTTAATAAGTACAGTCAAGTCTCTATATCCCGGTCGGCCCTGTTTGTGTTCAAAGTCGCCTGATGTCTGAATCGACCAGGTGGGTGAAATGATGGGCGTGGAGGAGAGGTGAGGGGAGGGGGCGTGTCCAGTAAGACTAGTATGGCCGCAGAAATTTCTTTGGCGCCATGGGTCATCTTCCAGGCGACTTTTCAAGATGGTTCATTAATTTGCGTGACGTGGGTCCTGCTGGTTTCTATTGGCCATGTCAATATAATTCTTATTAACTAACTTTGACACTGAGAATTCTGCAAAGAAAGCAACTTGGAGCCCTTAGAAAGGTGACATAAGGAGGTAGTTTCAGAGGAGAGGGAGTGCTGACACCAGCTGGCATGATGGAATGACATTGCCCTTGTCTATATATTAACACAGAGCAAACACTTGTTATTCAAATTGCACATCAAAGCAGTAGATGATACAAGCCCAAACGGTCAATGGTAGCATCTTATTCCCCATACAATATTGATTACAGAAACCATTGGACGAGTGGCTAACTCTAGCGTAAACCAGTGGGACTGGGAGCGTCCTGTCGGCGGGGGGGGGGGGGGTGTTACTGCTCCCTGGCTTGTGGGCAGAGCGGTCAAGCTTAAAGAAGCTGTCAAAACTCGGAGAAGGCTGTTTATTGGCATTTTGTAGACTCCCGGCCTACTCCCGGCCCTGACTCAGATCAGGCCGACTTATCATGATGTAATTTAATACTCAATACACACTCTGTTCCCATAAGCACCGTTCAATACTGGAAGCATGAATAACCGACTTATCATATACACATAAAGAGCAATTAAAATGGTCCTGAACCAATCTGCACCCGATAACTGAGTCATCCGACTTATTGGTGACCGGGATATGGAGGCCTGACCGTAATATGCTTAGTAACTCATAGGTGGGCTCTCTAAATGACTAACCTAGGTTTGTTAATAATGTTAGGTTGGCCAGTGCTGATCACTCACCTTGGTCTTTCCATTTCTATGAGTGTTAGGCTAACTATTTTCCAGCAATTAGTCATGTTTAGTTTTGCCTCAGTCATTTTTGAACAACAGTGAGTCAATGCAGAGCAATTTCCCTATGACTAACCTTGAAAAGCCACTACAGACTAAGGCCTAGAGTATTTAGGTTATCAGTGAGGTTGCACAAGTGGATGTAGCCATTAAGCGTTTTCAGAGTGTAAAGATAATTGTTTGTGTTTCAAATAATTAAAAAAAGTAAACACAATAATTAATCTGAAGGCCAGAACTATTGTACTGTGTTTTACATTATTTTTAAAGAGTTCCGTAATTGAGACTTATTACTTAATTTATTCCATATTGTGTTTCTTTAACCCTTTAAGGACACATATTACTAACAGATGACATTTCTCAACCCCATAGGGTTGACATGATGCATGTATGCAGCCCTGGTGAGTTACTCGCCAGACCCAGGCTGCATGCATCTATCATGACAACCAAGGGCATGATGCATTAATGAATCATACCATCTTTAAAATTTTAAATAGGTACCGGTTTTTGGTAGAAAGTTTCTCATTATGATGCAAACTTTAGATTTTTTATACTGACAAGTAAGAAAGTTAATGAAAAATGATTACTCGTAACACGTCATGAAGATTGATTTCAGTATAATACTCCCTTTGCTCTTTTCTAGTGTACACATAAGACAGAAAGGTATTTCTGGTCAGTTTGTCAACCATCAACAAGAAAAATAAGACTGGTACCTATGTAAACAGAACATGTGTCGCCATTTGTAAGTATAAAATGTTCAGGTGAGCATTCCCATTCGGCTTGCCATAGCTGCCCCCTCCTTTGTATGGCCTACTAAGGTTGTATACAGTCAGTGCGGTTTTTACTAGTAGAGATCTACTGACCTAGATCAGATCTTAAATAGGTGCAGAGATCCGACAGCGCAGACATACACCAGATATTTAAGACAGACATATCAAGCTAGGTTCTAGGGCTAGTACCAGATTATTTATTTTCAGGTGAGTGCTGATACTAATTTGTAATTATGTATGAGTTTGATAGCCCTGAATGGTCAGTCATGCTAACAGTAGCCGACCCAGAACACAATTACAAAGGTTGATAGTATTAAATTTAAATGTATTATGATGATAGGTGAGTAACACCTCAACAATTGTGACTCCCATGATACACATGTATTGTATCGAACCTCACCTCGTATTATGTTATCCATTTATCACCACAACTAAGAAAACAATACATTTCAAGGGATAAAAAAGTAGAATGTAGCCCTTGATGTAGTCTCCACCATAAATGGATGATGCTGATATCTATGCTTGCTACTTGTAACTAATTAAGTGAGTTGTATCACAATATGTTTATTCTATTTTTCAGGTACTGCTATTATGACTGTCTTGAGATGGAAGATGACATAGCTTTCGCTGTCCTCTACGCTTCAACAAAGTACCTGCTGCCTTTACTGGAGGAAGCTACCAGGTAGAAACTATATAAGATGTTAAGTGGATCAAACATATGGGACACATATATACATATGCTATGGGTGTTGAAGATACTGCCCTAATTGAAGGATGTCACAGGTTCTTCCAAGGAAACATCACACCGGTTAGAGAATCAGTCCAGGCTGAGTCGTTCCTCAATATACCCGACAGAATGCTGCTAGATCTCGTGTACATCAATAAAAGAGCTGAGAATGCACCAACTGTCAAAGGAGATGAAATTGACATTGAAATATATACAAATAATTCTGGTATCAGTATCTCAGAGATTGAGCTGTTCATGGCTTGTAACACATGGGCAGAGGCAGAATGCCTCAGACAGGAGATTGAGCCAACCGGTGCCAACAAGAGGACAGTGCTTGGGGAGTGCCTGTCACTGATACGGTTCCCAACCATGCTTCACAAGGACCTCGCTAATGTTATTTACCCAACAGGTATCCTTACACAGGCAGAGATGATCACACTTGATCAGCATGTCCACAGAGATCCAGCTTCTGATTGTCGCATTGAGTTCCCATCCAAGTGCAGGCGGTTTGTCTCATTGACACCAGGTGTCTCTATTAACCTGTTGGAAGTTAGTACCCTGTATATAGAGTCAGCCGTGAGAGTCATGTTATCCCAGGTGTGGGTTCGGGGTGCAGGCAGCTATAAAGTCACTGTGCATGATTTAACATCTGAGGTGTCATTATCCATGGTAAGCGACACCAAATTTGAACCACAGCTCTTGGTGCCGGGTACCAAATACTCAATAACTACAGAGAGGACAAACGCCAAGGACCCTCCAGATAAGGCACTTGTTACAAAGGACATTTATGTAGAGAACCTTTCCCCCGTCAAGGAGATTGTGATAACATGTGCCCCTAATGAGAGGTCTTCAATTTACGCCCTAACCTTGTGTCTTGTTTAGATGCACTAGATGGAGTCATTGTGAAACAAAAACTCAGAGTGTGCAGTTAGAAGTTGCCTCATCCACACTGTCTCTGATGTAGACTATAGACTAACGCATCCAGAAAGGGTGACCTTTTTCATAAAAGGTTGTGTTTAAGAAGGCTTCAGCAGAATGCAAGTAACATTGTCTGTAATAGCTGTATTTGCAAACGTCTCATATCAGGAGATTCACAGGACAATTATCTTTCAAAAAGTGTATACTAGAATGCAGGATTTTGAGGTTATATCTAAGTACTTTTCTGAAATGTCACCCTTTCTTGATGCATTGTCTCTATAAAAGTGTAAACAGCTGCATCCTTACACAGCCAAGGCCATTTGGTTATAGCTTGGGGTGGGACTTCAATAACCCAATTTAATGACATCAATCAGATATATATGTGGGTGTTATATCCTCATGCTATTCCAGTCACATTTGGTAGATAATTAAAGTGTAGGCTATTAGGATTGCCTACTTTCAGCTAGATGAATTTAATCATGTCCCAAGGAGCTGGGAAAGCATCATCCTCATTTTGATAGTTTAATCTAAAGGGATTATATTGACTGTATGAAACATCACAATGCCTGGACCTTTGTGTTGGGGAAAGTAATCACTTAGACTTAATGTGTCTGCTGTAACCCTTAGATGGTAATCTGATACTTCTTGGTGTCAATGATGGACATAAACCTCAGTCCAATGGGAAAATTCCGTCATTCTTTTTTTCTGGAACATAACATAAAAAAATAACATCTTTCTTATGCAAATAACATCAGCCTGATTCATTTTGATATGTAATGTAGCGGGCACGTATCGCTTGGGGCAGCCCGAGCGTGCGTTGAGAGCGCATTGCCCGTCTGTGGTAGCTTAAGTAGCATAGCAGAGCGGCTAGCCCTGTAGTGTAGCGGTAGGATTCTCAACTACGGAGCGGAGGGGCCGGGGTTCCATCCCCTGTGGGGCTGTCACGTTTTCCGCTGCCTGTTACAATACTTATGTATTTTTAGGGAGTATTATCCCTTCTCATGTCCGTAACATCAAGGACAACTTCAATAAACTGTGGTCCAGGGGACTACTAATATAAGTCTACTGGACACCTTAACATAGCCTTTAATAAAAAAGCATTTCAACATCTAACCAGCAGGATCGAGTCACATGACCTATAGAGGGGCCCGGAGGCTTTGGGTCAGAAGTGAAGGTAAAGTTTAGGTGGTATGTAAAGGAAGTGTGGGGACCTAAAGTGGATTTGGCACATTACCTTCATGCCTAGTCTCCCCCGGCCTCTGTATATGGAAACAGATTGTGTGTGTGAGGGGTGGGGGGATGGACCCTATTGAGCCCATCCCCCACCCCTCTCCTTCTGCTCCCAGCCCCTTTTGTAGTCTACTCAGTCATTCAGAAGGTGAGACCAGAACCATTACTCAGTCACTTAGTCCTTCTGTCATGGTCCTGCCATCCAACTAGCTCTGTTAGTGGGTTGTGAGATGAGGGGGGGGGGGACTAGGCACCAGGGGAGTTGGTGAGTGGACAGGGTGGAGAGGCATTTTTGGGTCACCATCATATCGAACCATCTTTATGACTACATATTCCTATGGTAAAGCACCTAAAATGGATCAGGCACTGGAGAATTCTATAGAGAGGAATGAATGTGTGTGTGTGACGGGGGGGGGGGGTCATTTTATACCTCTCCTGCCCCCCTACTGCTGCTATCTCCCTTTGTAGTCTACTCTGGCTGCTGTCGGCAGTCGTTCAGAAGGTGAGACCAGAACCATTACTCAGTCACTGAGTGCCTCTGTCACAGTCCTGCAGCTCAACCAGCTCTGTTAGTGGGTCGTGAGATGAGGCTAGAACTAGGCACCGGGGGAGTTGGTGGGTGGACAGGGTGGAGAGGCAGTGCTTTAAAGAGATTGTTTATACCTGTTCCTTGGCTGAACCTCTAGACCATATAGAAGGTATTCAAAATGAGCAGACAATATGATCTTAATTAGTCATTTTCTCTGTAAGAGATTATTGCAACTTTTGATTCATAGGATCATGTTTAAATGGCTACAAACTCTATATTCAATTATTCTCCCATATCGAGGTGGGTTGCCCTCCAATTAATTATGACATTGCTAGTTTCATCACAAAGGTATTTCATCCGTCAATGTCAGACTCAATTTAACACCATGTATACTTCTTCTCCCATTGTGACTGTCTCTTTATTCTGGGTAAATGTTACCTTTTCAGCCCGGCAATGGCACATTGACATTACAAATAAAGATGGCACAATGTTGTCTAAATCACTGATGGGGAAATGGGCTTTTAGGAACCGAGAACAAGCTGTGTTCAGCCGAGTGACTAAAGACTGAGTGGAAACTGGTGAACCATGGCTGTGGTGAATGCATTATTAAACAGGGAGGCTTAACCCATGTAGCGCTGCTCAGTGGACAATCACGACCATGCTGACATCAGCTTATATCTTGGTCTGTTGTCCCCCAGTAAAGCTAGGTGGTTGTACACATCTCTCATGCTTTGCAATTCTTTTATTCAGCCTGCTTCATCACAGATGTTAGCCCAGAGGTGCAGCTTTTAATATTACATTAAAAAGAACTGTAGATGGCTGCTTGAAATCAAATTAGGATGTCAATTAACCTGTTGCTTCATCTTTAAAGCATCATGTGCAAAATATCCAGTGCTTTTAATGTGTATACTGTAAATTTGTATAAGCCTTACTCGTGTATAAGCCTGACTCTGGGCCAATCCTATAAGCTGCACTGCCAATCTGAGTTCCATACTAGCCGCATCTTTTAAGCAAGGATTTACCAAAGGATCCCTTAAGGTATTGTGGACATATAGAATATAACCATAGTTTTATATTGTAGAACAACAGAAAACCTCATTACACATTTGAGTTTAAAAAATGATTATGGGAGGGGACTTTGTTCCTTACTAACTGGAAAAACTACCAATTGCTTATTGGATTTAATTTGTTGTCAAAACTTCTTTTTGAGTAGGCTCTTTCACACAGTATCTTGTGTTCATAACTATCTATTGGTGATTGGGCTCCCATATGATATGATTACAAACTTCCTTTAGACTGCACCATCCACAGAGCGATGACGTAGGAAGCAGGCTGATCTAATCTCCATGGAAACTTTTAATTAGGACCCACAAAGAACCAGCTGCCATCATGTAATTAGTGATTTTACAGGAACCTGCGCATGCAGAGAACCTTGAACTTGTTCCTCCTCCTCTGTTAAAACGTTCATGCACTTAAATTCTTCTCTGTGCTACTCTGGTGATACTTCACCACCAGAACATTAATCACTTTTGTTACAACAGGGCGGTTTCGGACCATCATAGCGCCCAACAATATTGGGTCCTGATCCAAATCTAATGATCCCCTTTGAAACTATGGGCTACAAACTGGTCTCTGTATTTTTCTAATACAAAGTGCTCTTCTGAAGATGTAGAACTAGAGGGGAAATAACCAGATAGAGGAAAACAGCCATGTTCTCCCTCTTTGAGCTGGTATTACATTATGGATGAAAGCATAGGATTAGTGTACGGGCACAGACAGTAGGAATATCATATTGATTGTCGTATTGATTATCTCAATTTTACAGATATTTTACTTCATCTAATTGAGGGAAAATGTTTGCAAAAATCATCGCAAAAAACATATAGTAGATTTACAATACATTGACAATGATTTGCATAACTCTATGTGGGTGAGGTAATCCTCATCCTGAGGAACTGATCATGAAGACCATTAATAGAACACCAGTATGAAGGTTACCCATAAACATTGCCTAGAGGCAAGAAAAGTGTTTTAAAAGATCACCTTTTTGCATTTTGGTGTCATTTTCTCTTTAACAGAATCTCTTTAAGTGTTGTAGGCAGTTTTGTTCTACTTTACAAAGTGCAAATACATGACACATCTCAGTACGGTGTGATTCTATATTAATGTGTCAGTATGTAATATGTGGATCGCAACCTCCCACATTATGCAGTCACATGAAACAAATGTCTGGCAGCACACATGAAGCCGGCTCTACGGGAGTCTGACATGTTCTCTTTGCCTCTTTATAACCTTATCCATACACAACTCCAAGGTAATACCCCAATCTGCTGCCAGCCATGTTATCATGCACACTATATGAATGGTGCTGTAATCAGACTAGTCCCTGCCCCAGGCACACCCTGTCATACAGCTTTGTGCCCTGTACAATCATAATTGATATTAATCATAATTGAAATAATGTTGTCATTAGGGGTGCCAGGGGAGGGAAGGAAAGGTGCCAATATGCTGGTGTTTAATGCATCACATGTACGCTTTGTAATTTGAATGTATTATTAGACCAAATAGAAACCTTAAAAGAGACATAGAAAATATGTGACTCACAGGACAGAAATAAACCTCTACTCTCGCACCACCTTCTCACTTTTTCTGACACTGCCAACATTGAGTTGATTTCTCGGCCATAACATGTGATTTGCGACCTGTGCTCAGGGAACCTTGCAGCTCACGCCACCCACACTCTGTGATGGAGACTAACTTTTATGAACTGTCATTGTTTCGCTTAATATGTGACAACCTCCTTGCAACCTCCTTGCAAGTTGAACCAAGCATGGGCTAATTTATGTATGTTGTGGTGTAATGGAATACATGCACCATAAAACCACAGCCTTACATGTCACATGTACAAAAAAAGCTGAGTCATCACACTCCCACACCAGGTCTTAGTGCAGTGGCACCTTTTCCGGAACCATTTACCAGCAGCAAATTTCAGATATTTACTGCAGAGGTGAAGTAACTACCCGGGATAAGTGTCCGGATCTCAGACCGTGGCCGGTGTAGGTGAGGTGAGATCCTCAGGGCAGGCTGCAAATCACATTTTATGGCCTCAAAATTGATACAATTATGGGTGTTACGGAGAGATGGTGAGAGGCTGGTGTTATAGGAAGGTTTATTTCTGTACAGAAAGTGTGCTTTCTGGGTTTTATATGCCGTATGAATATATAGCAATTGCTTCCCCCTAATTTAATTGGGAGAAAAGAGACACATATGATGCTTTATCACACGTTTTCTCTCGGAATTGTTTTAATGCCATGAGATTTCAGACAAAATGCAGTTTAAAACAGTTATAAGAGTTTAAACGTGTATGTTTATACTCGTTTGCGGTTTATCTGGTCTCATATCAATGTGCAACAGATAGACATAATGTAAAACACTTTAATCATTTGTATGAATAAAAACAAAAACAAAATGATGCTTCACTACGTAAGTTGTATAAAAATATGAAGTCTCATCGTTATTTATGTTGAATATTAATAAACTACTTAGAAGACCACTCACGCCCATTGGGAGCCCATGTATTGCTAGCATTATGGACACCTTCAACTCTAGGCAGCTCCCCCTTGTATTAGTGTTGGAAAACTTTGTTGAGCACTTTTTAAAACCGTTGTCTATGTTGGTTATTGATGTAAATCATTATCTTCTGTTATTGCTATAAGCACAAACAATGCTATCAGCAACCCTCACGCCTGGTCTATGGACCAATGCCTCAAGAAACTTTTTAATAATAAAGCTGTGATGGTGTTTGTTTTTACTGAATCCTCGTAATATCTGTAATGGCTATGTTTGTTAATATCTTATATCAAGATATTAACAGGACAATTACCTTTCAAAATGTATATATAAGAATGCTGTAAATTGAGGTTTTGTCCATGTATTTGTTAGTCCCGCTTCAGAAATGTTCAAAAACGTTATCAACAACTTTTCTGAAAAGTCACCCTTTCTTGCTGAATTCATCTATAGATAGAACCATCAAATTACTTTTACTGCCTGAGCTGATAGACTGATGCAGGAGACCCTGTTCATTACAGTGTAGATGTGAAAGCGATTGACAAGTTATTGACGATGGATTTTTCTGTGTATGGTGGCATGCAACTGTTAAAGATAATATGTACAGGGAAAAAGGGGTAGTACTATATTGATTACAGCCTGCACTATTGCTCTGTATTGAATTTTCAGGTGCAATAAAGAAATGTCATAATAAATACACTGAAAATGGCTACGGGACAGTAAATATTATCTCTGAAAAGCTTTTTCAACATGCTTTCTTCCGCCATATGTGTTTAAGTGCAATAGAGGGATTTCACTACAACAGGTTTCAATGGTGTATGTAATTTGGTATGTGCAGGTCATTCCCTGTTCCATATGGCATCCACGACAGCCATGGTTCACCAGTTTCCACTTTGTCGTTAGTCAGTCGGCTGAACTCAGCTTGCTCTCTGTTGCTGAAAGCCAACTTTCCCGTCAGTGACTTAACCCTTTAGGGTGCAACACATCTCAAATCCATGTGTTACTTTGAGCCTTAAAAAAAACACACATGAGTACTAGTTGTTGTCCCTGTGGGGTGTGGGTAGCGTCTGACGAATTGGCGGGAGCCGGGGATTGAGAGAAGGTCCCCCGGTGAGTGTGGGGGGAACTAAGGTAAGGTCTGTCTCAATCAATATAGAACCATATACCCGGTGGCGGGAATATGCTAGCCATTATTGAATTTCCAGACACTTCATTCTCCTGAACACATTGATTTCTAAACACTGAGCAGCAAAATAGTAACAGTGCAATGTCTGCAGGATATTGATGCTACATATAATATGATATACACATCATTAGTGTGTAACTAGTCAGGGTTCATCAGATCTACTCTAAGAAAATATGATGGTATAAGGTTGAAGGCAGATGTAGATAATTTACAATACTGCAACAGCACTCAATGTTTAACTGTAGAGAACACAGTATAAAAAGTCTCATGTCAGATGAAGATGATTACAGGGTGCTGGTAATGTAATGTGAATGTCAGACCTCCTACCCCTTTGTACTCCTGCTCAGCCAGAAAAGCCAGGGGCAATTAATACCCATTTCCTTACTCTAATGTAGATTGGACAGAATTATTGCAGATGTCTAATTGCCTGCAGCTTATAGCATCGGATAATGTGTGCAATCACCTATGCCTTATCCGTGAATTATAAAAATAAGAGTGCCCTAGTTATAATTACACTGTATCACTCTCTGAGAGATGATTACAGTTATCCAATAGTGGTCTGGATCTAATGAATCATTTACTTTTGACACTTCCATATAAAGATAACAACAGTTAATGGCTATCTGTCTGTGTCTCCACCTGCATATGTTTGCTTTTTTGCCTTCTAATACTCTGACTTTTGTCTCCTTCTACTTGCTCCCTGTTCCTTATTCTATCCTTTCATCTTCCATTCATCTTTCCTACTTTCTCCCTTTTTGTCTCATTTTACTTTCGTTTCTATACAGCTCAGAAGCCCACACTAGGGCATGACAACCTAGTATATATGTTGAGATATATAGACAGTAACCAAGCAGTAGTGTTCTGAATAGGTTATCACCTTTTGGTGAGGTAAAAACTCCTTAAAGCTATGACTTCCACCCTGTCCAGCCCACCACCTCTCCCTCGTGCCTCATCTCACGACCCACTCACAGAGCTGGTTGAGCAGCAGCACCGTGATAGAGGGACTAAGTGACTGAGTAATGGTTCTGGTCTCACTTACTGAACGCCTACCAACAGCAGCCAGAGAAGACTACAAAGGGGTATGGGAGGAGAAGGGGAGAGGAGGGGATGGGGCTCAATCAGATCCCATCCCACAGACACAATCCGTTTCTATATATAGGAGCTAGGCATGAAGCTACAGTGCCAAATCCACTTAAGCGCCTATACAGCAATAATCTGCAGTCTGAAAGGAGGGAGTAAGAAAGGAATTACGAGGTGAGAATGAATCCCTGTCCCATGAATATTCCAGGCACTTCCTTTAGGTACCATCTTAATTTGCATCCAGTTTTCACCAAAAGCCTCCTGGACCCCTCTATAGGTCATGTGACCCAATCCACCTGATCCCTGACAATACCCTGGAAAAAGATCTATGGTAAGGCCCCGCTTATATGCAGACCCAGTCATTCATATCAATAAGCCATTTTAACTCATAGAAAACCAGGTCCTACCAAAGCACCCATTTCTATCAAATGTCTAATCAATTCAGATTGACAGTGTCAACATTAAAGCCAACCTGAGCTGCTGATATTGTATGTGTTATTGTTTAAAAAAACACTCATATCTACAGGTTCAGTTTGGAGGACATAAGGGATATTCTATGTATGACATGTTCAATTCTGGCAAATGACTGTGTGGTAATGTTATTCCTTTGAATAAAGGGGCTAACATGTATATTTTTAAAACAGTTCATACTATTCCATTTGTACCTTTTTACCCTCTCTATAGAAGTCTCATAGCAAGCTTTATAATTCCTAGCATATGATAATCATATTCCTTAAGCCAAGGAGTCTGTACACTCATGGTGTGGCGTAAATATTCTGTATGCCCACATGTGGGCGTATGGCTGTATGCCCACAGGTAGGACTAGGAGCTAGGCCTAATCATGCCCCACTAGGCTAGCGGCCTTCTGTGAAACCAAGTCACACTAGGCACTCTACCGATATGTGAGTTGGTACTGGGTAGCCTATTTATAAGATTGCCATCCCAAACGCCAATAAAATCGTTATCATATTTTAAATAACCCCACACTTGGCAATTTCACAACAAATCTCAGCGATTTAAAGATATAAATTGGTGAGTTATGTTTTTAGAATTAAATTGGCACGAGGAATGGCTAGGTATAATAAAGCCAAAACCTCAATCAAATGTGCCTAGACTCTGTATGCCTTTTGCATATGCCTATGTGTACGGGACTCTCGTGCTACGCACTAGAGCCCGTACACATAGGCTTTTGACACCCCTCCAAAAGGGTAGTATCCCCTGTATTGAGAGCATATTTATATACATCCCATAAATTTGGCCCACTTAAATTGTCAATCAGTTTCTTCCTTGCAGCTTCCTCCAGCAGAGGCAGCATGTACTTTGTTGAGGCATAGAGAACGGATAGTGCTATGTTATCCTCCATGTCCAGACTTTCATAAAAGCAGTACCTGAAACACATTATATGTACTTTCACTTTGAGTATTGAATATGTCAAATATGTCAGCTGTAAAGGCCCAACAATATGTACATCAATTTTCTACTAGTTATGCTCTGGTATAACCATAATATTGTGATAAAAATTGTTGTTCTCACACAATGGAAAGTATAAAATGAAAATATCATTATAGTTATACTTCTCCATGCTTCCCATACAGTGTAATATATATTCATTAACCCTTTATGGCAAAACATCTACTATAGCTAATGACATGGCTGACCATGCAAAAACTATAGTCGAGCCAAGCAATGACTGAAGTCAAAACAATTCTATGGGATTAGGCAATGGCTAGGCCCATCAAAACTTCCTGTAATGATGGCTCATGTCGCAGCTAGTCTACAATGTTTTGGCTAGTCATAAAGAGCTATCGTGTTTGGTCATGCAAAATTTTCTTTATTTACCTCAGCATCATCTTAAAAGCTGCTGGTGTAACATCTGGTATTACAGGGTCTTGTTCAGCCTCACAGAAAGATCCGCTAAACATCCTCTCAAACACAGCACTCCGCATACTCAATGTGTACTTGTGGGCTTTGATGACTTCTTCATATTCTCCCACTTTAAAGCAGATGTCACAGTTGACCTCATTGTCCAACATGTACCTGCTGCACTCTAAGTGGGTCTTACCAGCCTGCCAGTATATGGGAGCCATCTTGTTATCTGAAAAATGAGAAATCTGTTTCAATATTAAGGTATGGAGTTGAGTCTTTTGTTGGCCCTGTGCAACATATCTATGTAAGCTAATAATGTCAGGTTGGTAGGGACTGACCAAGTCACCTAAGCTTTTTTATTTTGTGTCAGTTTTAGGTTATGTCTTTGAGTAATGTCCCTTTTTATACCTTCAGTTATTTTGGAAATTCATTTGGAACAGATAGTGATGCCAATACAAAACCATTATTAAGAGTATAAATGCTATTAAGATTGCAGGCATGTTAGGTTTTCAAGGCAGAATAGACAGAGGAGGTATTGACTAACAGAACAGCAAAATATCTCTAGCCTCGATATAACATTTCCAAATGAATATCTTTCTTAATCACAACAATACTGTATACTCCAAGCTTTTTAGGTCTTTCACTCTTTTCCATTCTGATAATCAAGGTTGCCAAAACCAGTAATAGAAAGCACTCATAGAGGAACCTTCTGACATCTTGAGTACACAATCAGCCATGCATCATGCAAGTTTAGGGTGGTGCATAATTTGTTTTTTAGTGGGAAAATTGAAAGACAAATCTGAAATCCATCTCTAATCAGAATCTGCCATTGTTATTGTCTACTGTGCAAGATGAGAATTTCTGCTAACCCTCTGCTCGGTCAAAATGTAATATGATAAATATCTGCCATTACAAAGTGGCAGATATTTATCATATTATTACATTTTGACCAAGCAGAGGGTTAGCAGAAATTATAATCTAAAGGCCTAACCTTTCACCAGTTCACTTCTAGACTGATGAATTGCTAGAAATGTGAGGAGCCCCACCTAGGAAGTTCTGTTTTAATAAACAGGTGATTATGATTAAATTCTATACTCATTTACTAGAAAGTTATGTCATTTAAACATATTCCAGAATGATATTGACATTATACGAAAATATATAATGTTTCTGAATTGTGACTGTATACCTTTAACGAATGGATATCTTTAAGAACTTAGTGTGCAGCTGTGCAAGGCACTAAGGTCTGCTATATGTAACATGCGTCGTGAGGTGTAACCCTTTAAGGACTGTATGATAACCTTAGTAGTCATGATGTATGAATGCAGCCTTGATGAGTAACCATTCAAGTATCATGCCCACCCATCAGATTCGAAAAAACAGATAAAGCACTGCCATGATGCACCAATGCAGCACTGGCGGGTTACAGGCAGGGGCTGAATTCATGCATCGTGAAAACCAAAGCATCATGCATTGTTGCATTTTGCCTTCCTTAAAGCGGCATTTAATCACTGATTGTGTCCCATTATGTGGTTTATTGTTAATGGCTTGTTGCCCTTTAATGGGTTAATGATAAAGCGGCTGTAACCAGATATATTGAGGAGCTAAAATGTATTAACATTCTCTCAATATGAAATATGATTGCATATTACGACTCTATACCTTTAAGGATTGTATATCTTTAAACATTTAGTGCACAGCCGTGGGGGTATTCAGGCCTGTAGCAAGGGTCGTGAGGTCAAACTTTGAATCTGTATATGAACATCTGTATTTGTTAGCTACTGCTACTAAGACGTAATGAGTATGTATAAACTGTATAACTTACCTGTTAAAAAGATGTAATAGTGTGTCAATACCCAACTGGATTAAGTTGAATTAGAACCAGTAACATGGGGAGACGGCTGTGAACAGAAGTTCAGTAGATATATGTGACTAGACTTTAGACCTTGTGTGGCTGTCAGTCTACTGGTGGTATCTAGGTCAGCAGGTGAGGGCTATAAATAACCTGGCCGTACACAATAGGGACCTTAGGGCCGGGTCATTTATTGTCAGGTGTGAGTCTGGGGGGTGGGGGCGGGGCTTGGTATAGGGGTGGTGGGTGACAATAGAAAACAGGCCCTCTGTGGGGGGGGGGGGGTAACGGTAAAAGCCTCCAAAATGGAGGAGGGGGAGTTTTAAAACTAACGCTGGTAAATTACTATATTGCGAGTTTTTTTTTCTGGGGGGGGAGGGATTTCTCAAAATCAGACAAGTGTGGAAAGGTCATGATAGCTTTTGGAAAATTTGTTTGCGAGTCAGAAAACAATTATGGTTTTGGAAAGATCCACCAAGCCCCTACAGGAACAGGTAGTGTTCATACGATAATCAGAGGATGGATGCGATGGCGCTTTTGGGGAGGTGGGGTCAACAATTTTTGAACAGTATTTTTTAGCAAAGAATCCAATGCCTTTCAACAAAGGATGGGGGAAATACAATTCTGTACACTTTAGAGGGCGGGGGAGGAGGGGTGCTTGTGCCTCCCCGTGAGGTACACTCTGCCCCCCCCCCCCCCTCCCTGAACCTGTTATTATTTTAATGACAACTCCCATAGTGGGGGATGAGTGTAGGGGCCCTTCTGTCAGACCGCTGCGGTGACTTTAATATGGTGAGATGCAGGTTTGTGGGTGCACACCAAAGTAGGGCATGATGATCTAGTCTATAGGTCGGGGAGAATATACCCCGGGGGTCACTCCCTATCTCTTGTATAGTCACTATGGACGAACATCACCTTATACTTGTTACCCTTACAAAGGGGCAAACTTTTTAAGAAGCAT